>JAZAYU010000027.1:2298495-2780395 GCA_038501625.1 Corbicula japonica
GCGATTGTAAATTGCCAGTCTCCAATATCAAATAAAGATGCGCTCTATAATCTTGTTTGCAAGCGAACCACATTAACGTATGAATGTTTACGTTTTATCTTTAACAAAAAATATTCTTGTTAAACATTTCTTCGTTTTGACCTTAAGTTTGTGGTCCTATTTGAAAAGCGGTATCACATGAACTTTGCAACAACGTTAAACATAGATCGCTTCATTAATAAAATATAGGCATGAAGTAGTCCCTTTTCCATTACTCATGTTAAAAGCCATTTAATTTACCGATTTAGTATATTTGAACGGCATTTTTGTTTATATATAACCAGAAACGAACAAAAGATGAGAGATCACTTCATTTTTTTTATTTTGAAAGCATGCGAGATCACTTTGTTTAATTTTTAAAAGCGTGAACATTCGTGCAACACGTGAATAAATAGATCATTAAAATAATTGTAAATGTCATCTCAACTTGACAGAGCTTGCTTTTTCATCGCGTTTGCAAACAGAAACCAGAATTAGAGATTTTCGGAATTCCCATTCACCCCGGTGTAGACGTCACACAATGGAGTTAATGACAAAATATAGAACGAAAAAAGACGTTTGATAACTGATTCCAGAATGACTATTATTAAGGTGGTATGATTGCTATAAGAACAGATTTTAATTTTGTTCAAATGTTTGACCAGCGAAAACTCCGTTCAATTCTCTGATTGCGTTAATGAATGAACATGTACATGGCATCTGACAATCTTAATTTAACTCTTAAATCTGCATAAAAAGTACAACAAGGCGATATGTAGATCACACGGTTTATTAAGGCGATTTTATCAAACATACATACAAACAGAGAGGTATTGATATATTAAAAAATATATTTTATAGAAGTCAATAAAAATAATACTAAAAACAATTAATACATGTGTGTCGTTTGTTTGAAGGCATCATTACATCGCTATCAAGATAACAGCCTGTCCATCTCAAATCAATCCGAACGAAAGGGTGGAACTATCTTAAATTATAAGGTGTTTAAAATCAGAGACCACTAAATAGTTTCTCATAGAGTTAGATGATAAGATTGTGCCCTCCTGTGATTAAGTTTACTTTACTTTGTTTCCAAAATTACCACAGATATACATCGGAGGCACTCTTGGGCAGTGCAAAAATTACCGGATTTTGGTGTCTTCGCCAGCTCGTACTCTTAGCATTTTGAACTGTATATAATTACCGACAGAATGAATACAAATTTTTAACCCAAAATAAGAACATCACCTTTGAAACAACATTTTTGAAACATTATTTTTATTTTAAAGTACCGACTTGATATCATTTTACATTTTGGAAAACAAAAAGATGTTTTATATTTTTAATTTGGCCAATGAAACTTCGAACATAAAGTAAGCCCGAATCGTCTCTAGGCAAAATTGTCGAAGTCCGACCTGGATTTTCTATTGACTGTCCTCTGACCTTAAAGTGCACTTAACATACATGTAACTCTAAGCTGCTTATGGAATTAGATTTATGTGATACACAGTTTTTGAGAAATTCGACTTTATCTCAATATTTTTTTTTTATATTCCTCGTGTTCTGTGGCTTTAAAAGTTCTCCCTTTTCATATATTTTATCTCTTTCTTTCCTGCCTGAGAGTTACATTTAGAGGCCACTTTATTCCACCTGAATACAAATATCGTTTTGCCACAAACCTTTAATTTAGATAATCAAAATATTTATACATGCTCAAGTTCATTTTTCTCGTTTTTCCGCATTTAAGGAAAATAATTTTCGTGTTTTAGACACTCAGAAAAAAGTATCTTTGTCATTTTAAAACTCTCTGACAGGCAACAAGCAATATAATTATTCTCAGCCAATACCAGTATACAACTTAAATTCCCACTTCGGTACCACAGGCTAACACGATATCCTGTAAATTAAAAACTGTAGGTACGAGTATGAGCTATTTCATTGAACCATGCAAGGGGCCGTAGACATACTGCAACATTCTGCAACACCTGACTAACTTAAGATAAAATTTTGCAGGGACTAAAATTACACAAATGATTGTGTACACTTTGTTTTGGTTTAAAATTATGCCGAGCTTGAGCCAAGCATGTTATTAACTAATCATATCCTAAAAATATTGAAGTTATCATAAAACAAAACAAAGATACAACATTAGCAATAACAACAAAACAACAAACTACTATAAGAAAAACCGAACAAACCAAAAACAAAATAGAATACCCAACAAATTACACTTTGAATTTCTATATTTTACTAGACTTAGTATACAACTAATAATGCATAATTCCGAATATTTGCGGTGTTAATATTTTGCCATTTTATTTACAAACATTTTCATTTTAACGGGAAAAAATATATATCTGCGAATTATAATATACAAATATAATAGTAAAACCCTCATTAAGACCACCTCGATTCTATAAATATATATTTTTCTACAGCACAACCCCTTATTAAGATCTTGCCTTAATGAGGATAACATCGATTAACAAGATAACTTTTTCAATTTTCAGTTTTAAAGTTTTCACTATTTTCCACTAAATATAAAAAACCACATTACATGTCTTATTCAGAACACTTTTGTGCAGTCTCGGAGCTCTGAATAGCGAGATTTAAATGTATATCGAATATTTGCGTTCCTTTGTACACGTGACTTTCAAATATATTACGTTAATGAATATTTAAATCCAGTTTTTTTTTGCTTTCATTTTTTAAAAATTTCTGTCAACAATCCCAGGTTAATTTAAAAAAAAGAATATAAATAACACGTTTTCTTTAATAATTAGGCATACAAACGACTATTTATCGAAAGGCATTTACTGTTACAACTTTATGCAGCTGATGGAAAATATTACATTTAAATTTAAAAATTACTTTTTTCTGTGTATATGATTTTGTACATATAAAAAAACACGATTTCTGTGGATAACAAAATTTTCGTTAAACAGTTCAGATTAGATAGAAAATGAGCACCATGTTAAAATAATTACAATCGTTTTATCACGTTAATTTGTTAATTAGGCATCTATAGATCTGAAGTAGGATGGGAGGAGAGAAGAAATATTGTATAAGTGGATATAAAAAAATCTCAAACAAGACTGTTTATGTGCTTTTGGATTCAGAAAAGCATTATCAAGATTTTCAGTGACTCATATGATTCTGTTTTTTTTTTTTTTTTCAGAAATGATGAAGAAGCATTTTGAAATTTATTACAATCACCAATAGCCAACTTATCATCCTCAAAATGTCCAGATTGCCACAAAAAGTTAGTTCCAAACACTATGTATTTCATGTACTGGTTTTTCAAATAGAAGAAATACAAATCCAGCTTTTGATTGGTTTACTTGGAAACTGTTCTCTATTTCAACCAATCAGATGACACTTTCGACTGGTTTACAACTTCATTTTCTTGTTGGTTTCCAGTCTCAGTTTTATTATCCTGTGCCCTGATCTTTATCAAGACACTGGTTGAGTATGTTTGTAGGAATATTTGTGTTCACTAAAATTTTTATACTGAACCAGTGCCTTGAAAACAATATTTTACAGTATTTATTTAAAATATTTAACACCAGAAGCACCCTGTCATTGATCACAAGCAAAACACGCTTTAGATGTTTGTGAAAAACAGAAAAATATATTCAAGTAATTATACAATTCAAATGATTTATACAAATCAAGATTATCCCTAAAATAACATAAAGGTACAAAAATCAACAATAAAAACAAAAAAAAACCAAATCCAAAAACATGTTAAATGCAAGTGTGAAGGATTACATTATTTGGGTATACAGTCAAACCTGTATTAAGCAGCCACCCTAGAGAGTGACAAACATGGCTGCTTAACTCAGGTGGCTGTTTTAGTCGGGTAAAAATTAAAAATTAAAACAAAATGTAAGTTTCGAAATCAAACAGGCTGTCTAAGATGGGTGGAGATAAAAAATATAAGAAGATGTTATACATAAATTTATTGATCTTAAAGATGTTAGGTTATTTTAGCAAAATTTCATAATTTGTTTGTCTTAATTCTTTTCTTATATGCACACGAATGAAAATGGTACGATATGAATAGCGTTGTTTAGTAATTGACTAACAATAATTTATATAATACAATACAATACCATACAAACGAAAGTTATTTTCAAAGAACAAACATGCACTACCAACCCTCTTAAAATATCAAATTATTTCATATTTTTCGTTATCGGTGGCATTCAAAGTTCCCTTTTCACATCGTTAACATTGTCGTCAGTGGCTTAACAAATTTGTCGTTGCCCATGTGTCAACACATTTGCCACCTAGACTTGAAACCTGGTGCGTTGGTGCACAAAATTAACACACCAGGTTCTCTTATGGACAAAAATGTGCAAATCAACTTTGATATTTGAACCTACCAATCTATTGCTCAACTACTAGAGATTAAAAATATGATTCGCTATTTGGTCACATATCGAAATACTTAACAAAACCGCACTTGTAAAATCACTCATATAACCGCTGCAATGTTAAAGTAAGGAACGATAACTATAATTTCGAACAATAATAGATGTTCAATAGTCCTTTATACTAAATACACTGTATGCATGAGGTTGATACCAGTATACGCAATACAATAACCAGTAATATGTTTTTATTCCTTTATAGGACTGTTAAGGGTTGATTCGATTATTGAAAAAAAGTCAAGACTCGGCATTAGCATGTATATTTTGCTTTTTTAAAAAGATATTTGGCAAACAATGTGAAGTTAACACCATTTTAACATAGTAATACAATCCAATATTGTTGCGTTGACTGAAATGTTTTCACACACCATGTTGAATTCCTAACGCACAAAAGATAATACCTTACGTATTCCTATAAGCAAAAAGGTATTTTTTTGGGAAAAGGCAGTGAAAATTTTCACTGTTTTCAAAGACTCGCAATTCGTTTTTTTCTAAAGAAATGGTCAGCTACAATTTAATATTCTAAACATGATTAAAAATACAAAAAAACAGATTTTCTTTAAAAATTAAAATAAATAAGGAAAAATGGTTTCGGATTTTTGTTAAGGTTTGTAAATAAATCCGTATCACTTTTATAAAAAAAAAGAATTTATTCTAATCTTCTTATTGGATATCATATTAATACAGTTATTTAATGTCATTATATGCAAATTGTCACTTATATGCACTGATATGCAAAACTCATGTAACTGTACACAAATAAAGAAGGTTACATGTATACAATCTGATACTTTAAAAATACGAACATGTAATTGTTAATGAATATTAGTACATGCACACAATCATAATAAAACATGACCATTACTTTTTCGGGATACATGTATGTGCATGATAATTTAGATGCAATTTCAGGTCAGAATGGTTATTATTTGATAATTTGTGAAGAAGACGTCACAAAGAAACGATCTAAACAACAAGCTACGACATCTTCAGCATTTATCAATATGAAAAATAACATATACTCGAAAAAAAGATCACTGGTAACGGCTGAAGACTTATATTGAATAAAAATAGTTCTGAAAATAACTTCTAGTGTATTTATCTTTCCAAGTGTGTTATGTACGTTTTCGTTGTAACAGAGTAACGCCGGTTGTCCCTAAGTTTACACATTAAATTTTGTGTTTAATTAATTTTGATTCTAAATGAAAGTGTTCTCTGATTTTCTGAACCAAACTCAAGTTTTTGTTTTACCTGACGTAGATCCAATGATTACTTATTATCATCTGAAATGAACTATTAAATGCCATCTTTTTATTAAAACTAAATTGTGAAAAAACAGAAGGCGGATTTCATAAAAAAATGTAAATTATTCTAATAATGCAGGTTTTTTACAGCTCACGATTAACTGATAATTTATTACTTTCAACCTCCAAGTTTCAATCGTTATTATTTAAAGTACTTTATTACAAATCTTACGAATTTCTATTTGATGTGTAAACGATCTCACAAACCGTATGCTTACCGGTTTCTTTGCATCTTCACTAGCATGTTTAATCAGTTTGGTGTCATCCTGGCTTACAGTCTTACTGCAACTCTAAGTAAACTTGCGCGACTTCCCAATGACGTTAACATTTCTTCTATTTTGGTTCTTACAAAGGGAAACATTGTCGCCGCACGTACACCCGATACGATTACGCCGAATCCCATTTGTACATTTCCTGTAATAATAAGATAAACACCAAAAACCGCACCAACTGCAACACATATAACTCCAAGCACAATTTGTGCCCAGTGCAGTATAGAGCCCTCTTTGTTACTGTGCTTGTATCTTTCCACTAAAGCGTTACTAATGTCATGCAATTCTCGGTAAATTATTCCAACCTGACTAGGTTGATAATTCGGGTTTCTGTGTCGTAGTTGTTCATTTCTTGCTTGCTGATCTCGTAAAACAGTTTCAATAAAGGGGTAGCGAGAGCTGTCGAAAGTACGATTGCCATTGTTGGATAGATTATCTATTAGCCGAATGATTTGTCTTGCCCGTATATACCTTTCATTACTTCTGTTATCGATTCTGGCCACTCTTCCACCACATAATTGTATGACATTTCGCACGGATTCATTCTCGTCACATGATCTTCGAAATTCTGTGTCGGATATGGCATCTTCTACTCTGGTGAAAACACAGATCGCATGCGAAAAACAAACCTCGTTCAAGATAACCCTCAAAATTTCTATAGTACGAAGATCTTCTTGTGTAAATCTATTTTCTCCGTTAAAGACGACAAGGAAGGCATGTGGATTTGGGCACAGGGTAAAGCCTGATCTAACATTTAAACTTGTTTCAGCTATAAAATGTTGTGTGTCAAAAAGCCCAGGTGTATCAATTACGATAAGCTCATCGTTTTGTTCTCTCTGACACTGTTCTGTTCCAGCATTGAAACCTCTACCCACTCTAAAAACATCTCTGCCTATTAGAGAATTTCCCAGTGAACTTTTGCCGCAGCCTGTTACTCCAACTAACAGAGCCTTTCTTCTGTAATTTAATGCCATGCTAAAAGAGATAGAGTAAGAAGCAAGTCAATATAATAGTGTGACAAATGTCCTTAAGGATATGTACAAAGATAAGGCTTTTAGGTGTGATTTGAAACAATTCTCCATGTAGCGAAGCTACTGAATTTCCTATAAGCAAACACAATATTTTACAAATGTGTTACTTAATATCATTTGTAATTCACAGTAGCGCTATTTATGCAGTGTGGCGTCCGTAAAAAGTTTCCCGTACAATCATATAGTCAGTACTGTTATCCGTAAGATAACCTGTTACCGATGTCGTGCAGTGAAGACAACGTACATGTATATCAGGACTATCTGATCAAGCTTTTTTAGGGCTTTTCCGGTAAGCTCAGTTGGTTGCGTCGTCGCCGGGCTAGGCGCTGTCGCCGTGATGGTGCGGGTTCGCTCCTAGGTAGGGGCAATATCATTTGAAATTCACAGTAGCGCTATTTGTGTGGCGGCCGTATAAAGTCTCCTCATATATATAGTCAGTAAGTTGAAAGTAAGGATGTTTATGAGTGAATTAATGGCAAGTCCGAATGTCATAAGGCATTTATTGTATGCAGACATCGATAGTTGTCTGTGTATTTGTTTTGGCAAACATTGACTTTTTCACATCCCTAATATCCCATTAAAATTCAAAATAATCCCTGTAAACACATAACACTTGCTATTACACTTCACTATATTGTTGAATTAGTAATTAATCAGGTGAAGAAAATAGAAATACAACAAATACAATTAACAACTGACATACACCAGAAGATACATGCACAAATTCATTGGTACTAAGCAAACTTTGAGTATTATGTGATCGAAAAGACACAGTCCAGCAAAGTATCCCTATCACTGACGACATATTGGTTTAATCAAGACAATACATTATCGTGGAAACAACTTGTTTTAAATGAGGCAGATTTTTGCCGTTTCAAGTTAAGAAAGCCGACCAAGAAGGTCGCATAAGATTTGTCCTTATGGAGCACCAAAACATTTAAAACTTAAACAGCATTATTTTAAAATATAGTAATTATTATGGAATTTATTGACATTCCGCATACTTGAAGATACACTGGTTGAATCGGCTGTATCTCACTGTTTAAAGTATACTGAAAAGCTTATCGTTTGTTATCAATAAATCAAACCAACACACTTTTCAATTTCAATAAAATTACCTCTGATTTACAGATAACTGAAAGTACAGTATTTGAATTCAAAATAATGCTCTCAGTCTTCCGGTCCATCGGAAGTATATCTTATTGGTACTTGTACAGAAATTGCCGAGTCTGACCGAAAATAACATGTTGAGGCTTATGTTCTTTCTGACTGGAAATCAAAGAATATTCAAAATATAAAAAACATAGCTAAAATATCACTATCTAGACCTCGTTTTAAGGTATCGCAAAGATTGCAAATGGCGAAGACAGGCTAAAATTTCAAAAAATGAATTTTGGGGAAAATACTTATTGCCACCTAGATTTTAGTATATAATTGGATTTAGCTATGGATGCAGTAAATGTGTGCCATCTCAGTTTAGTCTAATTCATGTTCTAATTACCCAGCACATACTAAAACAAAAGAAAAACCATTTGTATGAGAACTCTGAATTTCATGAACAACATACCAAAGCAAATCATACCTGAAATAAGTATATGCTGGTCTACAATGTTTAGTGCCAATTCCTCAAAATAATGATAGGGGTTTCAAGAAATTCAAGGAAAAATTACTTCCTACTTTCACTTTCACTTTGAATCAGGAAGTAAGATTTCCTTGAATTTCTTGAAACCCCTAACATTATTTTGACAAATTGGCACTAAACATTGTAGACCAGCATATACTTATTTCAGGTATGAGTTGCTTTGGTATATTGTTCATGAATTTCAGAGTTCTCATGCAAACGGGGTTTCTTTTGTTTTAGTATGTGCTTGGATATTAGAAAATGTATTAGACTAAATTGAGCTTGCAAACATTTACAGCATCCATAGCTAACTACATTTCTTTACTAAAATCTAGGTGGCAATAAGTATTTCCCCAAAATTTATTTTTGAAATTTTAGCCTGTCTTCGCCATTTGCAATGTTTGCGACCTCTTAACATTCGAGTGCTCGGCATCGTATGTGACTAGACACCGATGTCTTACGGATTTGATTTCAAGTGTTCGCTTTTGATAATTGACAATTCACCCTGGCACTGTGCCCGGCATCGCATGAGACTAGACACTGAAGTCTTACGGATTTTATTTCAAGTGTTCGCTTTTGATCATTTACAATTCACCGTGGCACTGTTTGTGTAATATTGCGGCCGTAGAAAAAGTCTACCCGTGCAAATAATAAACGGTTCAAGGTGAAACACATTAAAAATCACGCGTGTCAGTTTTATCCGCGCAATGGGAATTGGCTAGCTAAGTCGTTAAATTTGCCAGACGGGTTTGATTTCCACTGTCGGTTACAAGCATTTAAAAAGGGGAAAATTATCGTAACACATAATAATAATAATTTTTTTATTTTTAGAGGATAACATATTTGGCATAGCCATTCTTACATATGGTCCTCTTAAAACAAGTACAACTAGTTACAAATAATTACATTCATACATACATACATTCTCATATAATCTAATTGAAAGAAAGAAAGAAAGAAAAAAAGTTAAAATTAAAATTATTTCAAGAACAATATGAAAAAGATGAAAGCAGACAAATTTAAATGAAAAATTATAACAATAGCATTTATAACAAAACATTCATTTCCCGAACATTTTAACATTTATACATAATTAAACTGTAATTATCTTGACAATGCATTTCATAGTATCAAATAAGAATCTTTTAACATGTTTTTTTAAATGATTTTACTGATTTGCATGCTTTTAGACTCAGGGGAATAGAGTTCCATAAATTTGGAGCAAAAACTGAAAATGATTTACTGTATAATAGAGTGTTACATTTTGGAACTAATAGATTCCCATTTGAAATAGATCTTAATTGCCTGTCATTGCTATATGTTAGTTCTTTGAACATCGAAGTTATATACACTGGAGCTAAGTTATGTAATGCTTTGTAGGTTAGTAAAAGAATATGGTATTTGATACGACATCGGATTGGCAGCCAGCTTAAATTTTTAAACATGATTGATGAAGGCGTAGTAAGCCCTGTTTTCAGAATAATTCGCGCTGCTCGTTTTTGTAGTTTTTCGATTTGAAAAATATTGGATGAGTTTGTTCCGCCCCAAACCAAACAACCATAATCAAATAAGGGAATTAAATACGCACTGTAATACTTTAATAAACAATCGTGAGAGATGTATGAAGATAATAGCTGCATGAGAGTTAGTTTACGGGAAATCTGAATAACCATATGGTGAATTTATAATTTCCAAGTCAGTTTATTATCAATAATTACTCCTAGTAACTTTTTGGGGTTACTTTTGCAACAGATGTATTATCAATATATAGGTTAATATTTGAGACCTGTGCAAGTCTGTTACGTGTCCCGATTAACATTACTAACATTACATTTAGCTAACACCTTCGAATAATTGTATTACATGTATTAATATTCTAAATCAAGAGCAAGATAATGCTTACATACTGACTTCTTCATCAGACACTGATGATTGTTTTTTTTTGTGTGTTTTTTAGATAGAAATACACGTATATCTCACCGTGTAAGCTCTGGAATTCGTATTTTTAAGACTGATCTAATTCCGAAGTACACGAGCGAAATATATATTTATTGTTCACTGGTATAAACAATTTGTCTGTTTATTATGTGCTTATACCCATAATTTGGGTGATTTTGACAGAAAGATTGCATAAGTTGGACTCATCTTTTATATTTCGTTCTATTAAAATTCAGGTAACATCTAAAGAACCTTTAATCAAATAATCTTCAGTCATTCTCTTGTCGATTTATAATTTTCAACATCGCAGATTTCACTTCCTCGGAATTAAATAAGAAAGTGATATATGCATATCAGGAACCGCCACACTCACAAAACTCAGCCTCCCCATGCAGCGAAAAACAGAAGAGAGGAAAAGAGAGAGCATATTTGTTATAAGTATGTCAATTCAAATAAGACGCCTTAAACAATTCAAGAAAAAGAGAACCGTAATGGGTAACCGCCTTGGAACGGTCAGTGGCAAAACAAACCCTGTTCTACAGTGCACCAACCTTACACTTGCCCCAACAGGCTCTCCTATCACAAAACAAGTACAAGTTGTCTTACGTCTAGTGAATTCAACATTATCTAGTAAGTGGAAGGTTTTGAGCGAACTCAACAAGGCAACTTGTTTTTTTGTTCAAAATATGAACCCGAGAACATCCTTTACTGATCTAATTATACTGAAGACTGTCCTCATTAGATGTATAGAATGCCTGCGCGGCCGCCACACTCCGCCATTAATGCCTCTGATGATCGCTATCTATAATTATATTAACTGTGTTCACGGAAGACGATGAACACTTTACTACGCTCCTGCGATTTCTGACAATTGTCTCGAATGCGCAGTAATAATAATATACATTAAGTCTTACCTAAAATGTTCATACAGAAGACCGCCAGGAGTTTTATTTCACAAGCTATACTTTATGAAAAGTATCGTTTAAAATGCGACCTTAAAACGTGGACTTTTCATAAAGACTTTCTTATAATTTATGTGTGCTGATAAGATTTGGTATTTACATTTAACGACGGTGTCAAAATCGATATTTGGCAAAACTTTTATAAAGATATCAACAAACGGAACGTTAAGGACTTTATCTTTTAAATTATAAATCACTTGAAGAGCCTTACATTGAACGATATCTGATGATAGTCCAGAGATGACATAAAATCGGGACTTGTTTTAGTTTCAATTATACTGCTTTTATTCAGTATGTACATTTACTATTTGCAGTAAAAAGCTTGACGCAAAAATCAATAGATTACAGATTATTTTTATACTTTGGCGTATTGTGTATGTGAAACAGCCTGCTGACCATCATTCCTGCTTCCCTGCATCTGTTGAGGATCCGTCTCTAACTAGTTTCCCCAGGCCTGTTGAGCAGACCAACGAGTACCGCCGGCCAGAGATCCAGGAACTGACGCTTTGTTGTGGTCAGTGGTATGCTCCTCGACCTCCATCATCAGCATGGTGCTCGCCGTCATTGATATTTCGGGCCTTATTTGCAATATAGATTTAAAGAAATCAATGCTGGAATACTAAGGAATGATATTGCCTCTACGTAGGAGCGAACCAGCACCGTCACGGCGACAGCGCCTGGCCCTGCAATTCCAACAACGCAACCAACTGACGTAACCGGGGAGACTTATTACGGCCGCCACACTGCACAAATAGCGCTACTGTGAATTTCAAATGATGTAGTCTCTACCTTGGAGCGAATTACAAATATTATGTTCCTTTATTTTTCATTTGAAATAATGTTAACCCTTTGCTTTATTTATACAGGTTTTATCATGTCTGCGTACAGTGTAGATACACTCCCATGCCATCTGATCTGGATTTTAATTGTTCACTTCTTGGTAAAAAATAACCTATTGAATTTAAACGTGAACAGTGCGGATTCTGATCTGTGTCATCGGGTTTGGATCTACACATTTAGCCCTTGTGATAAAGCAAACCTCAAGAAGTAAAGGGTTAACTTGCTATAACATGAAGTAAAGAGATGCAAGTTTTATTTATCATACAGTCAAACATTTCTTCGAAGACTACTCTGGGGAATCCTGAAAATAGTCTTGGCAGGTGTTCATTGTCTACAGGAGAATAAGTGCTTTAAATCATTTATTGATACGAATGATATGCGGTCTTTATCTATAGGTGGTCTTTGTTTACAGGTGGTCTTTAGCCCAGGATTACTGGTATGAAGTGGAAGGCCGTGAAGTCAATCTGATTAAAATCATATCCTGAAAACCGCTACGCTATCAGGATCTGACGACGAGTAACTAAAACGTGCTTTTATCACAAACCTTTTTGAACCAATCAGATTGTCGCCTACAAAATCGCGAAAGTGAAAGTAAACATTCTATATTAAACCATAACAAGTGTTGAGAGCCTGCGTAAGACATATTTTGCTGAATTTTTTGTGTTTATGTAGTATTGCAATTATTTCTAATGTAATAACATCTTCAGATCATTTTGCGAGCGCTGTATATCATGATTTCTGTGTTGATAATTTCTAAAAATAGTAATCGGGGAAAACCACTAAAGCTTATGTACGGTATCTACGGGCCGTCATCAGATCTAACATTTTGTTAGATCTGACTTTAGTGAGATTGGCCGTGAAGTGATCTGGGTCATCAAACATAATTCAATCGCCTACGCATTTCTGGACCCGGGAGCAGCGGCTTTCTGTATGCCTAAGCTAAATGAGGTGAAAACTGGTACAGATAAGCCACGAAAGAGGCGTACATATAGAGTCTACCACTGAAGAAGTTTAGTCGAAGAGCTGGGACTAATTGATAATACTCGAGGCAAAAGACCAGATTTATATGTTTGTTATTTGAAGTCGGATTTTAACATTATTTCACAGAAATGATCACCACATAAAGACAATGTGATGCGCGCACATTTGAGTCGCTACCTTGACGGTCATGGTCACAGCATGACCTATTAGTAATATCGTGTCGGGCCCATATTTTTTTATTTGAATTCGGATTTACAATTATTATGTCACACAAAGGATCGCCATATTGACACAATGTGTCTTACGCAACATTTTGGTTTCTATCTTTAAGGTCATGGTCTAACATCACCTTGTAGCAACATCATCTCAGACCCATGACTTCGTTATTAAATGTCGGATTTTTACATTAATTTACCACTATGAGACGACATGTCGCGCACAACATTTGGGTCCTTACCTTGAAGTTCTTGGTCACAGAATGACCTTGAAGCTAAATCTTGTATGTTCCATAACGTTGTAATTTATTGTTGGATTTTTAAATTATCTTATTTTATCGCACTACTCCATGTTCAATGTTCACCTTGATAGTTATACATCTAACCGTTTTGTGATAAAGTACCCATTCGATTACCCGTCTCTTGTTTGAAATCCGTCATACATTTATTAGTCGACTGTATTTGTGTATTCATTATGCAGAAACCCAAAACGTAAAATGTTGCATAAAATGGTTAACATATTCAGCTGAGTTCAGCACATCTAATCCATGAAACGTTGGAAGTGAGCTGTTGTGATGGTAAAGCTTTAGCTTTAAAAAGTGGCACACTTATTATATGACAAGTTGTTTGCCGAGAACAATTAGTTTACTTATAAGTCTTACTTTTATTTTGACTAATAATGTTATCTGTTGCAGTTTACAGATGGTTTTAGTAATCATTCAAGATCACACTCGATGCAGTCACTTTCGTATTAGGCCTACTTGTAGTTTACCAGTAACCTCAGTATATATTACAAAATACTTTATAATAAGACACATAGTTTAAACTTGGGTTCACGCTTTGATCAGATTCAGACCCTTTTGAACTTTTATTTTTTTAACAAACTTGAAACATCTGTTCACACTTGACATATATTTCTTTGGTCAAATCTTTTATGACTGTTTTTGAAGTCAAGATTATGTAGTTTCCAACTGACTTGTTTAGTATTCGCTCTTCGGTGGGTTATCTTGAAATTATCTCGTAAATGTTTCAAACCTTAATCATCTCGTGCCAAAAACTAAGTCAATAAATTACAATCCTAAGCTGAAAGCTAACAACAGGACATTAAACGTGACATTTTTTGCATGCTTGTTAAATGAACATGTGCCTTTTACCGTTTGTTTTCACTCGTTGGTTACACGACGGTAACAGTTAAGGAGTTTATGTTTTTTTAGAGAGAAATCTCAAAGGAATTCCTGACACTGATCAGGCTGATGATTTAACTACAGGTATACTGGTCTCCAACCTAGTACACGATTCGTATCTTTGTTTTATGTGTTTTCAAACAACATTGCTGAAGCAGGGTGGTTCGGAGCAAACTCAACTTGTTAATGAGAATGTGAGTTTGGTACACTCTAGAACCTGTTTTTATCACAGTCCCTTTGGTTACACCGCAGATGTTATTTATGAATTGGTATTGTTGTGAATTTACGATTTCTTTTTTTCCTATATATTCCAAATGGCTGTCTAAAACTGTGCCCAAGGTTATAAAACTGAGCATGGAAACCAGTCTCAAATCTCAAGCATCTGATTAGCTGAAATGGCGACCAGTCGCCATTTCAGCCAATCAGATGCTTGAGATTTGAGACTGGTTTTCCGAACTCAGTTTTATAACCTCCAGCCCTGGGCAATCATGTTCCCTAGGTCAGTGAAAAAATAGGGTGCAATTAAATAGGAAACCCTTGGACGACAGATGCTTATTGAAAGCCATTCGCATAATTTGTGTATCTTTGTATCTGTGTGTTATGTGCTACACCATTTTACTATAATTTCATCTTTTTTCAAGAAATGTTATTTTAAATTTTACGTTCGAAATTCGGCAATATAAACTAAAACTAATGTGTGTCAGTGTGATCAATGCATTTTGCTAATAAATCAACGAGAATTTATTTCAAGACTTTATTTCACACTGTCACAACATGTATACATTATTACAAATATGAAGTGAGGTAAATCATAAATATATATAATGATACAAACATAATAGATGAACATTTCTTATCAGCAGGCTTGAGGTCAATTACAGTAGGTGAACAATTCAAGCTTTATTTAGATTCGGATCCAGAAAGTCACTGCCTAATAGAAACTGACAAGTGAAAACTTACTATGATGACGCTGAGCGATTGCTTAAGTAATAAGAGAATCATCAGCATTTTGGCTAATTTGTCAATTACTAGTAATCAAATTGAATCAACACTGGTTTACTCTAATGAATGATCTGACATTTTTTTTACTTAAACATTTTTGATATTTTTTACTCTAAGAAGTTTATTAAAAGGAAATTTTTAGTCCATTCACTTTTATATTACTTTAAAAGTTATTGAAACATACTGAATAGAAAATAACTAACTTTACTTGATTTCAATTTTAAACCCAAATGTTTACTCTCAGAAAACGACATTTCTTAATAGAATGAAATTAAACTCGTTTTTATTATACATTTTCATTACTTAATTTTTAAATCTATTTTCTTGAGAGGAAATGATCTAAATATTTACTCAACATATTGCAGACTGGTTTCGATTACATCCTAGATAGGTGCTTGTGTCGCTATCAGTTTGAACCAAAATTGATTGTTTAATATTAAGAAATGAAGAAGTAGTGCCCATCGTTTAGTCCGAGTACAAAAAGGGACATTATTCCGTCGAAGATGAACTTCACGTTCAGTTTGGCTTCACCACGACCTGCTATTAGCAGTATATTTAGAAAGTTTATTGTAGAAATATCATAGGAAATAGCAGTCAATAGCATAATACCACGTCATGAGCACCTTCTAAATGTAACCATCCAGAACGTTTTTTGTCAACAAACAAGCAACTTAAAATGTAAACTTTCAATTTTTGGTTTCCAATCTTCGAAGCTGAAAACTGTTTTGTAGCGCAACAAATATTCTAAAGTCCGAGAAGCCCTTTTTAAAAAAAAAAATCCAGTTTATTACGTTTTAATTATCGAGAGGACAATCCTGGATACAAGCCAAAAACAATCTACATCGATGCAGAGTTCTACAGTCCTTTATTTTTCTATCTGTTTGAAGCCGATCGTTAAATTCTTCATAAAACTTATTTTCGACATTCGATTTATTAAAGACGTGATATGTGATATGTTGACCAATCTCGAGCAAAAGCATAACGTAAAAAGAAGCATCCGCGTCACGGTTCTACTACACGGCTAGTCTTTTGTCTGATATATACTACTCAAAATTTGATAATGCCACTTTTGTAGTATATACATTTGTAATAATTATGATTTAGGTTAACAATCGGAATTGGCGAACTAGGTTGTTGAACAAAGTTGATTCATCAGTATTATTTAAGAAAGAATGTCTCCATTGCAATAAGATTCCGCAATTTGCAAATCTTGAAACAAAACAACCCTATAAAGGATGTTTATTAATTTTGCAAACGGTGCTCATTTTATATGTGATTGATCTTCCACTGCATTACAACTACAAGTGGATACATATATGTATGCTGATGATGCCACAGCGCATACATCTGATTTTAATCTTAACACCATTCACCTCTTCAGTCAAATTTAAACACAATTGATAACTGAACAGGTGTATTATTACTAGACATGGCAAGAAATCCAACAAAAATTACATGCATGATTATAGGCATAAGGCAAAATTTCAAAACAGCGTATGAACTTCGACTAAGCATAATTGTAAACACATTTAAACATGTAATGTACAATCCTAGAAATTACATGGGGTACATATAGTATTACATAATATAGACATCTTCTTTAGTTGGAAAATTCATATTGATAGAACGTGTCACAATTAGCTTACTGGTAAACTGAGTTTGTTGAAGACCTCAAATTTCATTTTATCTCTCGCATATTATTAAGAAGTTCTACTCTGCATTATATCGTTCCAATTTTTGTATTGGTGTTTCTGTATGGAGCAAATGTACAAGACAAAAACTTAAACAGAAATATAAAAATTCAAAAGAGAAAAAACTTATTCTTAGAAACCCCTCACAATTTCTGGCATAAGAATTATTTCAAACACTTAATTGGGTAACTGCTTGTTTACTAATCTTTGCACTATGTTGAGCCGAAATTCATTACTAACTTGTCTGATTGTCGGAAAACAAATTTTATAATTCACGAAAACATATTTATTTATTGGTCGTAAAAACCTTATTAATAAGTACCAGATTCTATATTTCCCATAAAACTGTCATGAAGTGTTCGATGTGACGGATTAAATTTTCTTCGTTTCCAAAAACTGATTGAGTTGCATCCATTAAGTACCCATGTAATGAATTTACAATGCCTAGTGCAGAATTCATCAATGACGCCGTGCTTTCACTGGAAACGGCACTTGATACGGCATCTGATACGGCATCTGTTACGGTATCTGATATGGCATCTGATACGGCATCCAGACATGGTTTTTCTTCTCCGCCCTTTATAACAAATGCACCAGCTGCAACACAACCTATTCCAAACAAAACTATTGCTATCTTGCGTTTCTGTTCCCGGGTTGCGCGTTTAAAACGGGAGAAATAATCCCGCGATAAAGCCATCCGTATTTGCTCTACTTCTTTTTCAAAAGTTTCGATTGAATGTTGTTGATTTGTTGTTTTCTTTGCCAGTTTAGCATTTTCCCTTTGAATTTTTTGTAAAGCATTTTCATTCACGCTCTCGTAGGTACTATCGAACTGTTTACGGCCATTTTCGCATAAAATGTCAACGCGGTGAAGAATTTCACCGACCCTCCTGAATAGATCACTACCCTCACTTTTATTATCAATGCGGGCAATTCTTCCACCGCATGCTTCTACGAATTCTCGTATAATGTCATTTCTTCTCCAAAATTTATCAAAGTCGCTGTCCGTTGCTTTTTCATCGTACCCAGTGAATACAACAATTGCATGATTTATGAAGTTTTCGGTAAATATGAGATGGAGAAGACTTATTAAGCGGAGCTCGTCATGGCCCGTCCTTGCCAAGGCACTGAAAACTATTATGAAGGCATGAGGTTTAGGACATATATTTAGAGATGAAAGAATCTCTAACGCTGTTTGAGCGACAGGATTTTCCACGTCAAGAAAGCCAGGAGTGTCAACAACACAAATGTTGTTTTCTGATCTCTTCTGACATCGTTCTGTTACAACATTAAAGTTGTGTCCTACTTCAAAAGCACTGGTGCCGAGAAGTGAATTCCCCAATGAACTCTTACCGCTGCCTGTTTTACCCAATAGGATGATTTTTCTACAGTAATCGGAATCCATAGTAGAAATCATAGGTCATACTGAAAGAATAATAAAATCATCATGTAAGGACTTGCATTCTATCGGAGTGCAGATGAAATAATCAAATGCAAACTCTTTTTCATGGGCAAAATATGAAACATTTATATAATGTACTTCATGTATAATAACAAACATGATGACTATTCCAGGAGGAAAGGTCTGGTTTACCTTTTTCGGCAAGTTGGAATTTTTCAATTTCAACAAAGAGCATTGGCATGAAAGTAACTAAACACAGGTCTTAAACCTGACAAGTTACATAACTCAAGATACCTTTTCTTTAAATATTTCTTTTGATTAATTGTGAAAAGTGAGATTAATATCGGCAGATTTTATCATGATTACTTAAATTACTTTTTATCTTAGAAAAATATGACTTATAATAATTTTAAGCGATTTAACTCTGTCGCCCTTTTCCCCTTGATTTCATTTAGTGCTCATTCCTTAACTATATATTTTTGTCGCGGTGACCGGTTGTCTATTTGTATTTATTTGATGTGCTTATCTTGTGATTTTAGTAAGATATGCTTTATACCTCCTGAGTTTATATAAATTGTGTATAATAGATTAATAAGCCTATACTTTTCTACTTTATTTCGTTATGATTAGTGATTTTTATTGCAACATAAATCTTCAGTGTTGGATTCACCGTGGTCTTAAATAGTCCTCAATCTGCTCTGAAACTACTGGATAATTATATTGTAACCTCATAAACTGTCATTTATCTGTTCCACACCTATTCCATGATGACCCTGGTGTCAATAAAAATATTTCTTAGTACGTGGAAGACAATCAGATCTCGGAAATTCATGATCCGTATTATTAAAACCCATACATGAATTTAGTACTATTATCATAATGCTAATCAACAATTTGTTGTAGCGATTCGTCAAAATAAAGACCGGAATTTACGATATTCGAAAAAGACTTCCTTCATGTCCAATTTTAGTTTCAAGGACAGAACATTTTGCAGTATTATTTAAAATTCAGATATTAATTTTGAAAGATGACCTAACATGCATGTATTCTAGATTAGTGGTCACGCGATGTCTGTTTCGATGTTTATACCTTCAAGACAGCAATTCCAGAGTTCTGTGTGTTTGTGCTATGAAAATAAAGTTTTTTAATCTCAAAGCACTACATTTGTTCAACTTTAGTATTCTGGCAATGAGTATTAATGAGGTAGACAATAAAGTACTATCTCGCCAAAACTTGATTGCTTAATCGGGTGCGTGAAGAGCAGACAAAATCGACATGTTTGTTGCAAAATTTAGCACCAGACAAACACTGAAACATGGAACTTTAGAACAATGTCCTGTACTAACTGACGACCTCCAGCATTAGAAGACGCGAGAAAAACCGCCATTACCGACCAAGGGCTGGCCAAGCGGAACATTGTCATCGCCGCACTACAGGAAACACGCCTCGTTTTCAGTGGCAGTGTCAAGGAGAAGGACTACACGTTATTCTGGCTTGGTATGGAGTCGAACGAGGGCCGAATCAATAGGTTTGGCTTTGCAGCTAGCAGCTCTTTTTAGTTACCGGTTAAACTTCCTTCACTGAGAACCGAGCGCATTCGCTCACTAAACCTTACTACCAGTTTAAAACCTAAACACATTTTTAGCGTCTATGCCCCCACACTCTACTCCACAGCCGAGACAAATGATGGTTTCTATGAGGAGCTTGAGACAAGAATTAGAGAGATCCAGGCTTATGAAAATATTTTCCTGTTCTGTCCCACAGTATGTTCTAACTTATTTAATACGTTTTGATTCTCACCATAATTAAAAGATCTCATTCTTAATTGTTCAACGCATGTCACTGTATATTATTAAAACCATAATAACATAAAATATTTCATACGTCAGATAATCGTTGAATGGTGCATATTGTCCTGTTCCATAACATAAAGTTTGTCTGAATTTCAGTCCAATTGTTCGTTTTTAGAGAAATGCCGTATATTTCTGAACTGTTATCAGTAAAATAATCTTACCCCGATGTCATGCAGTTGATGATAACGTAAATCAGGGCTATCCGATCAACCTTTTTGAGGGTTGTCCCGTTTAGCTGAATTGGTTGCGTTGTCGGAATTTCAGGGCTAGACAATGTCGCTGTGACGGTGCGGGTTCGCTCCCAGCTAGAGGCAATATTATTTGAAATTCACAGTAGCGCTTTTTGAGCAGTTTGGCGGCCGCAAAACGTCTCCCCGTTCACATAGTCAGAACTGAAGCTCAGCAAAATATTCCGTCACCGATAATATGCAGTGATGATATATCAGGGCTATCCGATAAACATTATTGAGGGTTGTCCCGGTTAGCTCAGTTGGTTTCCTTGTAGCAATTGCAGGGCTGGGCGCTGTCGTGAAGGTGCTGGTTTGCTACCAGGTAGAGGCAATATCATTTTTAGTCAATCTTTATAGGGTGTGCTATGTATTTGTCGCGGTGCCTTAGGTAATGATCTAAGACCACTTGTGGAAAGACACTAAAAAGAGGTCGAAAATTTAAAGAAAAGATAAAATTGGGATCCTGCAGAAAAAATAAACAACACATTTTTGGTATACAGTTTATTAAACCTCGATATTAAGAGGTAGCTTCACGATTTACGATAAATTTTGACCTGAAATTTGATAATATTCAAACACAAAAACCTTTGTTGGTTGGATACAGCAACATAAAATACTTTCACCGGAAGAATGTATCAATTATATATTCATAACACAACAAATCAAACAAAGATGGTAGTTGAAATTCAATAGAGCCACCTATCTTGTTTACAATATAAATAGACAAAATCACAGGCGCATAAGATTAAATATTTATGTTCTTTTAAATCGTTGATTCATTAAAACAAGGGTCGGACAAAACTAGACGACAACGAAGGCAGGGGACGAAAGCGGAAATTTCGCACGTCACTAACCGTCATCTGTTGAGGAGGCTCTACAGGCAGACAGGCGAGCCACCGTGCATGGGCTCGCTGACAGATTTGGCGCGAGCTACGGGACAGTTTATCGAATTCTGACGGAAGAACTACACATGACGAAGGTAAAATACATTTTAAATCTAGTTGAAATACATTTATTAAATCATAACCGTACTTTAAATAGAGGATACAACATGAGTGATCATTTTATACTGAAATTATTAAACGAGTCGTCTAAATCGATATAAAACGAGGCTTTTGCCGAGTTTTATATCGATTTAGATGACGAGTTTAATAATTTCAGTATAAAATGATCACGAATGATGTATTCTATTTATCACATACCCTAAAAAAACAAGCAAAATCCATTAATTGTCCCTTTCTATCGGCTAGTAGAGCGAACTCAAAACGTGTGTAATTCGGTCGTATCGGGTGATACATAAGCTAGTCCCAAATAAATTTATCCTTACGTTTTCCCATTTGCCAAATAAATAAAAATATAAATAAATAAAATTAACTGCGCTAGAGTCTAGATAAAAGAATCTACCAGTTGTAGGCTTCTGAAGTTGTTTTTAATTAAATAAATCGATCTAGTGTATGACGTCATTTGTGTAAACTTTCATAGCGGCATATGACAACATTGAAATATTGCTGGATATAAACTGGAATTTGGATTGAAAATGTGTTTCTAGTGTTTTAATATTGTTTCCGGGATGTTTTGAATCACACCGACGATGTTCTGAAAACGATTTCAGCGTCTGGGTCGTTTTGTTTACGGTTTAAACGAAATGAAAATGGCTTTGTTGCTGTTGTTGAATTTCATCATAGACTTTCAGCGTATTGCTATCTTGCGGAGTAATTAAGATGTCAGAAAGTAATATTTTCCGTGGATATTATCAATAAAAGGGATGCATAAGTTCCTCATAGAAGCTGCTTGCTAGCCAGAAGTAGTCAGATGGCAAAAGTAAGTCATTTTCATAAATTAGTTTTGATCGCTTATAACGCGGATGACTAGTGATTCGGCTACGATATATAACTAGTTATATATCGAAAATATATAACGGGTGTTATTACACTCCCACACCGGAAGGTATGTGATAAATACGGTTAATTTTACTTGAAGATAATAATAATTATTATTATTTGTTTATAGATTAGTTTTCACTATAAAACATTAATAAAGTTTTTATTTCAAGTTTTTTTTAAATTAAAATATCATTTTTGCTCATCTATAAGGTTAACGCACGATAGATCCCCCGAGTCCTGAAACAAGAGGAGCGTGACAGGAGATATCGTGACTCACGTGCCTTCATTCGGCGCGCGGAACGAAAGGATGACATGTTTCTGCAGAGGATCATTACTACAGACGAGACGTGGCTCTACAACTATGATTCCGAGACCAAGGAGCAGTCTGCAGTATGGAAGCGAAGCGGTTCGCCACCCCCTGTAAAGGCCCAGGTAATAAAGAGCGGCGGCAAGACGATGTTAATCATGTTTACGGGCATCCGGGGCATGATCCTCGTGCATGCGGTTCCCAAGGAAGCTACGGTGAATGCTGGGTACTACAGTAAGGTAATAAAATTTAAAGGTTTAGTCTATTTCCTATAAATAATATTTAGAATGATTAATTATGCACTGAGACTGCGTATGATACAAAAGCCCCATAATTTAAATAATTTAATTTTACTGAAGTGCTTAATTGTTAATCACATTTAACATAAAATGCTCTTAATTATAACAATTTGTACATTAAACTATTTATAAATCGCTCTTGATTTAATTTAATATGAATTTCTTTTTATTGTAATATCAATGTAAAAGTTTAATGCATAATTTAAAACTATGTAAAGCCTATATTTCATTTTAAAACACGTATTGCGATGGATCTCGTGGACGCTCTGAGAAAGAAGCACCCAGGGATTCCCGTCGAGCATTTCCTGCTGCACATGGACAACGCCTCCTCTCATACAGCAGCGGCCACGCAGCTAGTGATCGGGGTCATTGGTTTCGGATCAGTGCAGCACCCACCGTATTCCCCAGACCTGGTCCCATTTGATTTCGCGATCTTCCCATCAATAAACCGGCAACTGAAGGGCCAACGATTCGATTCGTTGACTGAACTGCGCAGGACAACACCATCTATTGTAAAGAAATATGACTGTTCATGGTATGAAGACACTTTTAGGCCGCGGATTCATAGGCATCGTCGTTGCATTTGATGCAACGGAGCGTACTTCGAGAAACTTTAAACGTCACGAAGTTTTAACGTCGACGACGTCGTGATTTTAAGATTAGCTTGCGCTGAAGGCGCGTTGGTGTATTTATATTTTCTGTTCATGTGCAGGTCACATTTTGTTTTACTGTTTGATATTATATGTATTGTAAAGCAGAATGAAACTCCTTTTTAATGGTATATGTTTCATTTATATTAAATAATATGTTTTGACGTTGTAAACAAATTCCGGGTTATTTTGGATCATCCCTCGTAACCGGTAATCTACTGACGTCAGTTTCAGGTCAGCATTTGAGCTTGTATATATGTAAAAGAAAACACGGGGCGAGATGTTTTTTATTACATACAGCAATGGGATGGAAATTTCACAGTCAAGCGAACTCCGTTATGTGTATGAGAACGACGCTGTCACCACTGGTAGCGCAGTGCGTCAGGGAACTACAGCCAATGTTGATTGCATATGAAAGCATGGTCTATATAAGGTGTGCAACTTAGAAAGGCATGTGAATATTTGTTTCAAATATTTATACAAATTTAATGCAACATAAATGGATTGAAGAAAACGAAACAGTATACGGCGCAGAAGAAGGGAAGATGAAATACTTTAACACGATTTCGATCTTACTTCTGTCTTTATCTATCTATTGATCTATAAATTGCAACTTATCATAAAAATTGTTTCTATGTCGTTATTCATATGCGACACGTACCTTAACGATTGTACGGAAGGTTAAACTTCCGTTGTTTAAACATGATTTTCGAAATTCGAATTAATTGGACAAATTGCTATTTATAAACAAATGTTTCCAAAAACGAGTAACGTACGACCAGTTTCGAAAGTAGGATTCGGAGTTAAGCTTATAAATACTTTTTTTTCAAACACACCTCCCATCAATTAAGGCTTGCAACGATGAAAAAGAAACATTTCTGCAATAATGATAATAATTAAGGGTCGTCGTAGGTCCTCATTGTACATATCTCCTATTGTTTACATATGTAAGCCAGGAGGACACACGATATTGTTGGCAGTGTCATATTACTCATGTGGGTATTTAAAATGATGTTTTGTGTTGTTTCGGTTTTTTTGTGAATTTACGTTAATAGAATAGAATAGAGCGTGTCTTACGGTATGCAAAATAAAGACAAATTAGTAACATTTACATGTATTTGTGCAAAGTATCATTGAACGGCATTTTGCTGTTATTGAGATTTTGTAGATGAACGTGCAATGACTTTAGACGACACAAGTGACCACAAATATAGTCAACGCGCTTTAAGCGCGCCGACTAATAAACGACGAACACTCCACGCAGAACATTCTTTGCTTAAGAATTAGTATATTCTTATCGTATTGTATGTAAAACGAATGACGCTCGACTTTTTCAGGTTTCAGTAAATCATGAATTTATTCCATATACAACTACCCGAAGTTCTAATTGGCCACTTTCTGTCTCTTTTTTTTTTTAATTAGAAAGACACAGACTTTTCTCTTTATCTGTAATCACTTGTCAACAACAGCTTTAGGCGGCTTTACATTTTTATCGATTGACTTTGAAAAAGGTTGGTGTGAGTTATCCTTTATTTTGCTAAAATGCATTTTATGCAAGGAAAAGTCAAATAAGCAGAAAACTGCTTCAAATTCCTTTTTTGTTTTAAAAGGAACCTTCAAAGTAAGGAAAACATAAAACTTCATTAACCAGCAGCATTTTCAATGAATGCATTTTAGCATAGATATTATAACTACCTTCCTTTCAATTCAAGACCGTACTAATTTTGTTCCTGTGTTGTAAGTAAATTGGATTTGATTCATTGAAGGTAACAATTATTTAAGATTTTAAAAATATTTAATAATTTATTTGAAGACAACAAAGTTATTTTCAAATTTCTTGACATAGCGAAGAAAGGCAACTAGCACATATAGAAAATTAAACAATTGATTACCAATAAGAATTTGGAGTGAGTGAAAGTCAAACTGTAAACATTTAGTAAATATTACATATATTTTCAAAAACGCTATAACAATGAAAGATTTATTTAAAACGAGCCAACAACAATCTGAAATAGGACGTAAGGTCGAACTCGTAATTTGAACTGACTAGAAAGTCTCAAAAAAGGTTATTCCACTTCAAACAGTTTTTGGAAGGACTTACGTATAGTACTAAAAGTAAAATCATGTCGACGGACGTTTCGGACGACGTACGTTGTTAAATAAACAATTTAATAAACAAATAAATTTTACCATTAACTTGACAAAGACTTTCCGGTCAGATACTGATATTGTCAAGATATTGAAAAAGTAAAATATGTGTAATATCAGGAATCGCCAGCTCACAAAACACAGCCTCCCCACGGAACGAAATAAAGGAGAGAGAAAAGAGAGTATGTTTGTTATTAGAATGTCAATTCAAATAGGACGCCACAGACAATCAGCAAAAATGAAAACACTTTGGGTTACCACCTTAGAACGTTCAGTGGCAAAACAAATTGCCACTGGTATTTTAAACCAGTTTCTAGGGTGCAACAACCTCACACTTACCCCAACAGGTTCTCACATTAACACAATGTGTAATAACTCCAACCCACCCATCAGCTCAACAATGTTGCATGCAAAAGCACACAAACATATAAAACATAAGAAGCTAGTAGCATTGCAAAGTCAAAGGGGCGGGTACTCAATGATCTTACCAATACCAGAGCTCCTAAAGTCAAATCATCAAGAACTCGATGATAGGGATAAAATAAACAAATCGAGCACTTAGGTTCTTATACAAGATTTCCCCCAAAACCTTTATAACCTCTTAAACCCCTTCCACTTTTGCGCAACCAAAGAAATAAGCATAATGATTTACTGTAGATGGTTTAATCACCAGGCCTGCAGAGCGCTGCAGAATATCATGTTACCAACCGTTCTTTTTAAATTTACAAATGATTGTTACAGATGAATAACCGGGAGTAATAAATATTGCCTTTTATCATCTTAAGTTTTTAAATTAAATCTCCATCAAAAAATGGCTGTTAAATACCTTGTTGCAATAGTGATTTTAATCTGCACATGTATTTTTTTAGTTAAATCTGGGTATCGGCGATAAATCTTGCAAAATGTGTTTTTGATACATTTTTGATACAGATAACCTTGTTTTTAAACTTTTTCTGCAATGAAGGATAACATCTATTGAAATCTTTAACATCATTAGAAAAGCGAATAAGCTGTAAGATATAAACCCCTTAAAATCTTGCAAGAAGAACATCGCCGTCTAAAACGGAAAATTTAATATTATTTTAATATTAAATTAAAAATAATCTGTTTTCTCATATTTTTATTTGTGTCAAAACCATTTGAAACTGAAAGAATTAGATCAATGAAGTTTGCTTGCTTTTCTGAAGTGTTCGCTTTATTAAGTTGTTGTTCATTATGATAATTTTTAAATTGCGAAATAAAACTAACATTCTAACCTGTTACATGATGTTTCATCTAATGGAATAATACTACGCGCCTTATGCAATTGTCCTACTCATTTCTAGTCTGTTGGTAGAAATAGAAAACTACATTTTTTCTTGTAAATAAGCAACTGTCTTGTCACTGCATTCATTTCGAATATACACTACCCGTCAAAGCATCAAAATATGATTCTACATGCCGCTAAACTTCATCAAGTTGTCAATGTGGGCGTTTAGTAAATCTAAGTTATCAACGTCTGATTGTCCAATTGCTTCTATGACAGCCCTTGTTGCTTGTAATGTATAATTTATAAATGCACCCATTCCTGCACTAGAAACCGCTCCTGTTGCGGCAGCTAGACTTGGTGTTACTTTTCCTTTCGATACAAAAATTGCACCCGCTGCAACACAACCTACTCCGAACAAAATATTTGCAATCTGTAGTTTCTCTTTTAGACTTGCACTCGTAAAAAGTGCGTAATATTTCTTTGATAAAGCAATCCGAATTTGCTGTACCTGACTATCAAAGGTTTCAATTGAATGTTTGCCATTTTCTGAATTCTGAGTTGCTGACATCGCATGTTCTGTTTTGAGTTGGTTTAAAACAGCTTCGTTCACGCTCATGAAGGTACAGTCAAACCGTTTTTGGCCACCATCGCATAAAATGTCAACAAAATTTAAGATTTCTGTGACTCTCGTCGGAATTTTACTGCCTTTATTATCGATTCGGGCAACTCTTCCGCCACATGCTTCGATGAAATCTCTTATCTTGTTATTTCCTCGCCAAAATTTATCAAAATCGCTGTCAGTTGCTTCATCATTGTACCCGGTGAATACAACAATTGCATGATTTAAGATGTTTTCAGTGAAAATGAGACGCAGAAGACTTATTGTGCGGAGCTCGTCATGGCCGGCTCTTTGCAAGGCACTAAAAACTATTATGAAGGCATGTGGTTTAGGACATTTATTGAGAGATGAAAGAATCTCTAACGCTGTTTGAGCAACAGGATTGTCCGTGTCCAGCAAGCCAGGAGTGTCAACAACACATATGTTGTTTACAGAACTCTTCTCACATTTTTCTGTTACAGTATTTAAGCTTTGTTCTTCTACTTGAAAAGCACTGGTGCCGAGAAGCGAATTCCCCAGTGAACTTTTACCGCTGCCTGTTTTACCCAATATGATGATTTTTCTACGGTAATCGGATGCCATACTGAAATATAAATAAAATCAGCAACATGTTAGCATTCGTAATGTAACTGGAGCGCATGTGTATTCAGTTTTTAATTCAATGAAGTCTTTTATATCGGCATACTTGGTTTAATACTTAAGATGTCCATTCATTAATAAGCGTGCGAGATCAATACGGATTATCTATTACTTATTACTTTCTGTTTGTGCGTTCTATTTCATTTAAATTTATGTTTATAATATTTATATTTAGGTATAGTCCGATAGTTCATTTTAAAATAATTTTAATGTTATTTATTTGTTGGATAAGATTTATGTGAGATTCGGTACCTCTATCTATAAACAAGTAAAAGGCATCACAATGAGTATTAAATTAGCACGCCTTGATGCTGATATATTCTATACTGTTATGAAAGAGACTATATGTTATCTTTTTCTACTGAACATCAAAATGATATTGTTACAGCTTTTAAAAACACCTCGAGGCACCTGGATGATTTATTAAATATGGATAATAACCATTTGCCATCACTGGTTAATAAAAGTTATTCCCAAGAACTACAGATTAATAAAGCAAACAATTTATAAAAGCACGCAAACTTTCTTGATCTCAATCTGTCCATTCAAAATGGTAACGTCGCTACTAATAAAAGATATGATTTAAATTTTAATATAATAAATTTTCCGTGTTTAGCTCCTAATGATTTATATGTTTGTGTGCTGTGGCTGCTGAGTGTGGTAATTCCTGATATGCATGTTTCACCTTTCCTGTATCTACCCTGTTGCAACCAAAGTGCTCCCCCTTTTTATATTTAATAAGTGTGAGTTTGGTGCACCGAAGAACCTATTAAAGAGGTAAGAGGTGACATTATACTTTACTTCTGACCGTTCTGATGCACTTCTTACTTCATTTGTGGTGTCTTTAAGAATTGTATCGCATTATCAACATAATTATGCTCTATTTCTCCTCTCTTTTGGGAGGCTTTGTTTCCTTAAAGTTTCTATTCCTATAAGTCATATTTGACTTTTTTCTGTATTGTTAATTATCGGATATATTGTTATCTGCATTTTTAAAGTTTTAAATTAATTTGTTCTTCATTCTTTCAACTGATATGTACATTTTTTTCGGTTCCATTGCCTTGAGGTTTATTAAAATTGTTTATTGCCCATAATTTATTATTCGAATTTATGTTTACATTTTAACTTCTCTACAATGTAGGATTAAGTTTGTTGAACAAACAAGACGCCAATTAAAACACGTTTTCGCCAACAATATTCTAAAATTTCGAACATCGAACCATTAAAAAGATCAAAACAATTAATTTCAACATACGAAATGTTAAGGGCACCCTTAAAAAGATGTGTCCATTTAACTTCTAGTAAAAAATTAAAGATTTATATATACATTTTTATAGCAGTGCACCGACAGCATTAAAATCAAGGGACGCTTACGTTTATGTGTAGGTAGATAAACGGTTTAAATGATAACGTTTATCATCATGAAGGCAACATTTGAACAATCCTGATTTTGGCGTTTTCGACTTGCTTGAAAATACGTGGAATCTTATAATCAAAGACGTTTCCCAAAATATTATGTTTTAAATAAAGGAATGGATGTTTTAACCTTGTGTTGAATCCCTTGTGTTTTATAGGCAAAAGTAAATTATCTTGTATGTAGTATACTTTTTGAGGAAATTCAGGTCCATGAACTCGATGTTGTATTGCTAAAAGGTTTCAATATGTTTGTACTTTTTAAAAATTGCATACAATTTAATACAATATTAATGTCGACTGACTGTCTTCAGCATACATATAATCTCTGCAAAAATTTATCCACACGCAATTACATTCTTGCAATTTTACAGAAACAGATCTTTAGATCAATTTGCATTTCCGTAATAAATGCGACAAAAACAAATCTTTTTGAAAATGTAACAGTCAAATCTTCCCTTTTTATAAGATAAGTTTTAAGAAGAAGTAAGTGGTGCTAAAATAGTTATATTATTAGAAAGAAATAAATTACTTAAACTCTTGTCATAAATGCAGTGACAAAGAATAAATAAAACATTTGGTTTTTGAAAGAAAATAAAACCGAAATTAATGTCAAAAAATCTAAATGACCTCAATTCAGTGAAAAAAGATGTTTTAAAATCGCCTTTTACTGTGACGCAATGGGCAGTTTCTAGTTCTATGCACGTAAGTTATGATCGGTTAAAATAACAAACAACTGATTTTGAATAATAAAAATTAAAATGCCCTAAAGAGAATATAAGTATGGCGACAAAGGCCTTATCCGTGGAGTAAAGGATTAAATTAGGATTAATATTATTTGCTTGCTGTTTTAATTGGTAATTATTTTGATTTTTTTTTCAGGACAATGACCGAAAGCCATGCGAGCAGGTCAACAAAACAATGGATTGATCAGCAAAAGTGGAATGATTAATTATGTAATAATAAAACTTGCAGCTTCCCTGATCTGTACCCATTAATTAAAAGTTTGGTGATCCATTAATTTAAAAGTTCATTTCTGAAAAGTGGTATACCGAAATGAAAAGAGACTGTATACAGTGCCATGTGAAATGGTTTGAGAGTACAGAAAAGTGTAGCAGTACTCGGTTCACTATTATCGCGGTATCCAGTTTGTACGGTATAGTAGGATAACAACGCCAACTACACACGTGGTCCCGGTTGTAAAATGTAAACCAAAACCATTCCTATTTGCACCAAGAATATTTGAAGTTATCATGCATAAAACAGATGTTAATAATTATTTTTGCATCAACATCAATAACATCACTTAGTCAAAATATTCTGTCAACCCGTAACTTAATGAAACTAGTAAAACATTGTTAAAATCCATATTTTTATTCAAAGTTTTCACCAGTAAATCGTCTGCACATCTTATGACATCATCCATCATGTGACTTTTGTCCTATTTCTCAAACGAGGCTAAATGACATTGTATTATCTACGGGAGCAAATAAGAGCTATTTTTAGCAGATTTGCAATGTCATTTACACAATTGCCAACCTGGTTAAACATATGAATTAAAGTTGGATTTTCCTGTTTGTCTGTATCAGTAAACATTTTTTAGCTCAAATACATTGATAAACCATAATAAAACACTCACTTTCGTTTAATAAAGCTGTTTTAGTCAATTTACAATATATGCCTCTAAAAGTTCAACAGTCGACATTCAACTTACTTTTTCTTTCGGAATGGAATTAAAACTTTACAGACCTTAAAATGTTTTCGTCTGAGAAAATTGTTAAAATACAGTTATAGGATGACTGGTCTTTGGATTTACAAGTAAGTAATTTTCTGGACGAATTATGGGTCATGTATTATGTTTATTATTAACTATTAATAGAGGATGTTTAATATGTACAATTAGTTTGACCCAAGAGAGAAAAGAGGGTTACTAAAAAAGTTCAGGAAAGATGTTGTTTTGGTAAATACATGGTAAATACATGTTTTTTGTTACTTAGTATTCAAAGTTATTGTTTTAGAAATGAAATGTAATGTTATAAACGTTTTTATGGGTAGAAACCTTAGTTTTTGAAGTGAAATTGTTGAGTGAATTTGACGAGGTAGAAGAACTTTTTGAACATCCCTTTCATTAAGTTATGTTTGACTGCTCTCCCCTTTCAGTAAATTATGTTTGATTTCTCTCCCTTTGCATGTAAATATTGTATAGGAAGGATTCACAGGTAAAAATAGATTCACTGATAAGATTATTGACCTAAGCAACCTTGTTAGCTGTACAAATTTTTGTATGACTTGCATTCAGTTTACTAAAAATTAGCTTGTGTTGATGCATGATCTGAAACCAAAATCTTTATACCCACAAATGAACACAAGTTCAAAAAGTGGATAAGTGCATGTGGTCGGCTGTATTTCATTATTGACAAAGCAAAAAAAAAAAATAAAAGTGGACATGCAAATTCAGTTGATATTTTGTTGGAGGAAAAGGACCTACAGAAAGAAATCCATACCCTATTCGAGCCTCTTATATTCCGCTTTAGGTATAGAAAATTAAGTCAATCTTTTAGCTGTAGACATTTTTTGCATGGCAGAATAGTAATTTTCGGGGAGAAGAATTAATATAAGCTATCATCTGATAGCTTGTTTTCTCATCCTCTCAAATATACTTGTATTGTCTTGCTCTGTTATACATCGATGTATATGTATAATTTGAAATAAATACTGTTTAAACCAATAGCAATTTTGAGGCATCTATATAACTTTTCTCTTTTGAATTATGGTACTATAAATTTGGAACCATTTGCCCTAATCAATTAATAATAATATCCTTCTCGTCCCCAGCATCAATACCTGCCTTGCATCTAAAAAACAATTACAACAACAACAAAAACAATACATTTAATTTCCACATTTGATAAAATATACTTAATGACAATGAACAACAGGAAACAGATTGAACCAATTAATTGTCACATTTAGCAAAAAGTGTTTTTTTTTTATTTTCGGGGTACAGTTTTTATTACACAATAACTTTTTTATTATTAATAAATTTTCATAATTTTGGTATCTAAATTACTGCAATGCATTCGGTATTATGAAACTGTGAAAATTTTGATAATATGTATATTTCCTTGTCAAAATGCAATTATCCCCACCATCCTTTTTAATGTCCTTAAGTATATTAACATAATTACTGGCAAGAATACCTACATACATAATTAGCCATATTAATTTTACAATATCTTTAACTTAAATATACAAACAATATTAGTCATGATACACCATAAAGATACTGAAACTGCACCTGTTTCTGACCACCTCTAGCTCAAGATTATATAATGCATGCTTTAACTGCTTGATATGAAAATACTATGAGAATTTCTATGAATCTTTTCAATTAATGCTTGCCTTTTCCCTGACAAATATAAACCTTGACACTTTTATCTAAGTTTCAGTTAAACATTTCAATGCTCAAGTTATGTCAAATGAGCGAAACTTACTTCAAGGTTCAGAATTTTCTGTTAAATTTACAGCAAATATCTTATCACAAGGAACCATTGTTTACACTGTGGATTGCATAAAACACCTTTTTACTTTGTATCATTTATTATCACATACCTTCCGGTGTGGGAGTGTAATAACACCCGTTATATATTTTCGATATATAACTAGTTATATATCGTAGCCGAATCACTATTCATCCGCGTTACCAGCGATCAAAACAAATTTATGAAAATGACTTACTTTTCCCATCTGACCACTTCAGGCAAGCAATCTACTTCTATAAGGAACTTAGGCATCCCTTATATTGATAATATCCACGGAAATATCACTTTCTGACATCTTGTTTACTCCGTAAGATAGAAATACGCCGAAAGTCTATGATGAAATTCAACAACAGCAACAAAGCCATTTACATTTCGTTTAAATCGAAAACAAAATGACCCAGACGCTGACATCGTTTTCAGAACATTGTCTGTGTGATCTTACAACATCCCCAAATCAAAATAAAAACACTAGAAACACATTTTCAATCCAAATTTTCAGTTTATATCCACCAAATTTCAATGTTGTCATATGCCGCTATGAAAGTTTACACAAATGACGTCATACAGTAGATCGATTTATTTAATTAATCACAACTTCAGAAGCCCATATAATAATGAGTAGATTTTTTATCTAGACTCTTGCGCAGTTAATTTTATTATTTTATTGTTTTACTTATTTTGGCAAATGGGGACACGGTAGGATAAATTCTTTGGGGACTAGCTTATGTATCACCCGATACGACCGAATTACACATGTTTTAATTTCGTTCTACTAGGCGATAGAAAGGCACAATTCATGGATTTTGCTTGTTTTTTCGGGGTATGTGATAAATAGAATACATCATTCGTGCTCATTTTATACTGAAATTATTAAACTCGTCATCTAAATCGATATAAAACTCGGCAAAAGCCTCGTTTTATATCGATTTAGACGACTCGTTTAATAATTTCAGTATAAAATGATCACTTATGTTGTATCCTCTATATATTGCAACATCTATTTACATGTACGTCAGAAGTTCTCATGTCTATGTTTTGTGAAATCTAGTCTAACTAAATGTTTTTAATACATTGCTTAACTTATGCGGACAATATCCACTTCCCTCTAGCCAGGGATCTTTCATACATGCTGATATTCTTGAAGATATCATGATCACATCATTGCCAGTCATATGTGATATTCAATAAAATTTACTACTTATATAACTACTTATACTTGATGTCTATTTCATATCATAGGTCAAACAACTATTCACTTCATATCTACAATCAATTCAATCCACAACTTGGCTCAAGGACATTACATCATTAGCATGAATGTCGTCCACATATAACACGTGTGTGTTACTTTTCTTGTTCATTATGTTTAGATTGATTTTCGCATCCGTAGCAAGCGATAGTCTATTACCGCGATAATATAGAATTGCTTCCCTTGCCAGTAATAAATTAGGTCATCCAACATGGCTGCCAGTTGCAAAACAAAAGTGAACACTGTTTGCGAATGCTGACTTTCTGATAACAAATCTAAAGTTAGTTGAACTACAGTAGGCTAACAGATGTTTAGCCCAGATGAAGAATTTTGAATGTTAAAGAGCGATGTGTCGTTCAAACGTAGACTAGTTTTTTAGGATGGTTGTTAAAGACATTGCTTAAACAAATTAACTATGCGTTTATTGCTCCTCACTATACACTGATCATTTGACGAACTTGATTGTTCAGATATATATTGTTCGATTATTATATTTAGTTTTTTTTACATTTTATACGAGTTAAGTGATATTGAATACTACGAAATCATTAATATTTGTGGATTTTGTGGCCATATCGATCCATGAATTTAAACACCGCAAAAGAAATAAGTGAACATAAATGTGTGAAGAAAATTATGTTCCATGAAATTAAAAACCCACGAAAATGATTGATTCTAAGTTAAATAACAAGTCAAATTGCACATAAATTGCCTAATTAATCTTTTACTTCGTATACACTGTCCTGCGTAAGTTCTCAAAATAGCGCCCAAAGGCCAACGAAAAGGTAGGTGTTTTTATATTGGTTCCAGTTTGTATACATAGTGCTCAGACCTTTTGGGCTATGCATCTGGTCAGTAAGTTGGTTTTCGTAATGCTCGAGAATAACATCTCCATTAAAGCAAGGTTTATTCCGTCACAAACATAATTGCTGATCCAATTTCTTGTTAACAATGGCCAAGCCATCATGGATCCAACCCCTAATCTAACCAGTTTACATCATTAGCCTTATTAAAAGATCTGTGTCTTTAAATACACACAAAACATATGATACAGGAATTGTGAAATTTGCATATCAGGAATCGCCACACTCATAAAATACAGCCTCCCTACGCAGCAAAAAAAGAAGAGAGGAAAAAGAGCATGTTGTTATAAGTATGTCAATTCAAATAAAAGGCCACAAACAATTAACGAAAAGGAGAGTTCTTGTGGTTACCGCCGTGGAACGGTCAGTGGCAAAACAAATCGCCACTTGGGGGTTTAAACCAGGTTCTACGGTGCACCAACCTCACACTTGCCCCAAAAGGTTCTTATATCAACAAACAAGTACAAGTTCAAGTTGTCTTGGTGAAATATCTCCAACTCACCCAAGGTATTTCTGCATTTGTAACCTGTTCGGAGGGTTCAAGGCGGTACATCTAAGGACATCAGAGCACCAATCACACTGTCAGTTCTTGCAACTCTAAGAACGAAGTAGCATTGTTTTCCGCCTCAAATTGTTGGTCTGTTTTGCTCTTTTTCGTATTGGGAAATTTACAGAAAGCAGTTTAAGGCTATTTATAAATAAACCTGATACTAAAAAGCATTTTTATCCCAATTCGTCGGCCAAAAACCGAACAACATGGCAAGTCAGTATGCCTCAATATACCCGCTGGAGTTATGTCAAAGTGCTATGTTAATAACTTAATTATTTTAAACATCGCCGTCAGAACAGAATAAAAATCCTTTTATACACTTCAATGTTAAATCACTAACACGCTACCAGTTCTTATCAGTACTCCGTAAAGCTTTGAATTAACTGGTACCGCTGGCCATTTTAGAACACATAGCTACAGAATTGGAAGTGCTTCATATCTAAATGAATCTGGAGTATTAGAACAACAATTTATAACCATTGGGAGATGGAAGTCTGGAGCATACACCAGATACATAAGGTCATGTCCTACAAGGTACCTATTCGATATCTTCACCATCAAAATGCCCCTTTACTATGCGAGCTCTAGCGAGCAAGGCCCTTAAGGTGGCTCGCGAGCAAGCGAGCTTTTACGGTAATGTGCGTATATGTTATGCTCAACTACCATTACTTAAAAAAATGTGATCCGAAGCATTCCGCTCGCATCGCATAGGAGAGCAAATCTCACGGATACACAGGATACACTCTTCACCGTCTTTAGGCTTAAGAGTACAAAATTTGTATTTAATATTTTTTTTAATTCTTATTTTAAATAAGATGAATAACCAATATTATGCAATTGTAACACAAAATATACAATCATTTTTATAGTGTTTTTTTTAAAATAAAAATATACATATGGCGTAATGCGGAGAACCATCGCGCGCGCAACTGTCAAATCAGACCGAGGCTGTCAAAACACCATCAACCTTTGCGTTAGCGCCAGTAAACTTAGCGATTCAGGCTTCGGGAAAGATCTTTTAGAATGCTTTGAGGCATATTTCATTATGTTTGAACATGTGTTTGTCAAATATATGCGAAACGTCGACCCATTGTTTTTCACTTTCTGTTCTGCAGTGCATAAGCATTTTATTTACATGAATAGGCGATTCGCCCCATAACGATCGGTCCCATGCTGAAGTCCTTATCACAAAAGTTTGATTTATTCGATAAATAACAGACGTCCCGAAAGTTGCCAGACCGAAGGACCTGTCTGTTAAAATTTGGGTCTGTCTAACATGATTTCTGATGTTATCAGACCGAATGTCAGACAAGAATTTGAACTCCTAATACTTGATAATACTTTTTTAACATGTTTCGGTCTGACAGAATTTGTTTCGGTCAGATAGATTTTTCATCTTGTCTGACCAAAAGTCTGACACTTATTTCAACTTTCGGGAAGTCTGTAATTAAGTGTAATTAATTATAATTTTCCTGTCCACTGACAAACAAAAATATGAATTTTGACATTTTTAATAACAATTAATAAGATTGAGTTTACTTTTATTTTCCTCTGACTGAGGTGGCCAAAAAGGGCAAAATACAAAATTGAAAAGTTTTGGCAAAAACAACTGAACAAAAGATTTTTGCATATAAACAATGAGAATTTTGCTGTTCATGATATTCCAGAAGATGGAGAATTTTTTTATATAGATTTCTACAGCTCAATAGCATTCCACACCATAATGTCAAAACATTATTATTTGTCCCAGCTCATGTGTGACAACCTAAAAGAGGCGATTTCTTAACAAATCTAAAAACTAATACCTGTTTTGTGAAATACAAAAAAGTCCTATGCTGCAAATTCCTGGATTTTTCTTTCAAACCGATATCAAGCTTACAATCGCTAAATTTAAATCGCCTATGGCATGCTGCCATTGATTACAGTTTCTGTATTGATCTCCATTTTGTGAGGGGCAACGCGTGACGTCATCGCAATTGAACAAAACAAAGCGGGAAAGTTCTCAAACGTTATTTTGACTCTCAAAATGTGATATCGACTTATGAACAAGGCAAAATGCCTAATTTGTTAAAAATTCCAAACTGATTAGTGATATTTTGATTTGATTTCTCAATCACTCTTGCAAAGCGCAGTACAATCTATTACATTGTAAGATAATTGCAGACATATTTTTAAACCCTCATTGTACAAACTAGATCGTGGTGCTTCTAAAATTATCATTAGCGGTATGTTTTCTTTAAAAAATACATTCAAATTTGTCTTAAGCAGCCAACCAAGGGAGTGACAAAAAGTGGATGTTTAAGACAGATGGCTGCTTAAGACAGGTAACAATTAGAACAAAGTGTCATTTTAGGACATCTTCAAACTGGCTGTTTAAGACAGGTGGTTGCTATTTGCAGGTGGCTGCTTAAGACAGGTTTGACTGTATACCTTTTTCATATGCCAGAAACATTTACTGCATTTTGTGCAACGGTATCGTGCGTCCAATAGTTTATCTTGTATCTGTGTGCGTCCATTACATTGTCTAACGTGCATTTTGTTTGTAACATGCCTATTTTGATGCAGTCATGCCTGAAACGGGAACATTAATGCAAAGATTTTTTAATAATACTACTTTTTATGTTTCCGGTATATCAGTTTAAATAAATTATTCACACGTGTTATTCTGTGTTAGCAATGGTGCTATTACCAGCATTTTAATATTAGCTTTAGGCTTCTACATAAAAGAAGAACCAAAACAAAATAGGCAACTGCACCATCGTAGGGTCCCAAGCCCCGAGTGTGAAAGCAGGGGGGACTATTTTGTTTACATATTAATATTTATGTGGTAGTTTTGGTTCGGAAAGATTAGCCTTGACCAGGACTTGAACCAAGTTCAACTCAAATTCAAAATTTTAATGTGATTCTGGCCTCCGGCCCATACACAAGTACATATATACAAGTTACATAAACAGTATTGTGTGAGAATGATCAAGTATTAACAAAAAGATCATAAGTTGATAATTATCAATAGCAGATAACAACATGATAACATACGGCTTAAAATCAAGTATACATATACAAGTTTACAGAAACAGTACTGCTTGAGAATGATCAATCAATTATTAACAATAAGATCATAAAAAATAATTATTAATAGTAGAAAGCAACATGATGAATTACGCCCCATAATCAAGTACACATATACCAGATTACAGAAACAGTATTGCTTAAGAATGATCGATTATTAACAATATGGTCATAAGTTGATCATTATCAGTAGCAGAAAACAACACGATAACAAACACTATTCAGTAACAAGAGCAATATTGTAAAATAACGGTAATAAGACACCGGCCTTGTCGAAACGAAAAAGAAGACTGGTGTATAAAATACGACTCAATATGTGCCAAGTAGATGAAAATATACAATAGCAATGTGCTGTTGACCCAGTGTCTCTCGGACAGAGAGAAAACTATTATAACAGCTCAAAGCTTTTTAAATTTACATAAAAACTGCACATTGATTAACGTTTAAATATAAGTAGATCTTAACATAAATCCATGGTAAATAAACAGTGCTACATTTTTTATTGTTTGTTCATTTTTGCTGGCCATTAATATATTATATAACCCGGCTATGGTTGAGTTAGTACCGCGCTTGTACTATCTCGCCATAGAGCTAGCTTTTATGGCGACGTGGTAGAGCGTCGGACTGGCATCCGAGGGGTCCCGGGTTCAATCCTTGGTTCAGGCGTGGATTTTACAGAACCCTTGTTACAAATGGCGCCCAACGGGGGACCTGCCAATGATGTTTAAACACCTCGAGATCACTCCACAAGTGAATATCTGTACATAATGGAAATTCGAGGACGAATTCCAAACTGGAGGGTGTGTATGTAACCCGGCTATGGTTGAGTTAGTACCGCGCTTGTACTATTTCGCCATAGAGCTAGCTGATATGGCGACGTGGTAGAGCGTCGGACTGGCATGCGAGGGGTCCCGGGTTCAATCCTTGGTTCAGGCGTGGATTTTTCAGAACCCTTGTTACGATAAATCGGACAAACAAGTATGAAGTGATATTCATCTTCTATGCAAGATATACATTGAAAACAAATACGAGATTCCCTATCCAAACCTATGTTGAGATCAGACAAGTAAGAAATAAAACATTAAAAAATTGTCAGTTGAACGGCAGGTGGGGGAGGCCAGTGATCAGAGACATCTAGGTAGCAGAAAATGAATTTCTACTTTTTTAGCAACAGTGACCTTGACCTTGATCTCAGACACATGAGAAGCAATTCCAAGTTGCATCTCACATAAGCTTCACACACAGCAAGTTTGGTCTCAATAGGTCAAAGCAAACTAGTTATATTGAGAGGAAACTGAATTTCTTCTTTTAGCAACAGTGACCTTGACTTTGATTACAGACATCAAGGAAGCAATTCAGAGTTGTGTCTTGATAGTAATAAGTCACGCTTAAATTAAGTTAGTATGAAGAAACTGAATTTCTATTTTTAGCAACATTGACCTTGATCTTGATCACAGACTTCTGAGTAGCAATCCCACGCTGCCTCTTGATATAAGCTACCCATTTACCAAGTTTGGCATCAACAGGCCAAAGCAAACTCAAATTTCTGAGGGGAAACTGAATTTCTATTTTAGCAACAGTGACATTGACCTTGATTTCAGATACCTGGGTAGCAATCCCAAGCAGCCTCTCGATATAAGCTACCAATACTTAGTTTGGTGTCAATAGGCCAAAACAAACTCAAGTTATTGAGCAGAAACTGAATTTCCATTTGTAGCAGCTGGTCATCATTCTCACCGCTGGACCCTGTTTTCCTGTCGAGCCCGGTTCCACACTTAATATATTAAAAAAAGAACCGAGTGTTTTCAATACTTACAAATATTTATACAGAAGATGGCACAAAGCAGGATTTTCAGATAGGAAAAGGGAATTGTGGTCACTGGCTGCTCTTTTCACAACGAGATTCTTTTTCTTTACTAGTAGCCGTTCAAGTAAAATTCAATTTCATTTTTTAACCTTGAATTGGCAACTTGTATAACTTTGCAATGTATTGTGGAATAAAGGTCATTTTACATCGAAATGGTTGGGTAATGACTGTTTATGTTTAAGGTAAAATGAATTGTACTTTCGTTTTGCATGATCGCCAATTTTCGTTATAAAATTATGCTGAGATTAATTTGTATGCCGCATAATTGTTTCCCCAGTCAAACGAAAGCACTCTAACGTAATAAAATATAGGTTTATTAAAGCGTTTGATTGCTTTTTAATAAAAAGAAATTATCACAACGTGCCATGATGTATGATGTTTATCGCATTTTACGTTGATGTCCGAGTCGGAATTCTTAAGCGACGTTACCGAAAATATTCACGTCAGTTTCTTTATTTCAATCAAAAATTGCAAAAGATCTGCCGGGATGACCCCTTTTTATTTTTTACTTATTTCTTCAGAAATATTTCAGCATTCCATACATTCCAAAAAATCAGTATGTCACCGCCCATTTTAAAAAGTTATAGTGCTTAAATAGCTGGAATCGTCGTAATTTAATCGTGCAAAAGGCAACGTACTCAATGTCGTTTAGAGTAAATTAAACGAAAACAAAGTAAGATTATCTATTTTTATTATAATCATTCTGTTAGAATTATATTTTATTGTAATTATGTATAAAAAACTACAAGAACTTTATTTTGTTTTTGTTTACAAGCCGTTCACGGCAAAAATCAAATAAAAATTAGTTACCGCCAGGTGGCTCTTGTTATCCTAAGACGCCATGAACCGACATCAAAAATATAATTTCCAAAAAGAGAATGAATTGAGCTATCTTTGGTATAAATTTCATTGAAATATAAGAGATAGTCAATTTTTCTCCCTTCTTACGTCACCAACGTGTCCATCTACCTTAAATTGCAACCTTGTTTCAGGCCTATAGGACAGTCAAAGATATCTTATATTTCCTTCTGGTTTCTTACACATTCTTTAACTGACTGAAATATATTTTTGATAGCGTTTATTAAGTGATCACAGACGCCATTTTTATTTAGTATATAAAATATACCCAACAAAAAAGTCTTGCACACAAGTATTCTTTTGTGAAAATTTTAAAATGTAGCAAATAACAGGTATTAATACTTACATTTATGTAAAGACTAATTGTTTGCGGAGTTAAAGACGAAAACGGAATAAAAATTGGTTGATAAATAACCAAGAAATATTAGTTTGAGTATGATAGGGGTCAACAGTCAAAAGTTGCAAAATTTGCTGTATCAAGGTAGAGGTGTGAAATCTACGGCAATCATCTGGTTTATAGCAATTATAAGCACGCGCTGTGATGTGGCAGCAGGAATTAATCAAAAGTTGATACCAAGCAATTCCAGAATAACATTCAAACTTATTGTTTTATTTATTTAATAATCATATTGTCTCACTAATTGACCTAAAGGGTAAAGATAAGTCAAAACAGTTTAGCGATGATTCGAACAGTTTCCATTCTGTATTAACAAGTCTTAGCATCCTATTAATTGATTGTAGAAAAACGATCAAGAAATGCAATTAACATCCAATCTTATTTGAGAAAACGCAACTGCATTGTTTGTAATTCAAATTAATTTATTTCGTACTTTCACCAAGGGAGGCCGATGTGAATCGACATTTGCCATGACGGTCAAATTTAATCATCATAGCAACTGTCGAATAACACCCGCCTCCTAGACGTATTTCTAAAAAAGACACGACAGAGCACGTGCAGTTGGGCAGCTAGTTGATCTACCTGGTATTCTTGTTCACGAATGGAAACTTATTCCAAAATGAAAAATGCCTCGACTTAAGAACTCCTTGAGACGGTTCTTGGAAGAATGCCGGGTTCATCGTGATGGGTTTACTCACTATAATTTTAGTGATTTTTGCAACTTTTGTGTAGTAACCCCAGGCGACTTTTACAATGGATTGCTTATAAAGTAGCAATCGGATTTATTTCTGACTTGTTTAAATTGTTAAGTTTGAATGGCTGTTTTATTTTATATGTATCATTTTGTTGTGTTTGATGAAATTAAAAAAATATTTTATAAAATGTCCAAGTGTGCAAAAATTATTTTGCCAAGTATAGTTTAGATCTGTCAACACTATCAAATGCCTTTTTAAAGTCGACGAAAGAAACATAAAACGATTTACCTTTTCTACATAAATATTTGCTAGCCATAGCGTATAACACAAAAGCATTGTCAATTGTTGAATAGTTGGACCTAAAACCTGCCTGTGCAACCTTAGATCCAGTTTTTAATAGTGATGCTCTGTCAGCTAAATAGTCTCAATCATTCGACTCCAAGTACAGACCCATTATCATACTGACTTTTTATAGACGTTTGTCCGAAGGGTGGACATCGTATATATAAAGAAAAGCCTTTGTCACAATTCGTTGGGCTATCAGCTAAGCTACCAAGGCGGCCTGAAGGAAATCTACAACAGTTTAATTTTTGTTATAATCACAGACAGTAAAATGCATTGCTTGTTGCTAAAGTGTAACAACCTAAATAAAAGCTTTTTTGTTACATTTTGGTTTATTAAATTGTAGTTCAAGTCATTCAGAAGCAGCAAGTTAAAACGTTTTCTTGAATAAAAGAGTTTTGCATTAGAGCTCGCATTGAGGCAGTGCCTTAGTTCATATTATAAACCTAGGTCCTAACAAGTCCTAATTAAAATTAGATACCTATGGACAAAAGTCTGGTCCGGTATGGTTTTCCAAATTGCCTGAAATCCATTAATGCCAATGTTTAACACTTTACTCTACCTGCAACACTTGGGCGAATTCCAGATTTCTTCCTTAAAGTGAATGCATATAATTGTCTTCTTTAGATCGACACCAAATTTATGAGTTTGGTGAAAACAATAAAGATATTGTAGTGTTCTGTAGACAGGACAATACTTTTGTCCATTAGCGTACATAAGTCACCAAACACAATAAATATTAAAAGATTGAGTGCTTGGTTTGAATGAGGTTTTTCACGGGCAGTAATAGAAATACATATGACTGTCCACACCGCCTAACCCATATAAGCGTTTGAGCCCTTAACAACGACAGTCGTCTAACATCACACAAGCCTTTCAAGAACGTAAAGACATTCGGATTGCTGAGTCATCGATCGTCTACTGGCTACTCTATTCAATGCATGGTAGCTATTATGATCATCTGTTTGGATTGGCGAATCGTTGTATCCATGTCTAATGGATCAGACAAAGGGGCCTGGTTATGAAGGTCTCGATTCGTTATAAGGCACAAAAGTAGATGGAATGCTCAAACCTGCGGTTACCGTAATACTTATACACTACGGATAACAAGACTTGACTTTAGATGGTGTCACTGGCAAAGATTTGGCTGAACAAATTAAATATTCTTTTCTACGATGTCAAGCTCTGTTCAGTGGTTCTCGATTTATAATTATGGTCTGCTGTTTTAAACTTCGTTACTGGCATTATGTCCCACTTAATTCTGGCCCAGCCATGGAAAATAGGAGGAAATGTGTAAATAAACTAGTCAAAAATGTGAAGTGGAAAACGTAGGCAAATATATTTTAACGACTGGTGCATAGATGATAATGAGATCAGTCTTATTCGTTCAGATGAGACACATCTCTCAAAAAACAGGAATAAACACTCTATTTGACCACCAGAAAGCCGCGATTGAAGTAATGGCTTTTAATGATAATGATAAAATATTTCCTATCTCTGATTCAGATGTAAACAATTATGAATTATTTTATGGTTTTTGTTTGGTAGATGAAAAATCTTGACTATTTTTTCGGTAGCGACCCAGGGAAACAAACGGTATTTGGGGATATTTGCCTGCCTCTTCCCTTGGCTTGGGTAGACTGGCTTTAACACTTGCTTGTTTTGTGTACTGGTTTTAATTGCAATAGATGAAAAGGGAGCTTTGAAGACCGTCGACCACGACAAATATGAAAATATTGCAGGCTCGGTTTGATTGAGCCTGTTCAATATGCAAAAGTGTAGCGATAGGGTAAAGTTTTGAGTGACCTTCCCTTCACCTACATGTCTGGAAATGAGGCCAGGGGCAGGTAATGCATCTTTTGAGGGACATAACAGGGTATCAACTTCAATTTGCTTAAATTGCATTTTCTTATAAACAAAATATTTCTTCTGTAAAATAGTTATATTACAAATATAACATAGTACGGTGCTAATATCAGGAATGGCCAGAACTGGTAGAAACATTCTCCACACACAGCCAAACGAAGAGAGGAAAAGAGGGTAAAAATTTGTCATGATGATTGATAATGTGATGTCAGAAAACTGTGTTAAGTTTCAAAGCTCTACCTTAAATGGTTAAGAAAAAGACAACTCTTACAAATAATTAAATTTTGACGACCCAACGACATACCCCTAGTCTAATCACCAAGATTTTTCTAACGAAAACCTGGTCAATAAATACCTGTAAGTGATCTTTTGAGGCCGATACTTTTTTAAACACTGAACCTGCATGTTTTTCTCTGTTTTAATTGTTACAAGAAGGCAATAGAGGAGATCGCATTATGTCTTAAGAAGCTTTACAGTGTTCTGACTTTCAAATTTTTGGTGTGCAGTTCACAGTTTACCCCTTTTTTAAGTACCATAAGTACCAGCATCGCATTAAATGCCGTGTTATGCAGCGTAGCAAAATTCAAGTGTCAGTGAACGGTGCGTGACATCTCAATTTTTGCAAGAAGCAAGCAAACTACAGATAAAACACACATTTTAAACTGTGTTTCCCCCCAGTGCAGAAAATGTTTTATGCAGCCATAAATCTTCACTACTATTCAGTTTTGTTCACAAAAAGTGCGTCTGAACAGGATATGTACACCATTTGCAGCCAAAACCGGCCCATATTCACAAATGATTGAGCAAAACTACTAGAAGACTAAAATCATAAAATCTCATGACTTGACAACTGTATAGGAATAATGGTTTGTGTTATTATGTACCTAGAGATGTGTCCATACGATACAGATGCTCCCACTCTCGGTTGCCATCGTCATTGTAATTGCAGTACACTTTCCTTCATAATTACAAGATCAAACCGTTCCTGGTAATGGGTATTATAGTATAATAGTTTTAAATGAAATTGATTGACGTAAGTTGGCAAACCTATATGCCTAATTCCCTTTTACATAATGGGGACATAATTAACAAACAATAACTGAACAGGAGATAATCCAGATGGAGTTACCTCACCTTTACACATCAGTACATTACAAGGTGAACCACTCATGGAAATAACTTCTGTCCAAGGGTACACATGGTGGCCAACAAACTTATAAAGGTTCATAACTTTGGCTTATATAGTAAAGGAGTTTTGTTCATTAGTTAAACACAATATTACATCGTGATTGTATTTTGCTGGAATATGTTTTATGCATTTTAAAGATCATACGAAATGTATTTCTACTAACCATTAACGTTTATACGCCTTCACGTGTTTTTTTTGTTATAATTTTGACTTCTACCACATAAGGTGTTGCTTTTGGGAACAGTGAACATATATTTTATAACTGGTTTTATCAACTTCACTGGTTTTAATTTGTTATGTTTCTGTTACTCCATCAAAAAAATTCTCCGTCTTTTAACAGTGTATATGACTAATTTTAATCAGAGCAGAAGCCGTATGCACACAACTGCAAAAAATAACTAAAATCCATAATTGATCAATATCAAAAGGTAAACGGTCGAAAATATTTTAAACAGGTAGAAATATTGTGCTTGATGATTGTCACTGATTCAATGTACAAACATATTGAAGGCAGCTACCCCAATAAAGCTATTCAGTTTGCTACCAATAAAAGGGGATAAAATTATACAATATTTATTGATATGACTTGTTAATTATTCATTACTATGCATGGGTGTTTTCTTTTGTTCTGAAATATATTTATAACATTTGCTGGCAACATAGTAGGTCTATCTGTATTGAATCTAGTTCACATTTAATTATTGACGTGCTTATTTTGTGTTAGTATTTCTTTTGTTCACCTGATTTATTTTGTCTAAGGTGAGCAACGAGATCAGCTTACCAAGTTTGATGTGTTAAAAGATAGCTCAGGCTTTATTGTAAGTCGTTTCAAATATTAATGCGACTTAAGTTTCATGCGACATCAAGGCAAACATTGTTTATATAAAGATTGTTCCGATGCATGCACAATTTATACCATATGCCCGAAATGCTGATAGAGTTTCGTATGAAAAAAAAGAAAGAAAACAATACAAATACAGCAATTCGTTATTGAAAGAGGGATGTTACACAATCCAACTTGAGAGCTTTCTGTAGTCTGGGGTCATTTACGATTTCATTTACCCTCTTCTTGACAATTCGCTATATTTAAATGATGTCAGGTTTAAGAGAGTTTCACTTTCATTAATATTTAATATACATGGAGTGTGGACAAAAGTTTTTCATAAATATATGTAATAAATAAGTATAAGCATAATATCAACGACAATCGTATTAAGTCTTAAGAGTACAAATCATATATCCGGCACATGGCGACAATTTAAGACATCAACGATTCTTACCTGCATCTTCCGACGATATTCATATTCGATTCAATTTGTTCACTTAATTGTCTTGTGAAACATTTACATTGCTCGGTACGCTAATTAGTTTAAAACATGCAATGTAAGATAAACAAACTCTTTTGGTTCGCAGCTTGCTTTCGAGATAGAAGCTAATATTTAACGCTATTTAAAAGACCAACTTATTTTCGCAATATTAAAATAATGTGAAGTTTTTGTGAGTTTTTGTAAATAGATTGGTGCACCGTTGAAGCACCCTTAAATGTATCATTATGGCATATTTTTTTGATCTGATCTTTTAACAATATTATCCGAATCCTGTAAAGCACCTGATCTTAATTTCCTAATGGAACACCATGCTATGTATTTTTTATCGAACATCAAGACGACATTATTTCAGTCTTTAACAACACCGCGAGGTATCTTGACAATTTGTTTAATATAATCATTTTCCATCTTGAGACAACAAAATATATTTCCTGTTGACATCCAGCTTTATAAATCTAAATATTTAGAAAAGCAAGCAAATGTCCTTGTTCTAAATCTCTCGAATATAAATAGTTTGTAACTAATAAAATATAGTATACTTTTGTCATGTTGTGTTCGGGTCCTTTTTTTGAAATGTATAGTTCATATTGTCTTTGAAACTGCTACATTAACATGACTTTGTATGACAATTATGTTCGTATACCATGCAGATTAACATTTAAAATATTGTGAACTAAAAAAACAATATTAATGAAAAAATAAAAGGTAACGTACCTTAAAATGTCAGAGATTCGGATTCCAGTATGTAAGCAACATCCTATGAAGACGATGTCTTATATGAAATGTTAAGCTGTCTGTGTTTGACAATCACAAATATTATTTGCCATGTTTCAAATGTTTTATCCGATTGTATAGGGGAACAAATATCCAAATGACGCATGCAGTTACCGCATGATACGATAATGTTTGACACTTTTCAAGGACAGTGTCAAGGTGCCTGTCATACAAAATCTGAAAGGACTATATAAAAACCCTATGAACATCTTTGTATAAAATCAAAGCACTGAAAGTGCTGGAAGCCAACGGAGCGTAAACATAATCAAAATAAAACAAACCCATAATGTGCAATGTAACAGGAATTCCAGGTTTATTCCAGCCATTGTAGATATATAATAACTGAACAGAATGAAGAAACTCCAAGGAAGACATGTCATATGCTTGCAAAAATGCAAAAACCATCCAAGATAAAACTGGCCAAAATATTAAACAAGAGAGTCCACAGGATACTGGTCGCTCAACTGTCAACATTTGCTCAATGGTTGCGAGAGTCAGTGGATGCAAATGCAATTGCCAAAATAGCTTACTTTGGCTCTTTCAAGGGCCACAACTCTGAAACCCATTATGGAATCTAGCCGGTTTAAGAAAGGAACCGAGATCTTATAGTTACTCAATTATTGTACAAGTCTGATTAAATTCAAATAAGAAATGAAGCTGCTATTGTGCAGACAAGGTCTAAATAGTTAATTTTGGCACTTTCACGGGCCATAACTCTGGAATTCATAATGCAATATGGCAATTTCAAGAAAGGAACCAAGATCTAATGGTAATGAAAGTGAATATCAGACCAAAAATAAGACCACTAGAGTGCAGACAAGCTATTATTATAACTTGACCTAGTGACCAAGTGTTCAAGGTCACATGACCCAGATTGGAAATTGACCTAGATAAGACTGAGATAAAAATTCTGACCAAGCTTGAAGAAGATCGAACCAAAATTAAGACCGCTAGAGTGTGGACAATCTTTTTCTATAATTTGACCTAGTGACCTAGTTTTCATGGTCGCATGACCCAGTTTCGAACTTGACCTAGTTATCATTGATAAACATTCTGACCAAGCTTAAAGAAGATCGGATAAAAGTTAAGACCGCTAGAGTGTGAACAGAAATTGTGAACGGACGCCAGACGAAAGTCGATCACAAAATGACCCCCTGTCACTATGCGACAGATGAGCTTAAAAGTAATTTTAGAAGAACTAGTGAAATAAATGAAAAAAGAACAATAAAAGCAATCGAACAGGACAAATACAAAACTATTACAAGCTAAGTTTGATCGAGCAATATCAGGATCAAAATGCATCATTGCCGGGTGCCCAGAATGCCTAGCCCTTGGTGGAATGCAACTTAATATTTACACAAGTACCAATTTCGATTCATTACAAACAATGAAGTGCATATCAGGATGCTTAACAGTAGTTGAACTTGATGATGGTAATATAATATTATATTCATGCTTTATAGCAATACATCACAACTTAAAGCAATGCCAATTGCCTTATAAATGTCATTTAGTAAATGAAAGAGGCACAACACATTTTTTTTTGTGACAATCATAGTATGGAAATTGTTGGTTTAGCAAAATTATATTTATTTCTTATATTATCATCGCTTATTTCTTTTCTTTGTATTTCTCTTGATTATTTCCACTTTCAAAGTAATTACACAGGGACCCTGTCAAATGCTAATTGATCTTGGTTTCATGTATAACAATGTGTCACAGGGAGTCAGCATTATGTTAATGTAATCATATTTTAAGGAAGTGTCCAACCTAATAAATCAGATAATGGGGCTCTTTATATTCATTTCATTAGCAAAGCCCTAAACAACCTTTCCCCACTGTTATCTGTCAACTCTTTTTAGACTCTTTGAATCTTGATCAGAAAGTACATGTACCTAAAAGATCTAAACATAAACAGACTCTGATCAGCCTCTACTGATATGCAAGTTGATATACGGTAGTCTAACCTTGCCACACATGGAATAAAAGCTGTACCCATGTAGGCCCCTTTATACAGACTTATGCATACTAATTTGTGTCTACTAACCAGGAAAGAGTTGACATAAAACATGGAATACTTGTATTTTGCACAGAAAATCCATTTCTTACTTTAACCCTTAACTCCATATATGCACCTAAAGTTTATGGCATTGACAAACAGTGTAGAATTAGATCACCCTACATCTCTGTGCTGTTTGATCAGGATCTGCACTGTTCAGTTTTAGATTCATAAGGTTATTTCTAAACAAGATGTGACCAGTGTAGATCCTGATCAGATGGCACAAATGTTCAGTCTGATCCGGATCTACACTTGATGCACATGTGATAAAAGGCATATATTATATATGGCAGAAAGGTGGCTCAAAGGCACATGATCAATCATTTTTAGTTATGCCCCTAAGAATGACATGAACAATCTTTCTTAATGAATATTATCATCTTCAACTAAAATCTATTTCAGAAATTCCTCTACTTCATAATGCTATTTCAGTTACTATAACTGAGTTCAAGGGAGATGTGCAGGATTGATGAATAGAACAGAGTTGCCAAAAGGGTTTTTAATCAGTACTTTCATATTTGTCGTGTTCGGTGGCTTTCAAAGTTCCCTTTTCATCTATTTCAATATCACAGTAGCGTTGTTTGTGCCGTGTGGCGGCTGTAAAAAGTCTCCCCGTACATTCAATCAGTGCTGTTATCAGTTACGTCGTTTGAAGGTCGTTGAGCACGATACTTATGTACTATGTTTATAGTACTTCTAAAATTCCTTTGTTTTAATATTTCGGCCAGTTTATAAATAGGTGGTTTCAATATCCAAGCCAATATTGATTTGGATATTGTCCAATCACCCCAAGGATATACTTCCTGCTTTTTAAATTTTGCCTTTGCCGTAGTCTGTGATATGCAGGATTTGTATTCTAAGATCCCCTGTCAAAATTCTATTCTGTTTAGTTCCGCCCATTGTTTTCTCGTTTAGGGCAAACCTATTATTTTATCTGGGGACCATACGCCGCTGAACATGGAATGGTATTAATCTGAAAATACCTCATTGAAGGTTCCATGTTCACCGCCATATGCATACCATCGTTTGGGATGGATCGAAATTGTACTATTTAATGGTGTAATTACTGAGTTGCGCTCAACCCGGGGCTAGGCGGCGTGGGCAGTAATAAGCATTTTCATTACTGCCCATGAACAGGCTCAATCAAACCGAGCCTGCAGTACTTTCATATTTGTCGTGTTCGGTGGCTTTCAAAGTTCCCTTTTCATCTATTGCATTAAAATTTATGTTTTTGTTTATTTGTTATTTCACAAATAAAAAAGTATTCTAAAGATGAAATGCTTTATGGCTTTGCTGAACAAAAATACTTATCATTAGATTTATCAATACATGTGCATGTTTATATTTAGACTCTCAAATGGTAGATAGCTAATGGTAGGCACTGCTTTGCCATGTTCATACTTAAAAGCATAATTGTTACAATATGAAACTGAAACTAAATTGACGCAATTTTACATTTTTGTGTAACTATTTTATATTTAAAAACTTATTATTATAATTCTGCCTAATGTCACTCGTTACAATCGAATGTCTTCGATGTTTTTACATGACCGATCTACAATCTGAAATTATCAGGTGGTTCAAACATCTCTGTTTAAGAAGTAACTACGCAGCTGATATTTAGAAACTACGCGGCAATGGATATTTAGAAACTACACAATTGATATTTAGAAACTACGCGGCAATGGATATTTAGAAACTACACAACGGATATTGATTATTTTAAACGCCTCACTCATCACTATATAGAACATGACAATAATAACACATGCATTTAGACAAATTCAATTTTCAAAACCATTTGCCTTGAAAATTTATGTGATAATCTGTGAAACGAAAACAATAAAATACGTATTATGTGGTGCTTGTATGAGAGATACGTCAGCGAATCCTGATATTTCGATTTTATCCCTTGTCATGACTTCTATCTTTTAAATGCATTGACATCCTAGTGATTATTAATTTCAATATAAGCACATTATCTAGTTGCCGTGCGGTCCTGACTGTTGATGCTTGAAACGGCTACCAAACATTCCCAATAGGCATGAACGTTGCAATCATGTCACAGACATACCATTAACTGACGCTATTGTTATTAAAGATGTTCAAGAATTTAAACACGGGGGATAGACTGGATAAGTGAGAAATGTGCATTTCGGTTGATGATAAGCGTTTAAATGTTAATAATAGTTCAGTTAACGAAATTACAATGGAAATTATATTAAAGTCTGTTGAAAACGCTTACCTGTGCTGTTTTATCTTGGAGTGAACTGTTTTAAGCATATATATTATCCAGTCTGTTCGCCTCGGCAAAGAAAGAAATGTAGCGCGGCGAGTATGCGCTGTTAATCAATTATATTATGTATTACACAAAATACCTATTGCCAAACCTTGCCTCCTTAGAGCTACTTCAAGTATTTTGTGTAAATATATACAACTCTCTCTCTCTCTCTCTCTCTCTCTCTCTCTCTCTCTCTCTCCTCTTTAACTCCCCTTTGTGTAAATATATACAACTCTCTCTCTCTCTCCTCTCTATCTCCCCTGTCTCTCTGTCTCTTACTCTCTTTTTCTGTCTGTCTCTCTCTCTCTTCGGTTGAAATTGTTAAGGACTTTACAGCAGGACAATAAGCGTTTTTCAATCAAGGTTATATTTTTATTGCTCAAAGCCTTTCATTAATGATGCAGGTCTTGCTGAAGAAAACGATAGTTGGTGGATGGAAGTTGGCTTTATAATACAATTGACTTGGGGAAAAGTATTTAAAAATATTTGCATGAGTGTGAATCCGTCTCTTTTTTAAGGGATGCATATATCTGGTTCTTCTCGCCTACTTGTATATATTTTGCACTGAGTACTACTTCTAAAATGTGTCCATGCAACTTAATCAAAATCACAGGTGGTAGGATCGTACATCGGTACCCTCACCACTGCTGACACCACTCAACCCCACTTAAAATAACAGCCAACAAGATAGCAGACTGGATTGAATTGTTTTCTTGAAAAAAAAACAACATTTGTTCTGACCTGAATTTCGAAGAAAACTTACAACTCATTTGTTTACACAGTTTTACAACCAATAGCAAACTAAATGTGTTATTTGTTTGCAGAACTGATAGAGACTGTACATAGAGTGAAACTAGCAAACATCTTTTTGTTTTGTTTTAATGTTAAGCGCAACAGAAAATGTATTATTTTTGCGCTATATAAATGCATTGTATTTGTATTTGTATCTGTATTTTTCTTTAAAAAAGAACATGAAGAGATGCTGTAACTATTTTGTTTTGTATCTGGTTACTTATCATAGACAAGGTCGGTAAGAGATGTCGTATGAAAAATACTATGTTTCTTGTAAAACCTTTTAATTTTTTGTTCAATATTTTCATCTAACAAAACGTATTTGCACTTTATTGCAAATTAATCTAGCTGTAAGACAAAGTTCACTCAGAAGAAAAAAAATCCAGAAGTTTTTATTCTGTCCACCATGGTATGAGACATTGCATTTTAAAAGACTTTCTAATTTTAGAAAGTGGGCGCCAGCATAAGGATCTGGATTTTAATATTACAAAAGCTATTTATACAAAATTAATGATCTCGACAGGCAATAAATCTTTGTGTGTGATCTAAGGGAGTGAGAATTTTGGCCGCAGGTATACATTGAACCAGGGTTTCTCTCAATATCTTGTGAGGTAGCCAATATGCTAGTCGAATAGACGCGAGATATGCACTTGATGTTGATTAGTAAGGCTGGAAACAAGTTGGTATTTAAACAAAACATGCCCGTGTAGAGTTTGCTGCTCTACTTCTAGTTCTGTTGTAACACAAACCAAAAGAAAGTACAAAAACTGTCCTCTTAGCAGTCTAGACATTTGGGTAATGAAAAGTTACACGTTTAAATGTGACAGTAGCCTATGTTTACCTTAACAAAAAACATGACAAAAAAGCACAACCAACCATCCAATTACTTCGCTAAGCTTTAAAATCGAAGATACATCTGCAAAAATGGTTAAATATGCAGTTTGTACAATCATACCGATAAAAGTGAATATAAAGTATTTTTGATATGACTTGATAATTAATTATTACGCATGGTTGTTTTCTTATCTTCTGAAATATATTGATAATATTTGCTGGCAGCATAGTATCTGCATTCAATCCGGTTAAATTTATTTTTATGACGTGCTTGTTTTGTGTTAGTATTTCTTTTGTTCGCCTGAGTTCTTTTGTCTAAGGTGAGCAACGAGATCAGCTTATTAAGTGATTTGTCATTTTATAGTTCAGTCATTTATGTAAATGGTTTCAAATATTTAAGTGACCTTAGTTTCATGTGACATTAAGGCAAACATTGTTTATATAACAAGTGTTCCGATGCATGCACAATTTATACCATACGCCAAAAATGCTGACAGAGTTTTTATGATATGAATACAAAGAAAAAAAACAAATACAGCAGTTCGATATTGAAACGTGATTTTAACACAATCCAACTTGAGAGCTTTGGTGTTATCTGGGGTCGTTTTACGATCCCATTTATCCTCTTCTTGACAATTCGCTTTATTTAAATGATGCCAGGTTTAAGAGAATTTCTCTGTCATTAATGTAAAAATGTACATATAGTGTGGATAAATTTTTTTTATAAATGTATGTAATAAATAAGTATTAGCATAATATCAATCAATAGTATTAAGTCTTAAGAGTACAAATCCAATATCCGGTAGAAAGCGACAATTTAAGACTTTAACGTTTTTTACCTGCATCTTTCAGCGACATTCATTTTTGCTTCAATTTGTTCACTTAAGTGTCTGGTAGAATATTTGCTTTGCTCGGTAAGCTGAATAGTTTAAACCATGCAATGTATGACTTAGATAAACACACTTATGGTTCGCATCTTGATTTCGAGAAAGAAGAAACTATTAAAAGGTATTTAAATGGCCAACTTATTTTCGTAATATTAAAATAATTTAAAGTTTTTCGTGAGTTTTTGTGACTAGATTGATGCACCGTTTTAGTACCCTTAAATGTATCATTATGACCTATTTTTTTTATCTGATCTTTAACAATATTATCTCATCGTTTGTAAGTTTTGTAGCAAAAAGATTACTGGTATCCAGTAAATGAATTCAAATCTTGTTAAGTACCCGAACTTAATTTCCTAATGGAACTTCATGCTATCTATTTTTATCGAACATAAATACGACATTATTTCAGTCTTTAACAACACCGCAAGGTAACTTGACGATTTGTTTAATATAGACAATTATAATCATTTTCCATCTTGGGACAACAAAATATTTTTTCCCATTGAACTCCAGCTTAATAAAGCTAAATATTTAGGAAAGCAAGCATATGTTCTTGTTCTAAATCTCTCGAATAAAATGGTTTTGTAACTAATAAAATATAATATAAAATGATAGTGTCTCTAGCTGGGAGCGAACCCGCACCGTCACGGCGACAGCGCCTAGCCATGCAATTCCTGCGACGTAACCAACTGAGCTAACCGGGACAACGCCAAAAAAACGTTGATCGGATAGCCCTGATATACGTTACAATCACTGCATGACATCGGTAATGGGTTAATTTTACTGATAACAGTACTGACTAAATGTACGGGGAGACGTTTTACGGCCGCCACACTGCACAAATAGCGCTACTGTGAATTTCAAATGATAGTGTCTCTAGCTGGGAGCGAACCCGCACCGTCACGGCGACAGCGCCTAGCCATTCAATTCCTGCGACGTAACCAACTGAGCTAACCGGGACAACGCCAAAAAACGTTGATCGGATAGCCCTGATTTCATTTTGATTTTATTATTGCAAGTTTTCGACTTTAGATGTCTATGTTCCATTTGAAACATTTTACTGTGTTTCTAGTTCACTGCTTGTTCGCTTTTCTAGTTACAGTGTTTACGATTGAAATGAACACAATCTTTGAAAAACAGAAACACATTTTAACAGGTTTGTCGGTAACAATAATACAAATTCATTCATGCTAAAGTTTGTCCTATGTTTGCAATGGGTAGTACTGTAGAGAGGACAGAAGCCATGAGAAGAATGCATACACCACCATAAGATGTTGGGAACAAAAATCAGATAACGGGCACACAAATATGTCACTACAAACTGACAAAAAATCACACGCCCCTAAGATAAATATACTTAAAAAATGCTAATCTCATTTTTTGCCTGTAAAACTAATTAAAAGTTTTTTTTGACACAATTTATTACTTTTATTGGTCATTTTTATTACATTTAGTTGTATTGAGACATTTAGCATTGTCTTCGCAATTTTAGTCGTTGGGCGGTATTTCCAAAATGTTTGGCTTATACACTGTAACGTTTATCGCATTTTAAATACAGAGTCTGCAAATCGCGAATACATGAGTTATGATTAAACATATTTACCGCTAGGCAAAAAAAGGACCTGTACTTCCAATCTTAAACAGACCGTGACATTTTTAAATGTTTTGATTGGATCTTTTTATAAGAAATGTGTAGTTTATTTTGTCTTTTAAACTGCTAAATTAACATGTATAACAAAAATGTTCGTATTAACAGCAGTATTAAATTTGAATAGTATCAACTAAAATAACAATTTTAATAATGATTAAAAGCTGACGTACCTTAAGATTTCAGAAATTTCGGATTCGAGTGTGCATGCAACATTCTTTCAAGACGATGTCTTATATGACATGTTAATGTGTCTGTATTTGACAATCACAAATCAGTATTGGCCAAGTTGCAAATGTTTTACCCGATTATATAGGGTATCAAACATTCAAATGACGCATGCAGTAATCACCTGATACGATCATGTTTGACTCTTTTCAAGGATAGTGTCAAGGTGATTGTCATACAAAGTCTGAAAGAATTGTAAAGAAAACCCCATGGGCATTTTTGTATACAGTCTTTAGTAAACACTAAAGGGAGTGACAAAAGTGGCTGCTGAAGACAGGTGGCTGTTAAAGTAAAAATTTAGAACAAAATGTCAGTTTAGGTCATATTCAAACTGGCTGTTTGAGATAGTTAGTTGCTAAACGCAGGTGGCTGCTAAGGCAGGTTTCACAGAAAAAAGTGACGTTAGAACGTTACAAAAATAAGCTACCACACATTGAATCCTTTCTTTAAAAGTCTGCACCGATATTAGGAAAACCAAAGCACGATGTGCTTATGTACTAAATAATTATTAATGTCAACCCTAACCAAAAGAAAAACACACATTTTGCAATGTCTTTCAAAGTTCTGCAAATGATTTTATACTCTAACACGATCTATGTTAAGAACACTCATGACAAAGCTTTTAATACAATCAGACCGTCTTCGTCCTAGCAGTTATAATTTAAATTAATAATGTTACTTCACGAAGATGAGAAGTGTTATTACACTTTTTCATGTTGAAATCAAACTTCTAATGTCAAGAATATCAACAGACTTAGAAATATCTGTCTCTTCAACAGTTGTTATTGAGATCAATAATGTCATATTGTCAGTTTAAGATTTTTTGTAAGATGAACCAAAATGAAGACATCAAAATTTTATGCTCAAGTTGAGTCAAATTGGGGTCAGGTTTAGGGTGGTAAAATGCTATTAAAACCTAGTTAGGATAATAAGGCTTCCTTTGTTTCCAGTTGCATGGCAATTAGTGTACCTTAAATACACTGTGACATCTGCAGTGATGCGCATGATTTATATTTATATTTCAGATCCCGTTTTAAAACTGAATTATTTTAGTTTTGTCTATAGCTTTTCTAATGATTAATCAGTCACAAAAATTTGCGTGAAAAAGAACTTTACTTACAATTATCTAAACCTTATTTTTTAAGAATGCATGTTGTTATTGATAAATGTATATCTTGCATTATAATTTATGTTTTTGTTTAGTTTTTATTTCTTAAAACAAACTTAGTGTTCTAAAGAGGAAATGCTACATGTATAGTGGGGTTTTTTTAAAACAAAAATACTTGCAATTAGATTTATCATTACATGTTTATCTTTAGACTTTCGAAAGGTAGGTAGCTAAAACTCCTGCACTGCTTTGCCTTGTTCATACTTTGAAACATAATTGAAGCATAATTGTTACAAATGAAATTGAAAATAAATTGACGCAATTTTACATTTTTGTCCTAATTGTTGTTTATTTAAAAACTTAATATTATTATAATTCTGCCTAATGGCACTCGGTACAATCGAATGTACTCGATGTTTTGACATGACCGATCTACAATCTGAAATAATCTGGTGGTTCAAACATCTCTGTGAAAGAAGAAACTACGCAACTGATATTTAGAAACTACGCGGCAATGGATCATTTCAAACAACACACTCATCACTATCGAGTGCATGACAATAACACTGCTTGCATTGAGCCAACTTCGATTTTTTATGTGATAATCTGTGAAACGAAGACAATAACATGCGTATTATGTGGTGCTTGTCTGAGAGATACGTCTGCGAATCCTGATATTTCGATTTCATAACTTCTATATTTTAAATGCATTGACATCCTAGTGATAATTAATTTCAATATAAGGCACACTATCTATTTGCCGTGTGGTCCTGTTGATGCGTGAAACGGCTACCAATCATTCCCATTAGGCATGAACGTTGCAATCATGTCACTGACATAACATAACTGACGCTATTGCTATTTAAGATGTTAAGTGAAGTCGTAAAAATTGGTAAACATATACTTTTATTTGGATCGATCTTATTCATGCCGAAGCTAAATTGTTTGCAATAATAACCTAAGCATATTCTGAGTTTTTATTTTGTTGCACAATAATAATTCTCATGCTTCTAAAAAAGTATTTAAATTTATGACATGTCTTCTGTAAATTTACCGCACTATACACGTGGTTATCGTTTCTCTATAGGATAAATGTTTACCTCTTTCAAGGTTATTGTGCACTATTGTATCTTTAAAATCTATCAAATTCTTTAAATTGAATAACGATATGTTTCATAAAAGCAAATATTTAATTTCAAGTCAATTATTATCAAGTAGTATGCACCGGTATAAAGTAGTCTACGCCGGTTTACAATTTCTTTATCACCAAAATGTGTGTCATAAGTTGTTTTTTTTTAATTTTTTGTTTGTTATAATACTGTAAGTGCGTTTATTTTCGTTGGTGCAAAATCCGTGATTTTTAGTTAAACGATATGTTTGTGTGTTTCTGAATTAGCAGTTAGAAATCTATGTTCGGGTTGAACCAGGAATTAAGTTTACCTTGAATTTCTTGAAAACCCTAACATTATTTTGAAGAATTGGCATTGAACATTGTAGACCAGCATATACTTATTAAGGATATGAGTTTCTTTGGTATATTGTCCATGAATTTGAGAGTTCTAATGCAAACGGTTTTTCTTTAGTTTTAGCATGTGCTTGGTAACTTGAACATGAATAAGACTAAATTGAGCTTACAAATTCATTTTTGAAATTTTAGCCTGGTTTCGCCATTTGCAATGTTTGCAACCCCTTAAACAAAAGCTTTTACATAAATACAACAACAGTCCTTCAGTATGTCAAATAATCTCTGTATATTTTACAGAATCTCCAGATACTACAAGATATGAATTCATAAGTAAATGGTAGGGCTAAACAATTGAATAAACATATATAGAAAGGTAAATAGTAAACTAGCAATAGGCCGGTGAAAAAAGAGCAGCAAATGAAAATGGTCCAAAGTAAAACCCAATACAAAAATAACCGACCTTTCAGGAACACCGACTTAACAAACTAAACTTAAGCATTTTACCGATTCCAAATACCGATTCCAAATGGTGAATTGTCATAGAAATAAAGAAGTACACAAGTGATAAAGGTAAAATCAAAAAGAACAACAACAAAACAACAACAAACTGACTGTGTTGTGCTCCCCTTTTTACATGTATAATGAGCATAAACATAGATGAAAAAAAAGGAATTTCAGACGAGGTTTGATTGAGCAAATGGAAAATAATTAATGCGTATTACTTTCCACGCAGCCAAACCCCGGGTTGAGCGCAACTCAATACTTACATACTTTAGATGTAATATCCTGCTCAACGGTCATCCAACAAAAGACCTAATTGATAAAAACACATGATTGATTTTAATGTGTTTGAAGACTTCAAGATTAACGCACGATACAACAAATGCTACTGTGATATTTCAAGAGATGAAAATGGAATATTGAAAGCGACCGAAGACGACAGTAATATTTCAAAACGCTTTTTGACCTTGCCTGTTAATGGACTGTTATTAAAATGCGTCAAGTACTTCCGTTTCTATTTTAGCATATTTTTCTCGTTTAAATTCTTCAATTGATTCTTCTTCTTCGCAATCTAAATCTTCCACGTTTTGTTAAAGTTCCATTTCGAGATCTTCCCATCTGAAATTTTCCACTGCTTCTATAATCTTCTGCCGTTCAATTAGACACGTTAAATAGTCACCAGGTAAATGTCTTATTTCAATGATATCACAGTCTTGTTCAGGGTGTATTTTGTTTAACACAGTCAAGCAGATCTGTACTCTATGATTCATGCAAATAGCTACAGCGAAGTCTTCAGGGTGGATGGTGCAATTTATACAATCAATTGAATATATTGTACCCATCTTAGTTAACAAATGAAATATTGTGTTTAGGTAGAAGAGTGAATGATCACGTGCTGAAATATTAACAAAATAGTTATTTATAAACCTATGACCATTTATAAAGCTACGCGTGTAACACTTCAAAATTGTTATTAAAATTATTGTAAATCTGAAAAATTGATCTTACCTACAAGTATGTTAAAATGCGAAAATAAATCTTTTCATTAGGTGGATTGAAGAATATTCTGAATGAATCATAATAATAATTATGCCCGTTTCGTTAACAAAAGTAACTAGGCAAATCACTTTTGAATGTTTGATCTGCTTAACAATAAATAGAAAAAGCGTTTGCCATCAAAATAAAAGTAATAAATGGCAACTTTCTAGCCAACACAACACAACATCTTATTTGAAATATATAGAGATCATTTTACAAAGTTAATAAAAAATCTACAGAAATTAAACATGATCACGATCTCACAAGTGATATTAATCGATTCAAAACTGGTTTAAAGTGTTCTTAATTGGGAAAGGATTAACCATTTAATACGTAGGAAATAATATTATATATACACTCACCCAAGCTCTAATTGGTCATCAGTTCAGTTGTATATATTTACAATATTAGTTTGTTTTGTTTCATCCCTAGGTCAAGAGAGGGTTTAAAAATAACTGTTTTATCTCAGAAAAAAGTGAAATGGGCATATCTGGAATTGCCTCCTCACACAGTCAAAACAAAGAGAGGAAAAAAAAGCATGAGTTTATAAGAATATTAATTTCAAATAAGACACCAAAAATCATTTACACAGAAATTTTGGGGTTACCGCGCCTTGGAATGGTCAATAGCAAAACCGTTTTGCAAGCAACTCAAAGTTTAAACTAGGTTCTATAGCGCACCAACCTCATACTTTCCCCAACCGGCTCCCATATAAAAAAACAAATTGTCTTAGTGATGTAACTCCAACCCACTTGTCAACTCGACAATCTTTTTTCAATCATACAATGCCTTTTTGATCTTTATTGACAGTGTTTTAAAATCATCGAACATTTACTGTTTTACAGCGAACTAAAATAGAACAGTCTTTAGGGTTCATTACAAAATTGGATAGTTAAACACAGATTTATTACAAGAACAATGCTGCTGATAAATTAGGTTTTATGTTTTTGTACTAATGAGATATCCTTTTAAAACAAAATACGCAATTAATTATTCAGATTAGTTTTCTGGTTACTTGACAATTTAAATGCATGAAGTGCATTTTAAGAAAAATTAAGGATAATTCAGCTCGCAGAATTACCGCCAACAAAACAACCACAAACATATTGTGAGTACTTTGGATATTATTTTGATCCTCTTGATTTCGCAGTACACAGTCTTATAATATGGTTTGATTTAATCTTGTTGCACACTTAATTCTCATGTTTTTCTATATCACTAATATTCTCCTAATTAGAAAAGTCTTTGAATGTATTAATTAACTGTCTTCTATAATTTTACCATGATGTGGAAGGATCGTTTCCCTTTTTAATATCTATTTCACTTGTTTAATCTCATTGTGCACTTTTAAGCCAGATTCAAAAATTGACTCAAAAAAAAAACAACATGTCGCCAGCCTTTGGACGACCAAATCCTCAAGGTTAGAACTCTAAAATTAAATATTGCTATTTTGGTGAGAGATCTGATGTTTGCTTAGAACAAACATCACTGAGAAAGCCATTTATGTTACTTCCTTTAAGTTGTATAGCATGCTAAATGTCTAGTAACATCGCTTTTTTGCATGTCGCCAGGCAAAACATCAATTTTTGCAGTTAAATTGTTGAACTATGATGAATGGCAATTTAGAAATTTGCTGTTTTTAATGTTTAAGGCACGTGAAAATATGATATTAGAAAGTAATGTTGCAATTGGATGTCATTTCAAACAATGACACTGGTTTTAAGGGATGTCGCCAAAAAGCTACTTTCCTACCGTAACCATTTTTAAACCTCATTGCCGATGGTATTAAATAAGATAAAAACAATTATAAAGGCATAAATATTCTATAGAATTATCAAATTTTATGTATTTAAAATTAAAACACCTGCGGCTTTTTTATATTTTTGTTGGTCATAGCCTTAATACAAAATTCTTGATGTCCGATAATAAAATTTTCCTCCGTAACTGTGTATTTCACTTCTTTTAATCTATGTTAATTCCATGGATCAAACAGTTTACAACAATTACATGATTGTCAATTGATTAATATATACCATCACTAAATAATATAATTTATTGCCAATATTAGTAAAAACATGTTAAAAAATCCTCCGTAATTCTTTCTTCCGTAACCAAAAGTATCATGATTGCTTCTAGTGCTAATTAAATTGTTGTTATCAAATGACTGCCTCCTTATTATCACAGAAGCCGTCAAGTAATATGGTCAGAAGTGGTAAGATAATTAAAATTTACCCTTGTAATTTTGGGTTACGGAGGAAAGTTATGGAGGAAGCTAGAAAAGTAACGGAAGAAAATTATGCACGATTATCAATTTATCCTCGTATAACTTGTGTCCAAATGTAAGCTGCACACATGAATTTTTATTAAAAAAAAAGTTCCTCCCTTGCAACAGATACGTATAGACTAGATTCTGAAAGTCCAAAAGGGCTCAAAAATGAGTTGAGGTAGGGCCGACAAGATATACTTTTTAATACCAAATTAAAGCCTATTATATGGCCAAACAATCTGGACTGGCCTGCAAAGAAAATTTTTTTGCGAATTGTCGGAAAATAAGGGGAGATAACTCATGCCAAATCATACAAAAATCAACAAAAAACTGATAAACTCAATGATATGACATATATTTGTAAAGACTTTTTTCTGTCTTCATTAAAACTTTGTCAAATAAGTTGCAAGATGCAATTTAAAGTCCCAAAACTCTGCCGTAACCTTGCGTACACATAACCTTGAATGACAGTCATGCAAACGAAGTGCCCCTGTACTTTTATAGTGTTCAATCTACTCTGCATACACGTAAACTGTAGGATACTCAATTTTTACTCAGCTAAAAAGACTGTATTGTAATGACTTAACTTTGGAAAACGCGAGTCTTATAAAAAGGTGAAGTATGCATATCAGGAATTGCCACATTCAGAAGAAACAGCCTCCCCACACAGTCAAGAAGAAGAGAGGTAAAGAGCGTGGTTAATAAAACGATCAGTTTGAAAACAAAGACACTACAGACAAAAATGAGAACACGAGGGGTTTCCGCCTTGGAACGGTCAGTGGCAAATCAATTGCCAACGGGGTCACTTACCTGATGAAAATACCTGTTTTAGTAAAAAATATTTTACAATAATTATCAACATATCCATCCATAACATTATCCCATTCAAATTCTAAAATAAACACCGAAAACACATCGTAATTGTTTAGATGTTTAATATCTTCTTATAATTGTTTTACTTATCAGGCGCATAAAAAGAAATAACTAACATGTAAATAACTTTATTGAAACCTAATATTTGAATAACTGCAAAAGATAAGTACACAAATATTCTTGGTGGTAAGCAAACTTCAGCCTATATATGGTATGCACTAAATGATGTTATTTCATAATTGATATTGATATTGAATCTGAATGCATAGATTTGTAATCCGACATTAAAAATTCAATTGAACAGGGATTTTGTTTACAATCCTTAATTTCACTAATCAATACAGATATGCAGATATATTTATTAAACCAGGACTTGAGCACACCTTTTCATATACGAGAGACAAGAGATATGATATCAACCTTAACGCAATACATTTGGAATTTCAACAGGCACTGGATACCAATAATTACGGGACAGGATTATCTTTCCATGATACATACAATTATGTTTGGGGAAGGACCCAATATGTATATAAATACCCGAACAATAATTTTGTCATAACTGTCTTAAATAGAAAGGATTGATTATTTAATATAGTTGAGGATAATGATAATATAACGAGAAGAAGACGTTTTAATGGCAACTGCAATTGAACACCGATTTTCCATACACCACACAGGTTTACGTACATGTAATACTTCTTCAGTGTTGTGTATAAGTGGTGCGAGATACACATGCATTACCAGGCAATCAAACGACGGGGTACAAGGCGCCCGACAGGTTACAGCAGAAAGACTGGTTATAGAAGAAAGACCAAATAATGCTGACTATGAATCTCTTAGTGCACGACTTACGTCATTCTTTGGCTGGGATTGTCAGAATATGTCTCCATCTGAATTGGCTAATGCTGGATTTTATTATACTGGTAAGTATTTTTTGGTTTCAAATAATCAGTTTGGCACTGAAAGCAGCTGCTATTTGCCAGTTTTATTTCATGAAGATTATGAATTTATTGACTTAAGCATATCTCTAGTTATATTTGAATAAGAATAATATGGATTTATTTGGAAATCTGGTAATAGAAAACTAGCGTAGATCGTCCCTAGGTGAGTAATGAAACTGAGTCCAGATCAGTCGGTTTTTGGAAAAACAACTCGAGGGAGGACGTTGATTTTCTTATGTACGTTTGCAATAACTATAAATGAATATCAATACCGATATTTTGAAAATCTTTGAAATGCTAAACAAAAACGTATAATTTTAAACAAACTACTCTCATAGGAACCCTCTGATTTATTTCTGTCGGAACAGATGTAAATGTACCCAGTAATGGTTCACTGTTAATATAAGGCATAACGCATTTTTCGTTCAGAAAATTTGTTTACCAAACGAACATCCCATTTACAACACCGTCAAATGGATTATTAAAGGAAATGTCACTTATTTAATTTAAAGGTATAAAAGACTGCGTCCGATGCTTTTTCTGTGGAGGTGGAATAAAAGATTGGAATAGGGGAGACAACCCGTGGGATGAGCATGTCAATTGGTACCCGCAATGCGCATATACTAAACTATTCCACAGGGGTCATTCTGATAGATCCAGATCTGACAATACGTCACCGCTTCCAAATAAAAAAGATTCTGTTTCTGATTACGCCCAGCAAGGTCACATAACAGAGAGCAATGTAGCAACGACAGTTACAAGAAAAGCCACTGGTCACATAAGAGCTGAATGTGCAAACACAGGTTTGAAATTACTGAATTCCTCCAACTGAAATCAACTTTAAAACCGATACTGTTAAATTGTGATTGTGATATGCAGGTAAAAGATGTTCTCGGTAATATATAAAATCAAAACTTGTTGAAGTACAAAAAAGATTTGTTTAAAAGTTAAAGATATTTCCAAAGAATTTGATAAATTAATGATGTCACAAGTTTACAAAGTGACGGCAAATTAGTGGCGGAATTTTGAAATGAGACTATAAATGACACATTTTCTGTTGCTGTTTTAACATTAATAAAGGAAGCAAGTTTGAATGATGACCAATGGTATCATTGATTGCACGAGTTTATTTATTAACTTAAGATTAAAATCGAACCTAAAAAAGCAATGTGGCACGACATTGCATTAATTATTTAATAATTTCTTCAAGTTTTCAGTAATTACAATTATGACGTTCAATATTATCCTTCTATTGTATTTCATATTAATTATATCTCATGGCATTAATGAATATGTAAAAACAGTTACAATTGATAGAATATATCATTTTAACAGATACTACAAATCTTCGAGAAGAAAATCGTATACTGAAGGAGCAAAGTCTCTGCAAGATATGTCTCGTTGAAGAAGCATGCATTGTAGTTCTGCCGTGTTGCCATTTAGTGTCATGTGTACCGTGTTCACGAGTATTGAAGACATGTGCAGTCTGCAGAGCGGATATAAAAGAAAATATCCGGGTTTATCAAGCGTAGAAGGTTACAGGTATAATGATATCACATTTATACAGATACTTATTTCGTCAAAACGTGCTATATCATAATTAAATATTGGCTAATAAACTGTGTTTCATAAGATATTAACGAATTTTTGTTAAGTGTTCACATTCATTTAATACTGTGGTAATCAAACAAATAACGTTTTAATGTTTATACACTTGTTCTAGTCGCCATAGTCAATCTTTAAATGAGAAGGTTTCCCATTAGCTTCCATCGCACATTGTTTCCATCGTGTTCTCAATTAATCGGTTCTGCAAGTTTGTTGTAGAGTCAAAACTACATTCAACTAAGAGTCGGATAGCTCCCGACTTAAACCCCAGAACCCCTCTACTTGCAGTCTACGAATTAATTTGACTCTGTTTTGAATAAAACAAATCTGTTTAAAAACAAATAAAATTCATTTATACAATTACCATAATCCACAACGTCCATTACGTTTATCATAATATGGAGCTAGTTATATTTTTGTTTTAAGACTTAACATCCAAACACACAGGTTTTGAGTTGTGAAACTTTATTGTTGTGATGCAATTTATTTTGTTTTTATTGTTGTTTTAGTACATTGTTGTTGTTGTTGAGGTTATTGTCGTAAGTGTTGTTTATTTTTGTTTTTTCCCTTTTTGATTGTTTTGTTTTTTATTCATATATCGTATCTTTTCTTTGAGTGATGCTGTTACATTTGTACGCACATGCCTCCCCTATAGAACAAAGTATCAACGAGATATCAGCAAATTATTATTTATATTTAATTTGAGAGTATAGTCACATAGCAAAGCTTTCCGGCATCTTTTTTAATTTCTTAATATTCGGTTATCTTACAGTTTTGTAACATTAGTGTAAATCATATTATTTAACTGATCGATAGTCTAGTTTACATAAAATTTTAATATTGTAAGGCAATTTCAGTTTAAATGTTTTTCCTTTATGTAAATCATAATTTCCTTTTTTATTTATTAATTCATGTTTTTTTGTTAATAGTCAATGTCTTATGTCTGTGATAATTATTCCTATCAACTATTTTTTATAATTAGCTTTCATAATTTGTTCAGTGTGTTGTGCTTAGATCTTAACAATACTTAATTATTAATGTTGACTATTTATAATCTTATTTTTAATTTCCTTATGTCATGCAACACATTATCAATAAGGACCACAATGGAGTTAATTATGACTCTATTTGTGTTATCCTCGTTTTTGTATGTATAAATATTTTATGCAATGTCATAACACATTATGTTTTGAAATAAATCTATTTATCTCTTATACATAACTGTAAGAAAATGTTTTTAAATAGAATCTACACCATCAATCCTTTATTTAGAAAGTACTGCAATTGCTGCCAATATCCTTTTCTTAAGAATTAAAACATTTATTTAGCTTTAAATTATGATTATGAATTGCATAATTTTCCAACACATACATTCTAAATATAGCATAATAATAAAAAATCCAAAATGAAAAAAGCTCACACTAAACACGTCTTTAAAGGGCATATTTAATATAAAAATAAGGATATACAATCGAGGTTCTGTAGATTTGAATCATTGATACACTAATGACAATACATTTAAACGAGGTGTCTCACGATACTTATATACTATGTTAATAGTGCCTTTAAATAACTTTTGTTTTAATATTTCCAGTTTTGGGTGGTTTCATTTTCCCAGCCAATATAGATTTGGATATTATTCAATAATCCCAAAGGATATACTTCCTGCTTTTTAAAATTTTGCCTTTAACGTTGTCTGTGATATGCAGGATTTATATTCTAAGATCCCCTGTCAAAATTCAATTCAGTCTAGTTCCGCCCATTGTTTTCTCGTTTAGGGCAAACCGCATTCAATTATCTGGGGACCGCCGCTGAACATGGAATGGTGTTAATCTGAAAATACCGCATTGAAGGTTCCATGTTCACCGACATATTCATACAATCGTTTGGGATGGATCAAATTTGTTCTGTTTATTGGTGTAAATATTGAGTTGTGCTCAACCCGGGGCTAGGCGGGGTGGGCAGTAATATGCATATCCATTACTGTCCATGAATCCATCAAACCGAGCCTGCAATATGTTCATATTTGTCGTGTTCGGAGGCTTTCAAAGTACTCTTTTCATCTATTTCAATCCACCAATCCACCAATTTAAAATTAGAGATTTGTGAGATAATAAACAAACAATTTTATGCTACACATAAGTGTGCTTGCGATATTTTGCTGCAGTTGGTAAATATGACTCCAGTGTTCCGGAGCTATCAAACGAATGCGTGAGATGGACTACTTTGCAATGAAAATCTGACGCGATAGTAGGTGTATTTGGTGAATTGGCAGAGCTTTTTAACATTTCGTGAACACTTTAAGTATCGAAAACTTTAAACCAGTCGATTTACCATTTTGACTACGTTGTACTTTTACACCAAGGTTACACAAAAATACATGATATTACAACGATTTACAAGTCTGAAACGAACCATTTCGACCATTTTGAAGATCAATTGTTTTATATGTTTGTGATCTCAGATGCACACTATACATCATAATATAAATAGTTCACAAAGAAACTAACATTGAAATCAAATGATATTTGGTAAAACCTATTACTAATTATAAATGGAACGGTTTATTTTTAGAAAAGCGGGAAACCAATAAAGCATCCGATTCATTATGTCTCATACCTCCTCCTACACACATGCTTTGTTTATATAAAATGACCTGCAAATGTCCAAGATGTTTTATTTTATAAAGAAAAAGGTACATATAACATGAAAATATCTGATGAAAAACGCCGTCTATTATACGATACACATTTACCAAACATTTGTTCTGCACTGTGTATAAGTGGTGCAAAATATGCGAGTCCGAATCTTTGTGATGACGTGCACGATGTTAAAGAGGTACAAATTGAGAATAATGCCGACTACGACTCAATTTGTTCATTTTATGGCAAGAATTATCAGAGAATGAATTCGTCAGATTTGTCTTCTGGATTTTATCATACAAGTAAGCATTTTTTGAAATTCTACAATGAATTTAACAAATTAAAAAAAAATATAGTAAGAAACATTGCTTGAAAATTGGTAAACTATTATACGAACAACTTTAAGGCGAGCTTTAGCAAGTCTTAAATTGTTAAACAAGAGCCTACTGACATATCTCATACACAAAATCCCGTCCAATGTGCTAACGAAACGCGACAATACATTTTGAAGGGATCCGTAAATGTAAGGCCATTGTTTTACCTGGGAACAATACGCTGTAGTTCTGTACATGAAACGTTATCAATCTGGAATAAAATTCCAAATTGAGGGTTTATTGAATACCATCATATCAAATGTGTAATGCTTACTTGGGACGGAACTGAGATGCGCTAAGTCCATGGCTACATGTAAACGGCTTGGCCAGAAAAAGTCATTTCCAGACGTAGTTTGCAATACACTCTACTCTAAATGAGTGTGAGGAGTTAGTTGTCTGTCATTTTGTAAAATGTTTTACCTATTAATCATTAAGCATTTTTTGCATGTTTTATTGAAAGTTTTAGGGCAAAAGTTCAATTTACAAGCCAGTAATGCCCTTGTGAGAATGTGTATACTTTGAAAATTTGTTTTAAAGTGTATTTTCGTAATCGGTGACTTTCAAAGTTCCCTTTTTATCTATTCTTATAGTATTCATTTTAGAACTTGTTTGACTCCAGTGTTCGCAAGGCTTTCTTATTTAATTCGTTGGTTAGTTGGTTAAAAGAATATTAAACTGCAGTCAAATTGAAGTCCATTGATCATGTCGACGAGAAAAAACATCACCATTTTAATGAGAGATTTTATCAAGGTTTCTCTGGAAATCTTGATTAGAAAAACAACGTCTTTTGTTAGAACGTGGGAGTAATCATTTTTTCAATTTTGGATCTCTCGCTTTATTATTTACAAAATTACGCCATACAAAGTTAACGTTTGTTCTATTTCAAAATGAATCTTAGTGAAAAATAAACACATTATTATTAAATGTACACATTTGCTTTGCGTTATAGCAATTAATCGTTTTGCAACACTACTAGCATCTCATTTACATGTATATTTAGTATCTTCATTTTGCAGGTGTGGAGGACTATGTATGGTGCTTGTTCGGTGGATGTGGAATCAAACATTGGGAGATGGAAGACAAGCCATGGATTGATATGGATACAGGTAATCACCCGGCAGCTGTAGTAACATCGGTTACAAGAATACACAACGTTTTAGAAAGTGCCGGAGAATCGGAATATGGTAAGAAATTTCAGTGCAAATGCGTCTTGGAACATGCAATAAAAACTTGTATGCCATGAGTTATAGATAACAAATGAAATCGAATTTTATCATGACCACATTGGCTCCTGGTGTGTAAAATCCCATGTATGAAAGGTATTTTTAAAACTTCTATTCTATATAACTGTGATGTCTGTAAATGGATATGGTTTTTCTGATATAATTTTTGTAACTTATTCAAACTTCGTTACACTTACAACGACTAAATGCTCATAATTGGATTTAACAGACATAGAAGAACATGATGAGGAAACTCGCAGGCGCAATGGACATAGACTCTGCAAGATGTGCCGCATCAACGAATCATGTATGGTGTTTCTGGCATGTTGCCATTTAGTGTCCTGTGATCGGTGTTTAAATTACTTGTAAACTTGTGCAGACTGCACCGAAATTAAACGTTGCCGAGTTTATATACACAAATCTCGTGCACAGAAATGCTTAATATGGTTTTGTGTATAGATGACATAATAAACTCATATTTCGGCCAACTTCATGTCTTCACATCATGTGTAAATCATATTTACGTTAACCGTCTGCCTTGATATTGTCTGACAACTGCCTTGAGGATAAGTATGTTTATAAATGCTTGCCAATACTGTCACATTTAACTATCCACTGCTGAAATGTTTGCCCGTTGTTGATAATTTGAATATAAATACAGATGTATTCAAAACATTACTTTAACCTTAAGGTTTTTTCTATTTTTAAATTAAATAATTTAAAATAGATTTAAATCAAGTGTGCTATTTTTAAATAAAATGAAAACCAGAAATTCAAAATGTCAAAATATATTTAGAAACAAGACATGGAAAACCCCATAAATCTATTTTAGAATCGAAATTAACTTTAAAAGTTGACATAGACCATAGTTAAGTGGAACGCATTGATAACATTTTTTGTGTTAAGAGCCTCTTTTTGAAGACTTTAAAGTATATGCGCGTTTTGCTGAAAAACACTTTTTGTTTCTTTTTCCTCAGAGTAGTAGAATGGGTTTATTTAGAAATACTTGAAACTGTGGTCTAAAGATACCAGACAAAACCTATACACAGATAATCTTTATATGAGCCTTTAAGTTTTGTTTTTGGGCAATATTAATGATATTAAATAATAAGTTACAATAACTCTGTGCACACCCAGGTAACGGCTCTCCCAAGTACAGGTGGCACTCCGACACGGAAATAATTTTAGAGGATACGTGGTGTAAGTATTTCGCTTGTATCTCCGGAAATTCAAAACCTTCTAAAAAGTAAAACATATTAGCGCTCTGGTCAATAAATAATGACATGAAAAGTGAGATTAAGCATATGAATATCAGGAATGGCCACATCCAGAAGACACAACCTGTCCACACAGCTAAAATTTCGAGAAAAAGGCAAAATGATCAGTTTCAAAATAGACACCACACCAATAACTATTCTATATGTCAAATACTTGATTTCCCAATTCTTTACATGTATCAAAACTTGTCGATTTATTGTCTCTAGAAAACGAATTTATAATACAAACTAAACGATTTGTTACATCAGAAAATGTTACTTTGACAAAATAGATATTATTATGTTTAAACATGAGTGGTGTGTTAAGAAAAGGTGACTTATGGCTGTCAAGAAAATCAACATTCAGAACTCAAAGCCTCTCAACACAGACAGTAATGATGAAAAGAGAGAGTGTATCTATATTATTCTTATATTACGTTTGTCGAAAAGAGACAACCAATATTGACAAAAATGACAACACGAGGTCAATCGCCTTAAGAAAAGACAGTGGCAAAGCATTTTGTTACATATTCTGTGTTTCACCAACCTCGCAATTGCTCCGTCAGCTTCTCTTATGAACTAGTATGTCCTTATTCCCATGGATTTGGTTTATCATCACTTTTCCTATAATGTTTGATTCCAGCATTATATGGAAGTAGGTATGCAGAGTAAGTGAGGCTTGGTTTTATGTGGCTTTTGCTACGAAGTTGTCCGTCAATATGATTGAGTGAGCCGTCTGAAATTGTATCGTTGTGAGCTGACCGGTGCAGATACGCATTACTGTCTGTAGATGTCTTAAGGTTTACCAGTTGTAGGATAACATTGAACTGTAGTTGTGCAAATAAGAATTATCGCCTTAAAGTTTATAGTTTTACCAGCTGGGGGTTGAGTTTTGCTGGCACGTGTATCTGTACTAATCAATTAATTTTAGGTATTGTTATAAGAATGCCTCGAGAAGTTCATTAACATCATTATTGTAGTTCTCAAATTGAAACGCAAATGAGAATTAATCTTATGACAGTCTTTCTTCGAAAGCGGATCACATGGGAAGCTGTTCTCATAAAAATGGTGAATATTTCTACTCTCGTACTCACCCGGCATGAACGGAGATTACAGTAACATAATTCCGTCGACCTGTTTAATTATCTATGTAGGATAAAACTAAGTTGTCGACTGGTTATTTCCTTCGTCCGTCTTTATTTTTCGTTTCTGGATAAAATTCTTTCTATATATTTAATTTTTTACTTGCGTTAAATCATCATTTTCAGGGATGTTGTACAAAGATTTAATGTTCATTGAAGACGATTTATTACTTTTATTATTTTGACATCTCATGTACTCATGTGTGTCCTAAAACAACGAACTTTGGCCAAATTTAAATCAGCTAAACCAAATACAATTTTCAAACCATTTACTGTGTAATTTGAAAAATATTTAAAACAACACAAATCCATATACAAAGAATTTTAGTTTAATTCCTTTTTGTCAGTTAAAAGAACAATTATTCCTACAAATATCATTCTAAGGCAATTAACCGGTAACTCTGTCGATCATCCGTTTGATAGCAGTAGGCTGGAATCCACTGTTTGTCGCTGGAGAATAAAACACAATGTGAGACTATACCGTGTGAAGAACTTTGCATGACTTGTAGGTGATCAAACAATATAATATTATTCAGGTAAACTTATAAATAAAGGGGCAAAAGTAGCTGGTGTTTTTTTTTTTTAATATTCAACATCGAAGACCAATGCAAACAAATCACTAATACTTGTATATTGAGTGCGTTTTCTAATTCGTTCACCTTACCGGATCTTTTTCTGAAGATCAGCTAATCAGAACATCACTCTTCTTGTGAGCACTTGTCGACAAAACCCATAGAAGGGTGCGGGTGTTAATTAAAAGTAACACAACTTCAAATGGCCATTTAAAAAGTAAACAAAATACCGGCACATCATATTTTCAAAATTTCAAGTGTTATAATAACTGTTTCGCCGATTATTTTATTTGATTATTTTATGACAGTTGGCCATTTTAGCCATATGCAATTGTTGGATTTAATGGCGTTTTAAACCTTTTGGCAAATTGTTTTACCACAGACCGTTCCAAAGCGGTACTTCTCGGGTTCTCTTTCTCGTTAATTATTTACGGTTTCTATTTTCAAATTTTTGATGGCTGTGGGGCTGTGTCTTCTGGATGTGACCATTCCTGAAACATGTATGCATATTCTACTCTGCTTTCAAATTAATGGATTCTTTTACATGTCATGATGAGTAAACCATAAATAATTAGCAACTTACCAAACAAAGCGCCTGTATACCCCCACCAATCCCAACAGCCGTTAGGGTTTAAAGGTATCGTCGAGGTTATGGCTTGTGGGTACAGAATGATGATGTTGTTGAGTTCCCCAACCTCGTTGTAACCTCCGTGACGAACATAAGTATCACCAATCAACTTTCTGGCAGTGATGCAAAATGATTTAAATAAAAATGTGAACAATTAACACATTTAATATCAGAAACTGAAAATGATTGGGCGTTTTATCTTATCTGAATTATGTCTTTGTTTAAGATAAAAGACGATTAAACTGTTCTTTGAAATAGAAATATAGGATGCATTTTGTGCCAGTTAAAGATTAAAATAAAAAGGCTTAAGTCAAATAGAACTCTAGCCAATTTTACTTTAACACTCTAATACTCAGTCTACCTTCTTTTGATGACGTTTTTAAACATCTTTTTAATATTTCGGTTTTTAAACATCTCTTTAATATTTCGGCCAGTTTAAAGATGGATGGTTTCAATATCCAAGCCAATATAAATTTGGATATTGTCAATCACCCCCAAGGATATACTTCCTACTTTTTAAATTTTGCCTTTGGCGTTGTCTGTGATATGCAATATTTATATTCTAAGATCCCCTGTCAAAATTCTATTCTGTTTAGTTCCGCTAATTGTTTGCTCGTTTAGGGCAAACCGATTCTTTTATCTGGGGACCATACGCTGCTGAACATGGAATGGTATTAATCTGAAAATACCACATTGAAGGTTCCATGTTCAACGCTATATGCACACCATCGTTTGGGATGGTCAAGCTTGTACTGTTTATTGGTGTACATGTAAATATTGAGTTGCGCCCAACCCGGGGCTAGGCGGCGTGGGCAGTAATAAGCATTTCCATTACTGCCCATAAACAGGCTCAATCAAACCGAGCCTGCAATATTTTCATATTTGTCGTGGTCGAGGGTCTTCAAATTTCCCTTTTCATTTATTTACATAATTATATTACCTAATTAAGTTTTAGGAAAATCCATAATACGCAAGTCGCATATAATTTTACCCTAATAGGTAAGTAATTTTTTTTAAATTTTTATTTCGATACAAAATTAATAAAACTAATGTATTTCTAACGATATCAAGCTGGTCAATATATGACCTAATACAAATGTAAATATCTATCTTATACGTTTTCAAATAACGAAATGAACATAACTGTTTAGAAGATATAAATACAGGCGAACAAATGCATAAATGATTGATAAAATCTATGTCTTTAAAAAGCCAGTAGTCATAATCACTTACTGCCCCATTTTGCAGCCATGGAAAGCAACGTGCAATTTGCATTCTGAAGGAATAAAACATTTATACCATTTCTTATCATTACTTTATATTGGAAGAAAGTTAAAAGGATCTTGAAGTGGCAAAAACTAATCAAAAAATAAATATCATCAAACTTAAATGTGTATACTACACGATCATAACTAATTTAAGTTGTATCGATCAGTTTCAGTTTTGGTCTAGTTAAGCATTGCCTCCGATTCTGATCTGTATTGAGACATTTTATTTCAACACAAACTGTTCTTTGTTCGTTCAAGGAAATGAGTGAACATTAGATCCATAATGCAAGTTTATTTGCTTATATGATTAATAATTTGTTTTGAAGTATTTTACAGTTTCTGTTATGTATATGCATATTATTTTTGGTTTTTAAAATTCGTATAATTTTACTTTGCGTTTTATCGAGACAGGCAGATGGAACATAGATATATCCTTCTGAATCCATACTGTACATGCCGGGAGTGGAGACGTAGAAGAAATCAGCCTGGCTGAATTTCATCAACTGTAATGTTGAAAGATCTAAGCGCCCAAGATCATAAAACTCAATTTGTAGTCTAAGACCAATCTCAAATCAAATTTCGAGCATCTGATTGGCTGAAATTGCGACCAGTATAAGATGCTTGGGATTTGAAACTGGTCTCAAATCTATGTTTTTTTATCGAGAGGCCCTAGATGTTAAAAACAAGATGAGATGCTTGAAATTTTAGACTGGTCTAAAATCTTACTTTTATAATCGAGAGGCTCTTGTTGTATAACTGACAATGAGTAAATAGAATGTCACGTGATGTTCTGAGTATATAATCAAAAATGATCATATAGCAGACATGAGCGAATTAATTATTTTCCAGTAATTTAAGCTAGTCAAAAACATAGTGATATCATTTTTTAACTTTTCGCTGATAAACAATATTAAAATTATCCAGTTTGTCACGTGACTGTCAAGTTAACGATAACTTTGTCTATTTGTTTTCACGACGTTTTGCTTGCAGTTGATATACATTGTTTCGTTGTTTCAGCGGATGATATTGTTTTAAAACAAAATCGTCTAAAAGACTTATTAAGAATAAAATAATCTTCCAAAAGGGAAGACAGTAAAAATTCTATTTAAAATAAACACTCTATTACAGAATTTTCAATCTCTTTCCTTTATCAAGAAAAATTTCGGAAATAAAGAGACATATTTATAGATAGAGTTGTAAAAGATGTTGCGAAGAAAATGGAATATGGAGTGTGTCTATTACTTATTTTTTTTTTGCTGATCGTGGCTGTTGTTTGAAGTTTTCTTTTTTGTTTTGTTAATAGTTGAACGCTGAATAAAGAAAAAATACGGGAAGATCACAAAAATAAAGAAAGTACAATCAATTAATACCTTTCCTCGAAGCGTTATACCACTTGATGGTCGCTGTAATTATAACAAAACTTTAGAAATAAAGCAGTAGTTTTTCAACATTTCTACTTCGTAAACATCGTTATTTTTTTAACGACAAATGATTATAATAACCTTCACTTAATTGAAAGCTGACAATCCTAAGAGAAAATTAAACATGCTGCAATCTTTATTTTTTAAGCTATGATTGTGACTTTAAAGTTTCTCAATGCCCTATAACGCAATTAAACTCACGTTTGACTATATATAGTAATTAAAATTAAATTAATGCTTCACTTAGCCTGAAAATCTGAATAAATCACATAAATCTTTAGTTTAATGAATCTTATATACTTATAACAGCATGTTTCTGATAAGTATAATACCCAGTACATTCAATAGTGTTATCAATTTCCATCTATCTTTCAAACACTTATATCAGCATGTTTCTGACTTAGAAACGAAGGTTTTGCTGGTTGAAAACAACACGTTCAAAGTTTACAAGCCCGGGGCTAGGCGGCGTGGGCAGTAATGTGGTTCAGAATGTAAACCTTCTGGTGAGCCACATTATCAACATTGCCAACTCTAGCCCCAGTTTACAAACCTTAAATTAAAAACAATAATACACATATATCACAAAAATGAACTAGGTACATGTATCCGCCCTGTGTTGCGTTAAATGAAAGAGAGCGTAGAGCGTTTTTCACTTCAAAGATTTCAAGTGGTATTATTCTGCCAACAATCGGGGGTGGAACTTTTGCGTTCGCCAAAGATGGAATGTATCCCAGTTTGAGCTATACATTAACAAATTTAAATGAAACTTATTAAGCCTCCAAACACGACAGTTATAAAATATTATAGGCTTGATTTGACTGAGCCTGTTCATGCAACCACTTAGCTTAGCCCTGTGTTGACGCAACTCAGTATTTACACGTCATGTTTGTTTAAGCCATCAAGCTTGCATAAGCACTTACTGTAAGATGTCCACCATAGATGTGATTTAGTAAGTGGAAGGCAGCGGAGTAGTTGCAATTGCTGATATAACCAGTGCCCTCTGCCGGCGTATTGCATGCTCCTCCGTAGTTGTCCGTAGGCTAGAAGATAAAATGTTCGTTTTCAAGCTTGGGCGGCGGAGTAGTGAAATTACTTCAGCATATTACTCATGGGCACTAGGTTGTATCATTGAAATATGTGACGCAAGTCTTTCAGTCTGAATAAATTAAGGTAGGGTGGTAGTTGAAAGATTTGAAGTATATAACGTTAGTCTAAATAAGTTAAGTTACATTATGTATTCATACGAATGTATCAATTATGTCAAACCTTGTCAACATTTTGTGTGGGCATCATTACTATTCGTTTTCATATTGATTTTAATGCACTTATAAAAATTTAATCGATACAATTTCGACTGGAACATAAATTGACGATTAAAATCTTGATTCGTTTCTTTGCTAAAAAAACAGAGTTCTTATTTGAAAAGAAACTTATTCGAATCAGCTCGTTCTATGAAAATGATTACCATAGTATGTTCGGAGTTCAAATCAAAAACTGTCATCACGTCGTCTCGATCCCTAACAAAATGTTCATAAAAAGCTTCGTCAACTTGTCCGATTCCTGCAATTACATAAAAAACATTTATTGGATTCAATAATAAAATTAAGATTCATTATAAATAAACATGCATGTGTCTTCTATATTTTAAATAGATTGTTTTTATTGGGAATTGTTTGTTGGCATGTCTCTTACTAATTGATAGCAATTTTTATAGTGTTTTTTTTTTCTAATTGACCGTATTTTCCTCTCTACTTGTGGCAGTGTGGGGAGACTATGTTTTCTAAAAGTTCCCCGATACGCAGATATCACACTTTTATGTGTAACACGTACAGTACAGCAACGATTTGTGAAATAGAACTTGATTTCAGTTTACAGGAAAGGAAAATTAACTACACTGTCTTTCACATTACTGAGGCCGCCAATCAAACGATTGATGACTGGAGAATAAATTCATATTCAACATATTCGACGACGGGGAAACACGAATTTTTCGGGGTGTTTTTTGTGACTAAACACTAATCCTTTTAGTCATAAAAAATTTAAACATTAAAACCAGGATTATTACCAGGATTTATAACGGAGTCGGCCTTGCCGTTCAGAATGTAAACCTTGTCATGAGCCATATTAGCGGTATCATCAATATTTCCAACTCTAGCCCCAGCAACAGTTGTTGCTTCTAGGGCCAGAGCAGAAATAGCTGAGGGCATGGACATGCACACGCCAACTGCCAATGCTGCATTGCCACCGGAACATGCGAAAGGAGCTGCAAAAGAACAAGTTGATGGCATTTTAATTTATTCGCACAATATTTCAACATTACTAATAGATCTATGTATGGCACACATTATTATTAAGTATAGACAAATGATCATGATTAAACCAGTTTTTGAGAAAATGGACCATATCAACTTATGAAATAAAGCAGGTTCTTAACATATTTGGATTGTTAGAACATTGTAACAGCGGCCCCGATTTTATCAAAAGTTTGTTAATTTTAACAATCATTATGATAATCTATTTAAATCATTGAAAAAAACGTGTTTCAATTTTGTTTTAACATAATGAAGTATGAAATTTTGTAAGCAACAATAAATTATAAATTACAAAATTAATTAATGTATTTAGTGTTGTTTGAATGTTAAACAACGTTTTGTATTGTCGCCTAAGATGGCCTTGTTATATCTCGAGCAGCAGGATGATGCTGATCAATCTTGCTGCCTTTCCTACCAATACATTAGTTTTGCATCTTTATCAAAAGTGTACATAACCTTTATGTAGACATACATATATGTCAATCTACTCAACCACTAGAGGTTCTCTTACTAAACATTTATTTGGTTATAAAATACATTATGACGGTTGGGCCAGCAGTTTGACTTAATTGCTGATACTGGCGATCGTATTGCCAAATTTGTTTATAAATGCAAATAGTAAAGTTAATTGTTCTTTAACGTTGATTTGACTTGAAGTATATGATATATAATAAAACACTCAAAACTGAAATATAATGCATCGATGTTTAATTTATACTGAAATACAGAATGATTTTGCAAAGTAAAATTCACTTACGCCCTGCTATCATTCCTACACCCATGATTGTCTTGGAGTAGATCACGTGGATTTGCGTTGCCATGGCAGCACCTGAGGATATCCCGGAGACTGAAATCTTCGTCTTATCTACATTGTAATGCTCTACAAACATCAATATACAAAAGTTGGAAGGATAGAAATAGTTCAGTTCATTGTGTTTATTTTTCTTATTTTTTTTTTATTTTTAAGTGACAAAATTCATTTTACAGTTTTATATGTACGTAACCCGGAAAAATTTAATTGAAAGCTAAAATGAACATCTTGAAGTCACGTCACGGTCTCCTAAAACTTGAGCTTATATCTTTAAAATTAAAATGCTTACCAACACAACCAAATTTTCCTGTACCACATGTACGTAAATATTGTACCAAATCAAAAAATAGTACTACATGTATAAAATACATGCTTGAATCGGCTCATTTAAAACAAACGCGCGGAAACGAGTGATCGTTTCCAGTGGCCATGGGCTTATATATGGGGCGCGTCATGGGAAAACGTACCTTCGGACAGTTGACGTCAATCTTTGAAATGACGTCATAGATTTAAGCAGACGACATTATTTATTATGCATTTCGCGGCAAAATATCATTTAATTGTCAAAATGTGTAACCAAAATCATATTTTAGTTTACTTATAAAAAATTCATTTGTAGTTGTAAGTTCTTTCTTAATTTAGTAAAAAACTAAAATATTACTAAAAATAATCGAAGGTACCTTTTCCCGTGACGTTCCCATATCATATAAATTTCTCAGCAGCAAGGTTTGTGTAGTGTGAGTTGTGTGGCAATCCGCTGTGGCTGTTTGGGTTCGAATCCCAGAACATTCAAATTCAGTGAATAAACAATTTCAAGAAATGTTATATTATATTATTATCTTAAAATATGAAATATGGGCTTACCAAGCTGATTTCCACTGGAGAAGAAAATAAATCCTTCTGAAAACTTAAGCAAAAGGAACAAACCCGCCGCTGTATGTATCATCGACATTGTTTACTTACTAAGGCATGACTCCGTTCATTCAAAATCGTGTCATATGGTCATCTCGAGATAAGATTGTTGTGTGCACAATCACATTTTTCTTTGTGCCAAACTAATAGTTAGGTTGTTTGAAGCTACTAACAAAGTCGACTATCACAATTAAACACAAATTCAACTATATTAATATAACAAAATTAATGTTAATTTTGATAACGTGTGGGCTATTCTTTTAATGGATAATGCAAATTTGGTGTTAACGGTTTTAATAATTCTAGATGTTAACATTCACTCTTGTTTGTATATAAGGTTTGAACAAATCTCTCAACAAAGTTGACGACATTTACAACATAAATTTTGAATAACTGACATAAAAGGCCTGCAATTGTAGACTTATAATGAGTTTCTGAATTGGTTTTAATAAAATTGTACGTTTGTCATTAGAATGTGTGCAAGATGTCTTGTAGTCACTGGGGAAAAGGTTCTGTTTTAATCTTTAGAAAAGTGTGTAGCTGACAACAATTTTAACATTTATGTAGAACTGGAAAATCTGAATCACAGGATTTCCTTGTCATTTATGTTTGGAACAACAGTTTCTGGAAAACTTATTGAGCAATGTTCTAATAATTTTGCAGGGCCAATTTTTAAACTAAATTTTTTAACCCAATTTTGGAAAGGATAACATTTAGTTAATGGCTACCAGATCAATAACAAAGAAAATAATTTTGTTATTTTTAAAGAAGATAAAAAATGAAAGCACTAAATTTCCAAACAAGTTTGCGTTCTAATGTTATCTTTAATGGGTGATTCATTCTGGACTATCCAGTCACTCTGTCTTTCATGCGCTTGAGAGTTTTTGGCTGGTAACCAGTGTGCGAGTCTAAAATAATGTATGATTCTTGTTATGTCACACTACATCATTGTCAAGTAATGTTATAAGTAAAAATATTAAATATTACGTAATTGGTTTTATTATTATTATAAAAATAAATACATTTTTAACTCAATTTTAAGAAAATATCGAGACAGTTTTTGCAAATTATAATGATTTATTTCAGAACTGACATGTGTACATGTAATACGTATTCTAAATTGTTAAATAGTTTTATCATTGATATAAAATAAAATATTTTTAACTGGAGTTTTAAAATATCGAGCCAAAATTTGCTATTTACCATGCTTTATTTCAGAATTATCAACATTTACTGTACTAAAGTCTTGAATTTAAATGACTTTAGATTTACTAGTAAATGCATTTTTCTAGAATAGGTTACTTAAATACTCAATCAGTATTTTAATGATAATCTGTTAAGACATAAATGCTTAATTTTTATAAGTATCAAAGTTTTCACAAAATAAAATGTGGTAACACTACCTACCTAGCTACCAAAACGGAGAGAATGCAGCTGCAGTTGTTATTGTTTGTGCCAATAATTATGCAAACTTGGATGATTTAGTTATGCTTTAAAAAATGCGTTTTGTAGTAATATTGTTTAACCCTTAACTCCGAAGGATATGGCTTTTTATTCTTTGGGCGACTATAGCACTGTTCGCTCCTGGTTAGAATAACCTATTAAATCAAAAAGCGAACAGCTGATCTGCGTCTGGTCGCCAGTGGGGTGAAAGCCACATGATATGAAATCAAGGGTTGAACTGAGACAATTTAAACAAAATAGTGATGGTATAAAAATGCAAAATCGCATTTTGATGATATTTTTATTTCAACTTGGTTTAACCTATATATTTACCTTCCATTTGGATTTTCCAATAAATTTTCATCGTGATACATATGCACATATGTTATCCAATTAATATCAGTTCTCAACATATTTTGTTTAAAGTTAAATGGCAGACCACAAATTGATAAAGTAGTTGAATAATTTATATTAGTGGGATATGCTTTTTGTAAATATATTTCAAAAGGCCAACATATTGACAGAAAGCATAACCCACAAATCAAATAAAAAATTATGCAACTACTATAAAAATGTGGTCCCAGACTGTCTGTTTAACATTAAGTCTATATTTCTAACAACTTATGTACACTAGTGATCTTATTATTCTTGTTACTTTTTTAAAGTTCAGTTTTGAATGTACTAAGTTAAACCAGATTGCTTGTAAAACTTAGTAGCATGTTGTTGTTAATTTATGAAGTACATGGCATTTAACCACAACGGCTCAATGCGGCTTTTATTATCCCATTGCAGGGCTGAAGGTTATAAAACTGAGCATGGAAACCAGTCTCAAATCTCAGGCATCTGATTGGCTGAAATGGCGACCAGTCGCCATTTCAGCCAATCAGATGCCTGAGATTTGAGACTGGTTTCCATGCTCAGTTTTATAACCTTGGGCACAGTCCGATCAGGCTCAATACTGGTAGTTTCTTGGCCAAAACTATTGTTACAGAAATTAATCTAGAAGCGACAAGCATAAGAGTTGATCCTGATCAGCTGCAAAAAAAATTATGATGATGATGTTGATGATGATGATGATAATCATGATCATGATGATGATCATGACGATGATGATTATGATGATAATGATGATGACCCTGATCAGCTCTAAAATGATGATGATGATGATGATGATGATGATGATGATGATGATGATAATGATGATGATGATGACGACGATGATGATGGTGATGATGATGACGACGACGATGACGACAATGATGATGATGATGATGATGATGACGTCGTTAATGATGCCATTTAACATGGATCCTGCAGCCTGACTTAGAATCTTAGAATCTCTGCGAAGATGTCGTTTCTGTCATCGGAAACCCCATATTGTCATTCTCTTGTTGTAGAGCGTCGTCGCAGCATCTACTTCTACAGTACATTCTAATGAACACTCGGCGGTAGTGGTTTGACACAAGGATGTAAATAACAAAGTCATTCGCCGCATTTATATACGTAAAAAGGTTACTAATGTCAATGAACAGCCAAAAGACCATCTGGTATTTTCCATTAAAGCTGTATTCTGGATCTACAAAGGCCATAAGCTTGATGAAAAGATTCGGTAGGGATAACAGAAAGTACATCAACGTAATCAGGAACACTGCAGCTGTTATTTTCGTCTGTTTGTTCATCAGTCCCTGACTCATCATATTTAAAGTTGTCTCGCGGTGTCTTATGGTACGAGAATACATCACCGCGATGGCTGTGTTTGTAATTAGTAGCAAACATTCTGGAATGACGTAGTCAACGATAGTCTGCAGTAACATAAACCTGTCCATGAATTTGCTAGCATTTTCTTTAAACTTGAGAAAATAAACAGTTGTGTTACCGGCGATGTAGTAATCAACTTCAAAGAAGACAGGATAAGGTAGAAGGAAGAAAATGCTAAACAGAAAACAAAGGACGATAATGCGTCTTGGGTACTTCACAATCCAGGCATGTTTTACTGTAAATGGACGAACCAGTGCCATCAACCTTTCAATGGACATTACAATAATAATGGCGACTGTTGTGTGTGCCAGCACCATATCAACATAAATTGAACCTAATTTCATGTGTTCCTCAATGTAATTGGCCTCTTCGGAATTGTACAATGCAATAAATTGGGGAAAGACTCGAACCAATCCAAAAAATAGGTAAGCTGTGTCGCAAGAGGTCAAACAGCAAAGATATAAATATATCGATAGCTTTTGTTTCTTAGTGTCTTTCCAGAGAACTCCAAATCCTAACAAGTTTCCAATTAAACCAAGGATACAGACTATTGGTCTGACATATATTTTTGAAATGTATCCAAAGTTTTCGTATGCTTCCTTTGACAATGAGAACAGGGGTCCATCTTCATCTTCAGCTGGCATACTTAAAGAATTATTAGCAAATGAGGTGTTTGTGTTGTTCATTTCGTCGAGGATCGATTCTGAAATGAAAAATCATGAACTCAAAACCTCTTTAGTCCGAAAACCCCTTTCAACCGGAAATTGTGTTCGGTTCCGACATCATCCGGTTTAAAGGGGTTTAACTGTATGTCATTGCTAATGTCAAGAAAATGTTTTCTTTGAATTCGCTTTTCTTTTGAAAATATTTAAAGAAAATATGTAATGATTAAAAAGGAAAAATATACAAAGAAGTTTATAAAGTCAACGTGCGTTAATTATTAAGCCATAATCAGAGAAAAGATCAGGATTTCTTCTTCATACCTTCAAAAGGATTGCAAATCATTAGGAATTTCTTCAGGTACTTAGAATTTGTGCATAATTTCATGTGGATGAATAGAATTCATTGACATATAGATGTGCGTGAAAATCACTAGGCTGTCTACATTTTGTACAGGAATAATATCTTGAAAGTTAAAAACTGATTACAAGCTGAAAATATAAGTACTAGATCTATGGTGCAAAATATTTAATAAAAGTATCCTTACACATACACATAACCTTTTCAGGCTGTTAAAGCTTATGCGACATAAAAGTATAATGACAGCCTGTAACAAGTTTTCCCTTGGCTGTAATGAATTTTTTTCTGTTGATTTTAATGTTTCTTTCAACTATTGAGCTCTTAAATTTTCGCAGCAGAAAAGGCCGCCTGGTGAGTCAGTAATACACTAGTCAAAAGTTCTAAGTGCACACTTGATAAATGTTGATTTTTCAAATAATTTGATTGAATCTTTCATAATAGTGTAATAACAATGAAAGAATCAACATTCTATTAAAGCACACCAAAAAAAAATAAGTCTGCTCATCCTGATAAAAAAATAATAACATTTTAGCTCACTTGTACTCAGAAAGCAATTCTCAAGTTAATTATCATTGCATCGGCTATCATTTGTGATCGTTTTCTCATCTCTGTATAATTTAAATTTCATGCAAATTTATGGGAATACTGTAGTTTGTCATTCCATTGCACTGAAATAGCTTCCTGTAGCTTTGTTATGGTCTGCTGGGCACGATGAGCCAACTCACTCTTCTCTATTTTATCCATAACGTTTTTACAGGATTTCAAGGAGAAAATTCCATATTTTTTCCACAATGTTTTGTGCCAAAAGTTTTTGAAATGTCTATCAGTTTGGGATGATGCAATTCTCTATGATAGATGTGTAACAGCCTTTTCAAACGAAAAAATGTATACATTTCGATAAAGTTGACCAGTTTTCGGACACGCTTTTAGACCAAATAAACGTCATTTTCGAATAAATCGATTTTAAAGTTTATTGAATTTCTATAAATTTTAATTTTAAATTTGTATTTATTGGACACTGATCCAACAAATGTTACACTAATATTTTCGAGTTAAAGTTGTTTTACGTAAATATTTAATGACGTAATTGAGTAACGCCAGAGTTCAACGTAAGCAACGTAATCAATCTAGAAAATAATTTCGTTTGATTTTCTTCTTAAATTAATAAAATATGCAAAAATAAGGTTTTTATTTTGCATTTACGAAAACCGTCAAGATTTTTTACAACAAATTCGAAGTTGTGCCAGTGAAAAGAATTTTGTCGGCAGTGTATTTGTCTGCTGACGTCAACCGTTTCATGGTTAGAATTTGTTTGTGTGTTTTTCGTGTTTGTCTGGAGTCGGTGAACATGAGAAAAACAAAAACAATTGTAAAAAAATAAATTTCGATTGCCGCACGGGGATTACGCATAAAAAGCGTATGCCGACGTGGATGACGTAATACGTAAAACATATGCACGGATTTCAAAAAAAATAGTATTGTTTGATCATAATTAACATTAATATGCCAAACTTTCATTCAATTAGAATAAGTTTACTTTGAGATATTCAAAATTGAAAAGTGTGCACTTTGAACTTATGACAAGTGTATATGAAAAGGGAACTTTGAAAGCCACCAAATACGACAAACATGAGAATATTGCGAGCTCGGTTTAATTACGCTTGTTCAAGGACAGTAATGGACAAGAATTAGCCCTCAGATTTTTTAATTCTCTTTCAAATCGTGTCGCCAAATTGCCACTTAAATGTGAGTTAACGATAATGAAAGAACTTTTACATGAAAACTCTTAATTTCATTAAAATGTTAAATGTATTATTCACATTACTTCTAGAAACAAAAATGAACTTGTAAAATTATCCTTTTTTCTTTTTCCTTAAAGAAGCTTTGTCCATCAGGAATGATATTATCAACGTACAACATTAATTTCATTATAATCATTGTTTAGTCTTCCCTATGATATAGCTGCGCTGCAGATCTTAATCTGTTTTGTGTCCGATTCACATCTATATCCATTTATATAGAAACTATGTAACACAAATAAAATTCATCTTGGTAATCAAGTCTTGTATATAGATTTGTCTTTTCCATTGCGTGCTGTATTTGTGACATAATGTTGTATGTTGTAAACTGTAATGTATCCAGACAATGTACTTTTAACACATCTCAATAAATTATCTGTTCCGTTCTGTTCTTTTAAATGTACGAGGTGTTTTCTAAACATTTGCAAATGCCCTGTGTTCGCAAAAACCCCGATAAAATTATTATTACTTTTTGTATATATTTGCTTCAAAATATTCCCATTAAACTAAAGCATGCTATTTCGATGTTTAATTTAATGTTGAGACAATTTTCTTTTGATCTTTGGGTACACTAATCAGAAACCGGTAAACTGCGGTTCCCAATTTGAAAGCACTTCTGGACCTTTATTTCCTACCTAAGCTGTTTTGTTCAATTTCGGAAAGAGGAAAATTCGCGCTGGATTTTGTCTGTATGGAGAATGTTGTAAACTTGTAGAAAAAGTGGACTACCGTTGATGATTGATTTGTGGGCTGGGGCATTGTCATGTAGACAAACCGGAGTCTTGTTTAGCAAGTATTGTCCGTTATTTTGTTCGCAATTGTCACCATAATATAATGAACGCTACCAGACACACCCCTACCTTTGAACAAAGCAATGATTGGTCAACTACCTTAAATGAAAATTGCGAAATACAAGCACCTTATTAGCCACCAGTACTGCAAGGCATTATAGGCATTTTGGCAACTTTTCAAGCATATATATTTTATTTTTAAAATTTGACATATATCTCATCGCCCGTATAGGATCAAAAATAATATTTTGATTACATTTTGATACGTTTTCATCAGTTTGTTAGTCATTTGTACCCCCTTGTACTTTTCTGTTCGTCAGTGAGAAAATGGTGGATCCAACGAGCTCTTTTTTAACCTTATTTACAAGTGCAAATCTAAGAGGTGCAAGTGCTGTGGCTATTTGAAATGTTATTTTAATATAAGATCAATTGTTAACGGGAGAACATTATCCATTAATATAAATTCAGATATAGACTGACTAACTGATAAAGTTGTTTATGTTTCGACATAAAATTCTTTTAACCGGGGGATCCAATATGTTGGACTAACAGGACGCCCTTTAAAACACGTTTTGATCAGCACTTTTCTTAAATTAGAAACAATAGCAAGTTTAATACATTTATATATAAACATTTTAAACAATCAGACCACACTTTAAAAGATGTAACAATTCAACCCGTAGAAAAACTTACATTCGATAACAGTGCTTCAAGAGCATTAAAAATTAAAGCTATGCTTATTTCGGAACATAAGTGGATTTAAAAACTGCAAACGCCTTACTTACTTGGTTTAAATGATATATATTAATCAAAAAGGCAACATTTCAAAAACTCCTGATTTTGACAATTTCACTTTGCTTGAAATACGAAAACGAAAATCGAGGTCAAACGGGTTAAGGACTAATGATAATATTTAAAGCAATAACTTAAATGCTATGTTTCTTTTATAGAAGGATATACGAGTGTCAATTTTTTTTGAATATTTGTATTTTTCCAATTAGAAAGAGCATTAGGCTCGGCATGTTCTCGTTTGCACCATTTATTGCAAAAAAAGTTCTTCTTGTGATTAGCGCATCTTTGACTATTTCGTGACCGTTAAAGAATTCAGTAAAGTTAACCACCTTTAAACTTTGGAAAATGGCATTCTTATATCGACGTAAAACGAAATATCTCATCATGTGTATTTTGACTCTTTATCCGAACTATTCGATTTTAAAACCATTTTCAAAATAAAGTAAATGAAAACATATGAGAGCAATCATATGTTGTTGTTTTTTTTCACAAGTATAACCTAAAATAAAAGTAAAATATTATGTTCGCTCCGTATTTACAGTATGTGCATAAAAAGGATTTCTCGTGACTGTCAGTTGTAGATTTCAATCATATTTATGCACAAAGTTGTAGATTTCATTTACTTTTATACATAAAATCATGTGCATGTACATATGTAACAGCGATGAGCAATGAACCAGTTCGTTCTGGGTTGTACCCGTACATATAATGCGCTTGCAAAAGTTTTCGAACAATCCTCTTATTCTAAACGCACCGAAAATATTCTTAAAATAACTTATATAATATTATAATATAATATAAAAAAAACTCGCAAAACATACGCACATGTTCTGAAGAGCATTTTAGCTTTGAACGAAAATGATAAATGTGAAAAGTGTCACAGAGAAAGTTTTCGAAATTTTGATGGAGAATTAAGTTTGAGCTGACATGATTGTTTTTCAAAACTATGCTGCATTGAAAAAAGTATAACCGTCAGGGAATAAAATACTCTAAAAAGGTGAAATATGAATATCGAGAATGACTACATAGAGTAGACACAGCTTACCTACCACAGCCAGGAAAAGAGAGAAGAAAAGAGCATGGTTACAAAATGATCTGTTTCAAAATAGACGCAATAAACAATAAAATAAGTAAATCCCGTATATTTTCAAACTCGTTGCATAGCTTGATTGCTTCAACCTGAATTTACATTTGAGTACAAGAGTTCCTTGTAACTATAAAGGTTATAAAATTAATGATTTAAAATTCTGATTTTATTAAGCTGATGACGGCTTAGTTTTAATTAAATTAAAACCGCTCAGTATACTGCTCGTAAATTTTGTAATCGTATCAAGTGTGTTTAGAAACTTGACATAAACATATTTATGTCTATATGTGTGTTTAGACGATGTACTGTTGTACAAGACTATTCTGTTCTGTTCTGGTCTATTTATATATAAAGAAATTGAATACGCAATCGAGAATTTCAATAAACTGGATATTGACACTGTAAAGTCAGTAAATTCATTCGCGAAATTTGTTGTGATGCCAGCTATTTTTATTCTTTGGTTGAAAACTTTTAAGTAAATTGTCAAACTTTTAAATTGAAACTTTATTTTAATTTTTATTTTAATTTAATAACGTACGCATAATTTAAAGATATTTATTATAAAATATGTACTAAAAGTCTTACCGAATTTCGATTTGGTGTTCCACGGAACACATGTGTCGCCTGTCTGCAAAATGTTGAAATGTGGGCCTATGTTTTTTTATCCAACACCAACTTATTTTTGAACAACTCCTTATGCATCAGCTTCATTTCCTCAAATGCTGACTATCTAATCATGTTTAATACACGACAAAGACTAGATTTCAGTTCATTAGCGGTGCCATTTAGCTAATGACAATTTTTCTTAAGCCTCATCTCACGATTTTTTGAATAGCATCTACAAGTGTCAAATCTTTTCCTTGCAGAACATGGTTTTATCTTATGAGATTTAGGCTTTTGATATTTTTTCTGAGCAAGGAAACAAGATTAACGTTTTGTCAAAGGACGCTAATATGCATAATTTTCCACCTCACCTAAAAACTCGAGCTTAAAAAGGTCATAACCTAATAATCTCTTTTTCCTAGAAATAAAAGTTCGAAATTAATATTGACGTCCGCAATACTAATTATACAAGCAATTTGTTGGTTGTTGCTGGATTTACATTGTAGAGCGTGTAAACACACAATTTTCAAAACATTTTAGCATGCTTAAATTACGACACCCAAACGATTCAAGGTACAATCTTGCGTGTTTATAAAAACTAAAGCAATGTCTTTGTAGTTTATCTATATGTCAACATTTGTTTAAAGTCAACGTAATTGCAATCAAATGTTCATAGCTAAAATAAATTTTCAGTTGTAAAACCGTAGTTCAATAATTAAAATATTATTTTCCTCGTTCATCAACTGATACTAAATATAAGATTGTTGGGTCTTAATTAATTTACCAAGTCAATGTATTATGTTTGCTCTAGCACACAACCATTTCTACAAGAGAGACAACGTGAAAACCCGGTTTTAACATCTTTGAATGAACAGCAAACCAGCGCAATATTTCCTCTGTTAACTGTCAGCGTTATTTCCCCTTATAATGTTCGATGTTCTGTCAGTATTGAAACTGTGGTAAAAACTAAAATAATGATTGTTTTTGTACCGGTTGGGGCGAAAATTTACAATTAACATCCTTCATTTCATGTTATTCTACAATCCATTGATAATTATTTCGATTTTCTCGGTTTCTTTTAGCTATCTTTTTTGAGATGTCATACCAAATACACAGAATTTTACTGTAAACCAAAGTTCATCCACATCGTATTAACACCATCGTTTGGAATGGAAACTGTGTTCTGTTCACTTCATTTATAGTGCACTGAGTTGCTCTCAATCCGGGTATATGTTAAGGAAAGTTGCAATTTTATTTATATAATAAATTAAGAAGATTAACAATTGAAAAATATATTGTCTATTTAAATTAGTAAGAACCCTTGAGCCTAATGTGCTAATGGCCGAGGCATTGACTAGTATATTTCTTATTTCACACTTGGCCTGATTTCATATGTTTCCACACTATTCTTTTTTGCAGATGATAAATGATTGTATTAAAATATATTACAATATATAATTGCATTAACAATTTTTAAATTTTAAAGAAGTTAAAATGCCGTCTATCATAAATGTATGATAAAATCTCAACATTTAAACTTTTTTTGTTTGAAGGGGAAATTGTTGAAATTATACTTTAATCACACTTATGCTTGATCATTTATTATAAAAAAAGTCAGAAAATGTGTTGGAGGGTACTACATGTATATCTTAATTAGTTTATAGTAATTAAAAGTGATTGAACACTCTGTTCCCTATTTTCAAAGTTTTTTTATGAAGCATGATTATGAAATGGATTATAAATTTTTCAATATCTCAAAGACTCTGAGTCAAAAAAAGTTGTATCAGTGACATCGGGGGAAGATGGAAAGGTTGTAGTGAGAGCTGATGATGAGGTATAGTAAAAGTTAAACATGTTTATTAACTTAATTTTGTTTTATACCCCGCTTCGAAGAAGAGAGGTGTATACTATTAAACCCTTGTCCGTTCTTCCTTGATTCTGTCCGTAACAAAATTTCCGACGCAGTTTTCTAAGCAACTATAACATGTAGCACCCTAATATTTTGCACAATGCTTTATCATATAGTCCCAAACGGTGTAAAGCTATTTTATGCTCCTTGCTCATCTACTTCCTGTTTGCCGCATATGTTTGATTTTGTTACTTTTTTGGTGCATTACATGAACCAAAGGGCATCTTTATTTTCCGTCGCAGTAATCTAAGCAACTATAGCATGCAGCAGACTGATATTTTGCATATTGCTTTATTCTATAGTCCTATATGGAGAAAAGCGATGTTATGCTCCTTGCTTATCTACTTCCTGGTAATATCGACGATTTTGTTACTATACAGGTCTGCAGTTATCTTAGAAACTATAACATGCAGCAGCCTGTTATTTTTGCATATTGCTTTTCCTATAGTCCTATATGTTATTAAGCGATTTTTCCCCCTATTTATCTACTTCCTGATAATTCCGAAGATTTTGTTATTAAACAGGTGAGCTATACAATCCAAAAGGTATGACATAAACCAAAGAGCATATTTATTGAAAAACGCAAATTATGGATCTGCACTGGTAACATTTTGGTCAGAAATTACCTAATACATCTAAAAGCGAATTATGTAGATCAACCTATGTGCTGGCTGATCTAGATCTACACTGCTCAACCATGCAATAATCTATGGAGTAAAGGATAAAAATCTAGTTATTTTCCCAAAAATACACATCTTTACACAGCTTTTATCTTTAATATTACTCAACAAAATATGTAATTATATTGATATGAAATGTTCAGTATAAAACATCGGATAGTAAAGCATGCTGTCTCCATTGTTCCACTCCCTATAAAATATAAACAAAAAAAAACAAGTGTGCCTATTCTCTGACATTGAGTAAAAGCCTTGATGCATACCATCGTTTGGGATGGACCAAAATTGTACTGTTTATTAGTGTAAATATTTAATTGCGCTCAACCCGGGGCTAGGCGGCGTGGGCAGTAATATACATTTCCATTACTGCCAATGTACAGGCTCAATCAAACCGAGCCTGCAATATTTTCATATTTGTCGTGTTCGGTGGTTTTCAAAGTTCCTTTTTCATCCATTTTCATAGGTCAGCCACTTTCAAGCACATCAACAAATGCTGCTATGCGTCCAAAATACAAATGCTAGCATGAGTTTCCAGAGCAAGTTCAGGTACATAACCTTGTTGAACTTGTTCAGTTGATTAGTCCGTTGTTATTTGCCATTTACTATCAGTAAGATCCTTCCAAACTTCGATGCCCATGATCAGAGACGTGAGCATACAAGAAAAAAGTGAAAACCCTCCCAGAAAAAGACGAAAAACAAATGTTAATTTGTATGATTTAAAAAAAATGTAATAAGAACTATTTATTTTCATTAAAAACGATGAATTATTAGTTATTATTTAGCTTAGAGATCATACATGCATAGGTGCAAGTTTTCAGGCATATATTCCTGAAATTCAATTTTTTTTTTGTCTAAAAATGGTTGATTTTCTTTATTTTCCCTCCTTAAATTAACAGATTTTCCAGTTTATGAAAACAAGCAGATCCGGAGAAGACCATCGATGATTTGGATTAAGAGCCATATTTCTTGCAGCAAAAATCAAATAAATTCGGTGTTTCTTTTGTTGCATGCATTTGTAATGATATTGAAATGATAGCAAAATTTATGTGTCAAGCCGTATTGGTCTTCTAAAGGAATACATAGTTTAGTAGCCATAGAATTAGTTAAACCTGGTGAACACTAATACTGAAAATATTTGTGTTAGCCTATGCATATTTTGTAGGTTTTTTTTGTAAAGAAAACAGGCTGTCCATCTCAAATGATAGCTTGATCTACATAGTATACACAGAGAATTTGCTGTTTATCATGCTAATACCGCATAATTTACCAATGTTAGCCTTGTTTGTGAAGGAAATTTTAAATACATTTACTGAAAATGGTAATTAATGTTGCTTCTGATTGTTTTAAATAGTTGATATAATAAAAATAATTCATGTATTGTTTTAACAGGTTCCATGTGCTCATGGGGAGGATAGTTTAAAGTTTTAAACTACTGCCTACCTATCTCCGTGATGCTATGCTATGGTCAGAGCCATAATTGAGCTTCGTCGCTGCCAGTTCCTGAAGGCAATGCAAAAATGTTTAATCCACTGGTTGGATATAGAGACGAACAGTATCTTTTTCTTATGCTACAGAAGGTCGAGAGTGGAGGGATGACCTTAAAGGATTTGGCAACAAGAGATGGAGGAAAAGGTACACTAAAAGCACTTGAAATATACATGGAGTTAAGCTGTCAGATGTTGGAAATTTTCCCAAAGTGAGATTGATTATTTCAATGTTGTAAAATGAATATTTGTTTTTAAAAATACTATTGAAGATCATTCGGTGTATCCATCAATCTATCTTATCTGGATTCGGTCAGTAATAATGAATCTAATGGCGAACAGTGTTGATCATGATCAGATGGCTTGGATGTGTCAGCTGATCTGAATCTACACTATTCGCCTATGGAATAACAATTATATCCCATGAAGTTCACTGTTAATTCCTTTCATTTTTATAGCGGACTGCAAGAGATGCAGAGACCAACGTTGATGGAAGGGATTTACAGACTTTGGTAAAGGAGACAGATTGAAGAAGGCGAACATTGATCTGAAGAACCAGTTGGTTGGTGAAATCTTATATTTCATTAATTATCAATCAATTTACATCACAAAAAGCTAAAATGAGCGACACTTTGAGGTATTGCACATATGTATTCGATAGCTTTGTTAAATGTACTAAAACACACAGAATTTTTATCTGATTGAAATATATGAAAATTTTCTTTGAAAGTAAACATTATATTCATGTCACTTGGTTGTGAAATTGTTGGAATTTACAGTATTTACGCTATTTGTGCAGTGTGGCGGCCGAAAAAAGTCTCCCCGTACATATAGTCAGTACTGTTATCAGTAGCATAACCGATGCAGTGATGGTTACGTATATCAGGGCCATCCGATCAACCTTTCCTTTGTTGTCCCGGCTAGCTCAGTTGCTTGCGTCGCCGGAATTGCAGGGCAAGGCGCTGTCGCCGTGACGGTGCGGGTTCGCTAGCGCACTATCATTTTACATATGCTTAACATTTGGGGGAAGATCTCTAAAATCAGATTGTATACATGTCTTTTACAATACATGTAATTATAGGTTTAAAATAATTTTTTATGTTAAATTGATAAGTTGGCTGTGCACGCTAGTTAAGAAGTACCACCGAATATATGTTCACAGTGCCATAGATTTTTAATGTTTGCCTCACTATTTTTTTTATTAATATTTACTTGTAAGACAAAAAGGTGAAATTTGCATATCAGGAATCGCCACATTCAGAAAAAGCAGCCTCCCCACACAGTCAAGAAGAAGAGAGGGGGAGAGAGCATGGTTAATAAAATGATCAGTTTCAAAAAATACACCACTAACAATAAACAAAAATGAGAACCCGAGGGGTTACCGCCTTGGAACGGTCAGTGGCAAATCAAATTGCCACTGGGGGTTTAAACCAGGTTCTAGGGTGCACCAACCTCACACTTGCCCCTACAGGTTCTCATATCACAAAACAAGTACAAGTTGTCTTTGTGAAAAGACTCCAACCCACTTATCGGCTTAACAATGTTGCATGCAAAAGCACACAAACATAAAAAAAATTAGAAGCTAATAGCATTGCAAAGCCGAAGGGGCGGCTACTCAATGATCTTACCGAGACCAGAGCTCCTGGATTAAAACCAGCAAGAACACGATGACAGGGATAAAAGAAACAAATCGAGCTTCTAGGTTCTTTTAAGAAAAGATTTCCTCATTAACCTTCATAAACTCTTAAACCCCTGCCACCGTCGTGCAACCAAAGAGGTAAGCATAATGATCAACTGTAGAAGGGTTAATCACCAGGCCTGCAGAGCGCTGTAAAATATCATGTTGGTAACCTTTCTTTTTAAATTTACAGATGGTTTTTATGAATAACCGGGAGAAATTAACACTGCCTTTTATCTTTATAAGTTTATAAATTAAATCTCCATAAAAAACTGGCTGTGAAATACCTTGTTGCAAAAGTGATTTTAAACTGCATTTGTATTTATGAATTAAATCTGGGTATCGGCGATAAAACTTGCAAAAGGTTTTCCTTAATTTGTGATACCGATAACCTTGTTTTAAAAGTTTTTCTGTAATGCAAAGATTAGGTTCATTGAAATCATTAACATCGTTGCAAGCTCTTGAAAAGCGAACAAGCTGTGAGATATAAACCCCATAAAATGTTGCACGGGGAACATCGCCGTCTAAAAACGGAAAATTTACTATATTAAAATTAAAATCATCTCTTTTATCATAAATTTTAGTAGTGACATAACCATTTTCAATGGACAGATTTAGATCGAGAAAGTTTGCTTGCTTTTCTGAAGTGTTCGCTTTATTAAGTTGTAGTTCTTTAGGATAAATCTTATTAACCAGTAATGGAAAATGGTTATTGTCTATATTTAGTAAATCATCCAGGTACCTCGAGGTGTTGTTAAAAGCTGTAATTATATCATCTTGATGTTCAGTAGAAAGAGATAACATAAAGTCTCTTTCATAACAGTATAAAAACAGATCAGCAACAAGGGGTGCACAATTAGTACCCATTGGGATGCCTATTACTTGTTTATAAAAAGAGGTACCGAATCTAACATAAATATTGTCCAGTAAGAAAGTTAGCGACTCTATTAGGTCTTGACAAGTCCATAAGGTATAATTATCATAAGAACCATCTGTAAAAATGCCCTATGTTCATTACAAGCGATGAAGGTTTTATTTTCTCTAGCAAACGTTTTTTCAATGAGACTGATTAGTTTGTCTCTTATTAAATTATGGGGGAGCGAAGTGTATAATGTTGAGAAATCATAAGTAGACAAACAGAACGCCCGAAAATTATTTGATTTAAGCTTTTTCAGTATATAAGCATTAGTGCTGTTCAGTTCTTCAGTTTGAATATTAATATAGTGTATTCGTCACACTATAATTACATTATTAGAAGCCTTATCAGCAGGTGTTAAAACAAAACTGTTATGAAAGTCTTGAATTCCTTTTTTCAAATGACGAAAGCTAAAACGAGGTCGAGGTGGTAATAAAGCAATGTTTCTTTCATAAACGAGTGTCAATTATTTTGAATATGTGTTTTTTCCAGTTAGAAAGTGCATTAGGCTCGGCATGTTCTCTTTTGCACCATTTATTGCAAAATAAGTTCAAAGACTCAGCAATTTCTGCACGGCATGCATTAAAATCAATTTTGGATGATATTCTATATTTGGGACCTTTAGAAATTAAATTACGAATTCTAGAGTCTTTGATTAAATTAAGATCACCGGTAACAATATGACCGACAGGCTTATAGCAATATTTAGAAGTTAAACACTCTCAAGATTTTGGTGTATTTTCAATGATCTGTAAATCCGATGTAATTTTATTGTAATTAAAAATTGTATTTCTAGTTGGTTTGTTGTATTTATAACAAACCATAGGCGATTCAGTATTCTTAAAATAAATAGGAACAGCCTATTGAACTGTTTTATCTTTAAATATACTAGGAAGGTCAATAAAATCTATTCCTTTATTTGAAAAAGAAATTTTAAGGAAATGTCTTTGATGGTCAGATTCCAAGTCAATGTATGGCCTGAGAACATGACGAGTATAACACTGAATAAGACTAGCAACCTCGTAAAATGGATGGGTTCTAATGACGATGTCGTCGGCTTCCTCATCAAGTTTCTGCAGACTTGATATAGAAAGAGAAGCCAACCTAGATAGCATAGCGTGTCTGCCAGATTGTTTTAAAATAATATGTAGGTCATGAATAGAACAACGAATACGTGATTTTCTTTTTATGTTTCCATTAGTTCTGCTTCCGTGCGACCTCGATTTTCTTTTACGTATTTCAAGCAATTCAAAGACGTCATAATCAGGATTTTTGGAAATGTTGCCTTCTTGATAAATATTATCATTTAAACCAAGTGGGTAAGGAGTTTGTAATTTTTTTAATCCATTTCTGCTCCGAAACGAGCCTGGCCCTGATTTTAAATGCTCTTGAAGCAGTGCTGTCAAATGTAAGTTTTTCTACTGGTTGAACGGAAATATTTTGTAAACGGTGTCCTGACAAGATAATTTAAATAATTTAGAAAATATGTGCAAACCCTTATGGCTTTATTGATTTATTTAGTTATGAGATATTTTGTTGATTTATTTGTTATCTAACAATATGTTTTATGTCTATGTCAAATAGGTGCCAGTAATTCTAGAGTCTTTACTTGTACATGTATTGTAAAATGATATAAAGTAAAAGGTATGTTAATACAGCCTGCAAGCGACGAATCAGATACATTGGAAGACAGAATAATTTGTTGATCCTGACTTCAACATTCAGGAAAGTGATGTTTCATCAAGTGACCAGTCTGATGAACAAGTTACAGGAAGATACTAAGGCAGCAGAATAATATCAGATATTATTTACAAAGTCAGTGTTGATTTAAGTTGCCATATAATGCTCCATGTTATTTCCAAGACTGCCGCAGCTTCATACCGTATTTTGATTTGTAAAACTGTATTCATTTAAAAAGATGTTGACACACTTATACAGTGCAGATGTTACTTTACCAGTCTTAGTTGATAGTGATTTCTGTATAAATCTACTGCAGTGTTTAACTTGATTAATGTTTTAGCCCTATGTGGCTTTGAGGAGAGTTGATATTCAGAAGTAAAACTAAGAAGTGAATGAATCCAAACAAGACGAAGTGAAGCAACTGTCGGAAGTGAATTAGGCAGATGCAACAAAAAAGAGATGTAACACGTGTCTTCAGACAGCTTTCATTTATGACTATATCAATGGATTATTATAAAAGTATGCAATCTGCTGGTTCGTATTTTTTCGAACATAACAAAGACAAAACCAATATAATTTTGTTAATTTATTTAAGTTATATTAAAAAAAATCAATCTTCTTCGTCCATGTAATCTTTACTGTGACAGCTACTTTTATCCAGTTACCCTGTCTATCATGCGCTTGAGGGCTGTTGGCTGGTAACCATTATGCGAGTCTAAAAAAGTGAAAAATGCATATCAGGAATTGCTACATTCAAAAGTCAGCCTCCTAACACAGTCAAGAAGAAGAGATCAATAGAGAGCATGGTTTATAAAATGACCAATTTCTAATAAACACCACAAACGATTAACAAAAACGAGAATCCGAGGGGTTACTGGCGTGGAACGGTCTGTGGCAAAACAATTTGCTACTGGGGTTTAAAATTTTGTAAATATCAGTTCTGTGAAGTCCAACACTATTTTTGTCTTGTATGTTTATTATTATATTTTTCAGTTAATGTTGACCGCTACCATGTTTTACCAATAGTGCAACAATCATGATGCACCATGGGAAAGGTTAAATGTTAAGTTGGCGATAGTTGTTGCATGATAATGATAGAATATATTGTGTTTTATTTAATAATCTAATAAATTAGCTACAAATTTCATCATTAATTGTATGTGATTTTATGTGTTTACGGCATGGGTTGTGGTCAATTTTAAGGAGATGATTCCAGTTCTTCTCCCAGTGATTTATATTTCTTTTAAAAATATAATTGTTAGGATTATTGTATTTATCTATTTTCTCTTTTGAATATATGGAGGTGAATTAGTGAACTCATAAAACATGGTTCGTAATTAAAGTCATTTTAATTACAATACATTACCTCACATATAACAGATGTGATAAAAAATTTTCACGAGATTAAAAAAAATATAAATATATATTAAAATATATTGCTACTTAAGAAATGTTAGTCACTTATGGTTTTGCTTTTTTTTTTGTCCACAAATATATGCAACTTTAACAAAAATATTCAACAATAATGCTTTAAATATAACCTAATTGTTCACTTGTTAAATAAAAACAAGTTAGTTAATGCATACCTATCTCTTACAGACCTAACACAATGGCATTATGGATGCTTCATTTAAACAACCCGCAAATGTTTAATATTCTGCAAATAAGCACACTTGTGTATACATGTACACACCGAACAGTGACCCTGTATACCCCCACCAATCCCAGCATCCATTGGGATTCATGGCTGTAGCGATGGCCTGGGGGTAGAGTATAATGATGTCATTTAGCTCCCCTACTTGGTTGTAACCGCCATGACGGACAAAAACATCTCCTATTGTCTTACTGGAAAAGATATGTGAGCATTTGCCACCCTGTTTTCATATAACGATTATATAAAATGTGCAAAACTTAAATGAATAGAATTTCACTTTGTTGCTCTTTAACTATTCATTGTAATGATTTTCATCACATCAGCGTGATTCAAATATATAGGTTCACTTTCTTACATGATGAATAAATTAAAACTAGAACATACAATTATTTACTGATAACGCGAAATAATTACATGTTGATACTGTTGTGTAGGTAAAACTGTCATAACATACGATTAACGTCTAGTACATATCTTAACTCATAAAAAACCCACAAAAAGTCAAATTTTGCTGTACATAAAATGTAGTAACTAGAATGTGTCCTTGGACACTGATGCCCCCACTGCTGCAACAAAATTTTGAATAACAAAGGGCCATAACTTTAGTAAAAATGGTCGCAGGAAAAAATCCTTTCTTTACGATCATCTACACATCCTGCTTGATCATCTGTGCAAGTTTGAAAGAAATCCGCCTTATAGTTAAGGATGCCACAAGATTTGGGGACGTACTTACGAACGGACGGACGGACGAGTGCAACTCTATATGCCTCCCACTTTGTGGGAACATAAAAACTCCTTGAGTAAAACATCTGTTATAGAAAAATGGTACAACATTTTGAAATTCATATTATCATGTATATCAGGAATAGTCAAATGCATAAAATACAGTCACCCTACCCACCCAAAAGACAGAGGTAGGGAGAGTTTGTTTTAAAAAAGATCAATTTCAATTTAGGAAACCACAAACAATTAACAAAAACGAGAACATTAGTGGTTACACGTACCGCATAGGAGAGTCAGTAGTAAAACAATTTTCAGTTATGGTCCTAAAATTAAATGTAAGAGTGCAAGACTGATAAAAGACGAACTTACTGTCCCATTTTACAGCCATGGAATGCGATGTGTAGTTTACATTCTAACAGAAGAGAATCATAACGATTGGTTAACTTTAATATACTTATTTATAATTTATAGTGTATTTCAACTAAAACCGTTTAACAATAAATAACACGAAAATTGTAACGATTATACAATACATCAAAAAAGAAGACACTGAATTGTGCCATAGTGTGACTACAAACAATGACATCTCTTTCCTTTCGTTTTAAGCTCAGAAGTCCTTGAAACGATGCAACCGTTGTTTTTTTTTCTTGATGAAATTATATATGTGTCACAATTAACTATTGATATGAATCGCTTTCAATTGCAAGAAAGAGCATAAGAGCTTAGTACACCATACAGGTACATTTATTTAATGAATCCAATCGACAATATTTTACTTAAGTGTTTTCTTACTCCTAGACTTGTCTTTACAGCTTGTAGGAATATAGATATACCCGGTGGTGTCCATGCTGGACATCGATGGAGCAGTCACGTAGAAGAACTCGGACTGGCTGAAAGGTTTCAGCTGCAAGAGTATAAAAGACATAATCAACTCATCTTCCAACTCAGTTTAATAATTTTAACGAGTGTGCCTCATTTATGAACAGCCTTATAACTAATATTAATGGACAGCCTTATATTACTAATATTTATGGACAGTTTTATAACTTATATTTATGGACAGCCTTATAACTAATATGAATGGACAGCCTTATAACTAATATTAATGGACAGCCATATTACTAATCTTAATGGACAGCCTTATAACTAATATTTATGGACAGCCTTATAACTAATATTTTTATTCACTAAATGTATGACAAATAAGATGAGAAATCTATTATATAATTATTTAATAAGCTCAAGTGTACTATCAAAATTATCATTATATGACATATTGACGTATAAAATATATTGGTATAAAAAAGCGCAACATGCAAGTCAGGAATGGCCACATCCAGAAACAGCCAAAAATAGAAAACATAAACAATTAACGAAAATGAGAACTCGATGCGTTACCGCCTTAGAACAGTCAGTGGCAAAACAAATAGCCACTGTGGGTTTAAACCAGGTTCTAGGGGGCACCATACTCAAACTTGTCTTAACAGGTTTATAAACAAAATTGCAAGTTGTCTTAACACTGGTATTTTAACAGGGATGTAAATTGGTTCTAAGTAATTAACTATAAGTTTTCTTCTGTCGTCTTACCGTTCCATTTTGCAATGTTGTGTGTGTCGGCATCTAAATCAGAAAGTCGAAATAGAGTGATAGTGTGTCATTTGTTTATACTAGGGAAGTTTTCAATAAATACGATAATATGAAACGATTGTGCATGCATGTTTAGTATAAATGTTAATTCCAGATTCCATAAGAAGAGAAAACAAATCTTTTTATTTTTATATCAATATATTATTTGTTGATAAAAACTTTTATTTATAAAACTGTATTTATTAATCAACATTTAGTTTCGTTCACTTATAGTAAATAAATACTTGTCTATCTTTTCTAATTATTGTTCGATATATCTGCTAAGCCCGTTACCTTAAGGTTGCCCCCATAAATGTGATTAAGGAGATGAAAAGCGGCGGAATAGTTGCAGTTGTTAATGAAGTCTGTCTTTGACAGCTGGTCACATGGTCTACCATAATTATCTGTTGGCTGAAAGAGTATTTCCGGATAATAAAAGGTACTGTATTTAATCATTTAATTACAAAAGTATATCTACATAAAAAGAGGAGCTTACCAATTATCATTAACATTTGCTATCATCTTGTAATTTTTATAGCCTTTTGATTAAGGTTATCCCTTGCTGTGGTATAAACAACCAATATGTGAATGTCGTGACAGGCTTTTTTAACTTCGGTAAAAACGGTTAATATCAGGAATTGCCAAATTCAGAAGACACATCCTCACCACGCAGCCAAGAAGAAGAGAAAGGGAGATCGTGGTTGATAAAATGAACAGCTTCAAAACAGATACCACAAACAATATAAATGAGAACCCGCGGGGTTACCGCCTTGGAACGTTCAGTGGCAACAAATTGCCACTGAGTGTGACGATATGAGCTTATAAGGTAAAATATAATGTTTATCATGCGAACGTCAATGATTTATTTCACCTCATCTTACAATTAAGCCTCGTTTTGAAATTCAGGTGACTTGAAGTTCATGTTTTACGCAGACAATACTGCAATTTGAATTTGGCGATACTGAACAACTTGACAATGCAAAGTACAGCATCGATGAATTCTTAGTTTACGAAATTCTCGTTCTTACGAAAATTTTGTACTTGCATGGTGGTAACGTTTTGTCTAGAAACAACGTCGTTTGCAACTACATGTAGAGGTTGTTTATAAATAAAAATATTTTTATAAAGGCTGTTAATAAAACAGAAAACAAAACTTACCATGCCATGTTCAGAATTTTTATCAAAAACAGTTTTGATGTAAGTTTTGTTCGTTATGTAATGCCCGTAGTATGCTTTTATTACATCTCCTATGTCTGCAATGGAAATATTTAACTGTATATTGTTTGATCGGTTACTTTACGTGGAGTGCTTGACGTCACAATTAAACCGTCTGTGACACTTTTGGGAAAGCTAATTTTTCATTGACTCATTACCTTATATGACTCCGGGTCTGAATGTTGTAATTTAAAACCAGATTCCTTCTTAAGCAACAATGCAATTTAATCCGGGTTCAATATTTACCTTCAGAATCTTTCGAGGGTTACTAGGCTGGTATCAAAATTATTCATTGGCTTGTGTCTCCGAAAAATTACCGGCAGCTAACAGCAATCTCTATATACCATATCTCGTCGCCTTAGTGCAATAACGGTGTATTTCCTTCATATTTCATTGGTACTTATACCGTTATTTGACTAAGGTGACGATCTATACATTACGTATATTTATTAACGCATTACCAATATTTTGAATATTTACATCAATCTCGATAATGCTTAGTATTTTACTATAATGAATATTTACTGCAATTTCATCATAACATAATATCTATATAGTATATTATAACTAATTACAGCAAAATAGTAAAAACTTTTGGAAATTTGGAAATTTTGGGAATCTTTAGATATGACTTGTATGAACATAGTGTTAACAGACACCTGGCTGAACCACTGTATCCTCTTCTCCGTTGAATATGTAAACTTTATCATGAGCCATGTGTGATGTAGAATCTATGCTGTGTAGAATAGCTTTGTGATCAGTTGCAGATATCAGGTCGGATACTCTAACCTCGGCTGGTCTGGTCATACACTTGCCAGTGGCTGTGGTGACATGTCCGCCGGAACATGCGAATGGAACTAAAGATTGATAAAATGGGATATCAACAAAAAGAATTGATCAACTGCAAACCGTGCTTTGACCGTTACGTATATTCTTTATGCTTATGAAACTTGGAATTAAAACGAATTTTTATATTGTGAACCATTTACCATTAAGTACAGACAGGTGGACTCAGATGAATTTAATGCAAAACAAAAATATAATAAGATGTCGAGATTGGTCAGAATCTTAATGCATAATGGAAGTAAAACCCGAATCACTTTCTATAATGTCAAAAAAGTGAAATTATGCATATCAAGAATGACCATATCCAGAACATATACAGCCTCTCTACACAGACAAAAGGTAGTTAGGAAAAAGAGCACGGTTTAAATTATTTTTAAACAGATAGAAATATAATTTTTACCCCCAGCAATGAGCCCCGCTCCCATAATTTGACTGGAGAAGATCACGTGAATCTGTGTTGCCATGGCAGCACCGGAAGAGACGCCGGAAACAGAAATCTGAGAATGGTCTACATTGAAATGTTCTGAAAAACAATGACTTGTTATAAATTATTGATTGCAATATATCAAAAAGATAATTTAAAATAAATATATACCCATAAAATAACAAGCTCGTTATTGTGTTTTCCTATGTGTGCCTTCTAAGTTTTTTTTTTTGTTTAAAATTATGTGTTGGTGGATCGTGAATTTTTAATATCTATTCAGTTTTTTGACAGACTGTCAGTTTGAAAATCAATTGGTCATTTCCTGTTCAGTTCAGCACAAAATTTAATGTGGTTTAAGCCATTGACAAGGTGGGCATACATACATATAACGTTTGACAAACCGTTATTTTTGAAATTTGATATTTGCTTTTAAAAAAAATATCCTTAACGAAAACGCTACTTGCCCAGACTATCACCTCCATTTCCAAAGAAACCGCCATCTGGGAGAAGCAAGAAACCGGAACTTGCTGTTAAAACCACAGCCACTAAGAAACTTTTTAAAAGTGCCTTCATTTCTAAACATGACCTTGTTAATGGAAATTCAGTTATCTCTGTTTATCTCACGCTATTTATAGAGGTTAGGTTGACCGATACGTTTGGCGTTTACAAATTTGGCTGCGAAAAACGGAAACTTCGTTCACATCCCAAATTGACGATTGTGCTTGGATTGCAGTTTCTTGGTACGTTTTCACGAAATATATTAAGTCAAATGATAAGCAATCTTTGTAAAAACCATTATATCTTAATAGTAATGTAAACAAAACGAATATTATTATTGTTTTCAGTTATAACATGTTTTAAAATTGTCTTTTCAAGAACAGACGGAAGAAATCTAGCTACTGTGATGCCAATAGTAAAAAAGCAAGATCTGTCTTCAGATGTCAGCTCAAGTCTGGTTCATGATATCCACTCAATTAAAAGGCACAAAGTGTACCGCCAAATATAGAAATGCGAGTGTATTTTCAAAATCTGAAAAGGAAAGTGTTCAACTAAATGTAAATATGGAAGGTGTGTCGCCATGGATTACCCAGCAGAGCGTGTCGTCAGATGTTAAAATGCGGACTGTGTCAGTAGATTTAAACAAGAAAGCTTGGCCGATAAGAAGTAACAAGTGGTTTATGTCAACGAATGTTGATAAACAAGGTGAATCGCCGGATGTTTGCATTCGTGAGGATATCAAAATCCAAAATGTGTCAAAAATTGTCAACATGCAAAACGAGTCGTAAAATTCAAATATGCGGATGACGTCGCAAAATACCAACAGTCGGTGTGGGTTGTCAAATGTTTGCATGTTTGTTGTGCCGCAAAATTTCTACAACCGGCATAATGTATCCAATAGAAAGTCTCAAAATGTGAATATGCTTGGCGCTAATGTCGCCATGCTGCGAAGTCTTCCGAATTCTAACATGCGAAGGGTTTCGCAAAACGTTAACATGAGGGGGCAGTTGCCAAACACAAACATGTAATATGTTTTGCCTAGTCTTATTGGATGCGCATTACGGGAAAAGGTGAACTTCGGATAGGTGAAATGGCGTCATAATGTTGCACAAACAGCATTGATTATTACGAATTTTACGTCAAAATATACAACGAAATCACTATTTGATATAAATAATCTATATTTTTTAAATATCTTTCCAAATATTGTAGCAGCTAAATTGTCAAAATTATATGACCGAATGATTGTACCTTTTCCCGTGGCCTGCCATATCAAAACATTTCTATTGACGCCTTCTGATGACGGATTATCTCTTAACAGCAATAATAAAAAGTGTTCGTACAGACAAGTATTAGACAAGCAAACATGCAAAAAATTATAGCAAATACACGTGTTTTCTTTAGTTAATCATTAAAAAAAATCTTTGGACACGAATACAACCGCTAGTGTTATTTAACAATGTTTAATGTTCTCATGATGTAGTATCTTTCTTCAAAATTTATAATCGTGTTACCAAAGTATCTTGTTTCGGGTAATTAAACAAAAATTATATTTGCTTTGTGCAATCAATCGATTATACGCTCATTATTTAATCGAACGCAGACATTTGTTAAGAAGCAATATCATGTCCGAGGTATGTCTTATGATATAAATATTCATTTTATGCATTATCATAGGTAACGGTTGTTTCGTATGTCTACTCAAAATTTGTTTGAAGCGCCCATTGACTTGAAATAGGCGTAGTGAACAGAGAACCGTCAACCCATGTCTAGAATGGTGATTATTGTAATTACCTATTAAATATATCATTTTGTAAAAGAAGCACACCAAAATTATAATAGTTTTTTAATTCATGGCATGATAAAAACCGGCCATGACATGTTTGTCTTAGAAACCTTATCATATGTATGACTTCTACTAATTTTCTGTGCTAAAACGTTTATTTTGTGCTCAAGTATAATAATTGTATTAATCTTCGTTTATATTTCAACTATTAATTAAGTCACTTTTTCTTGATAATAATCATGATCAGCATCATCATGTTGATTTTTTTTATTGCGGAAAGTCTAAAGTCTGAATACAACAAGAATGTTTCTCGAACAGTAACATTATCTGGCTTATCAGCTCAAGACTGCAGTGTGTGGAGAAAATTAATTGTTCTTGCTTTGGGAGTCATTTTAATCTTAAGGGCAATAAACAGCTGGTGATTGTAACGGTATGTTTCAAAAAATCCGCCTTTTAAGTGTTTAGAAATCATAGCCATTACTAGTTACTAGTTTGCAATATACATAATTTTAAATATATGCTTTAAAGAGCGTATATGGTTCAAAAAACACATTTTTAAGGCAGTTAAATCGATCGATGTTTCTCAAATACGGAACTAATTTTATTATAAAAATACATGTACCAACGTGCCTCATGCATTTATATTTATCATACAACACATAATTATTGAGATAAAAAATAAGAATTTTTTGGAGAATAAATGTCAAAAATATTGCATCAAAACTCACTAAATGTCCTTCTTTTGATAAAAAAGCAGGGAACGTAGATTTGATAAAAAAAAGTCCAAGAACTTAACCATGAATGAAGAGGAAATATGCACTGTGTTTATAATTAACTATTATTCACAAAGGAAAAGCAACAGCATACTCACTCGATGGAGGTACATGTAGGATACAGCATTTAAACAACTTGAAAAAATTTATGTTATCATAAATAAAATTAATGTTATGGTAAATGAACAATTATTAGGATTATGACGCACAGCTGTAAGAATTGATCGGTGTAATATGTGAAGGCTATAAATCAGTGACTAGGTTAAGTGGCCTAAAATTAGCATCCCTATTGAGATAATTCGCAATGTAAACAAAAGAATTTCTAATCTAATTGTTGTTTTTAAGGACTTATCAATTTAAAGTTCGTTCCGCAACGAAAAACCAATTGCAATTACAAGTGTAAATGCTCAGTGAGCAGTAATATCTAAATAATATTAAAACATTAAATGACAAATGTGTTTCTGACAGTTCAAATTAGTCCCCATAGTTAATACTTAACGACTTGACAATGTTGGCGCTGATCATTATCGCTAAATATTTAACATCAGGAAGGAACATTTGTAAAACTTAGTTACATATTTAAACCATGGTCTTATATATGAACGGCTTACTGCTTAGGTAGGAAAACTTGCAGTAAATGTCCAAGTGTTCAGCTTTTGAAGAATGTCAACATCCGGTGTAAATTGTATCTGGGCATTAAGGTATCGCAAACATTGCAAATGGCGAAGACAGGCTAAAATTTCAAAAAATGAATTTTGATGGAAATACTTATTGCCACCTAGATTTTAGTAAATAAATGGGTTTAGCTATGGAAGTAGTAAATGTTTGCAAGCTCAGTTTAGTCTAATTCATGTTCTAATTACCCAGCACATACTAAAACAAAAGAAAAACCGTTTGCATGAGAACTCTAAAATTCATGAACAATATACCAAAGCAACTCATACCTGAAATAAGTATATGCTGGACTACAATGTTTAGTGCCAATTCGTCAAAATAATGCTAGGGTTTTCAAGAAATTCATGGAAAACTTACTTCCTACGTTCACTTTCTACTTTCACTTTGAACCAGGAAGTAAGATTTCCTTGAATTTCTTGAAACCCCTAACATTATTTTGACTAATTGGCACTAAACATTGTAGACCAGCATCTACTTATTTCAGGTATGAGTCCCAAACATTTACAACATCCATAGCTAAATACATTTCTTTACTAAAATCTAGGTGGCAATAAGTATTTCCCCCAAAATTCATTTTTGAAATTTTAGCTTGTTTTCGCCATTTGCAATGTTTGCGACCTCTTAACTTTGTATATTTCATACAGTCATTGGCATACAGTCATTGGCAACAGATTTAAAGCTCATTCGGAGTTTATAGAAATTAAGTTAAAGGTTTAGAAAATAATTTCCCTAATATAATATCGTATCCTTTTTACAGACGATATGTAAAGTATAACCCCATGCAGCATTTTTATTGTGTCTGTTGATGCGTGTGTAGAGTATGCACGGGTTTTTGTCTTTGTTTTTACTTGCATTTATGTATTTCTTATTTACAACAAATATAATACTTTCCGACTGTTCATGCATTAAACAGTTTATTCTGTAAAAATGTTATAAACATAGGCAGGTGGACAACCTTTAATGTTATCGTTAATGCTGTAGGAAACTGGGTATTCAATTACACAAAATGCGCAAAATAAAGTTATTTATCACACAGCGCTAGGTATTATCTCTCCCCTGCAAAAGCAGGTCACATTTCTCAAGGGAGGCAACCTCATTTTAATACATAAAAGTCCATCAAACATCGCAGCGGTTACTTCCCTTGTAAATTGCTACATGTCTGTATTATGCAGAAGTTATCTTTCATTAAATAAACTAAAATCGTATGATTATCTCTATTATGCGATTTGACGTGAGTTATATATATATCGGTATGAGTTCCTTTCCAGGCGCGTAGGAGCAATTTGAACGTTTGAGGAGCAGAAGAGATGATGCTTTCTGCAACAATAGCAAAGTGGCATATCGATAAATTAAGCAATTAAATACTGCAATTAGTGAATATATAAGGTTTAAATGATCAGAAACTAGTGTTAAAAGTTTTCTACATGACGTGTATAAACTTTTTATAAAATAAGGATCTGCATATCCAAACATAAACACAAAAATGTGTATAAGCACTTTAAAAAGTCGTGGTAGTTTCACGTGTGTGAGTCTCTGTCGGTCAACGTCATAAAATAGTTTTCGGAAAGGCAGATTTATGTTTTGCATACTACACCTTTATTTTACAGTATATTTGTTATTTCCAATATTCTTTTCATAACAGTGTGGTGATTTACGATTACTTTATTTCTCAGTTAAAATGTTGCAAGTACATCACAGCGACTCGTCTTATATGGGGGTGGGGTGGGGAAGGAGGGTTAGGGGAGAGTGTATGATGACTTTTTCAAACAATTTTGGACTCGAAAACGGAAAAGGTGCGTGCAATCAACAGACAAAACATGTAAATGATGTATATCAGAATCGATTTTTAGACGATTATATCAATAATTCATGCACAAATACAGTAAAATACCCAAAATCTAACAATAAAATATGGTAGTTTTCATTAGTTGTTTCATTATCACAGGTAATAAATTTTAAAACTATCCTGTCTTAGTTTAAAAGTTTCTTGCTTTTCAACATATAATTGATTCACTAAGTATGAAATTCTTCTTCATAAATACTGGCTAAGTTAAAATATTGTACTGAAATTACTATGTGCGAAATTCCCGCTCACCGAAATGACAAAGTTCGAAATGACGTCCGGAATAATAAATTCCAGGCGGACATCATTTTGTATTACGCCTGGAAAAAAAGAAATTAGTAGTTAAAATTCCGTCTCCGGTTCATTTCTAGGCGGAAAAATTGAATTCCCGCTAAAAACCAACCGGACTCCGTCTACCTTCCGGCCGGAATCCGTCTGCCTTTTTCGTACGGGATAATACAGATTGATATATTTTTCGTTTATTTGGAAATTTAATTCCTGTTATAGAAATATTTAAGAAACCTATGCTAATGATTCCCGGAATGATGCCTTGAACTAGAAACTTTTACTTTTAATGAAATAAAATACTGTTTTATTTGCATTGAATTTCGTAAAAATTAATCGGAAATTATACAGATATAAAAGTAAAATGTGTTTAGTTGCTATTACGATGCAAAAACTATTTTAGGTTGATTTAAATGACATTTTTACTAAAACTGTTAAAGTTATTGTAAAGAAGACTTCGATGGCCGTACCCTTAATATAAAATGTTTTATCTTCTCTTTGTTGATCGTTGCAGTAGTTTTTGTGTTTGAGGAACGCTTTTTATTATGATGCTATTAAAGTTGAAAATCTTAATCACTAACTTATGCATTAAAAGCACAAAATATACAGAGAACTTGTTTTATCAGTGCAAGAAAGAATATTCCCTTCGTAAAGATAGAAATAAATTGATGTATTTCATCAGTGACTAAGTAGGCAATTAAATCCAATTCCTTAGCTAAACGTTGAAAAAAATTCTATCTCGGGCCGATAAAACACATCATATTTATTTTAAAGATGTATTCGATACTATTACATTAAGTTAAACTTACCTTGAAGTATTGGAGTATTATCTATAGGTCCGGGGCAAGCTGACTCTTCTCCAACCTGGTAAGTATCCCCAGGATCATAGCCGACAAAGCATTTCCATTGGAGTCTACAACATACCTGTTTATACATATTGAAACATTTTTTTCATTCATCATTCATAAGACAAGAGTACTTTTACAGATGAAATTAGTATTTATATTTATAGTAATGTAATCACGACTTTAAACAAAATGAAATACTGTTTTTGGATCATCTTAATGATATGGGCTTCGATCGAGAACAGAACTCAGGTGGGAAATCGTTTCTTTTGGAAATAAAATACGATTCAGGGATTGAGTATTACATTGAACCAAACGGAAAATCAAGCATTTAAGGAACCTATGCATCAGGATGAAAATATAAGTGTTTTTCAAATATCAAAATTTATAATATAAACTGTTAAAAGAAAAAAACAAAACAAAGGATATGTAATATCGATTAAATATAGTAATACTGTTAGTGTTACTAATGCGGTAAAATTTACCCACAACAAAAACCTGATTAATACAAATTTCAGCAAAATCCTTTGTAACCATTTAAGGCATAATGTTGTAGTACATTTAATATTTACTACAACTGAGAATTTGAGGTATTCCACCGTTGAACTATAAAAGGAAGTCTTCCCCTAATGGGAAAAACTTCATACTAACTCAAACTTGCAATACTTGTGATGTATTTGCATTATCTAATTTAAATACACATTTTAAATACACATTTAAACAATTTTTTACCTTGTGCTTTTTGCATTTTCACATTTTTTAATTCGCCGACTTCTTTTTTTGTGTATGTGAAAAATACAACGGTACATGATTTCAAAAAAGTTTATTTTTTTTAAATTTTTGGACAAATTTCTATGCAAAAAAAAAAATAATTCACTGCAGATATAATTGTTCTTATTATAAAAGTTCATATCATTAGTGATTTTAATAAAATAGCTATTATATTGGTGAAAACTCAGTGACAGTATACAGGAATTTCTTTAAATTCTCGACGAAACAAAATTGCCGAAGTCACTTTAGCCTACTTTTTTCAAAACATTGAAGTAGGTACACCAAAAAACATTACATACATATCATCTATAATCATAACTGAGTAACATATAACAATTTGAAATATTTTTACCGTAGTTAACTTCAGAAATTAAGATTTGAAAATGACTACCCACAGTTTTGAGATATGACCAGAGAGCAAAAAAGACAGAATATGAAATGAAATTTTATCATTTTCCTAAACATAAATACTTTTGAAAGATGTTTATTTTAATAGATGAATATACTATAACACTGCAGTGATGTCTGCAATTATACAAGTACTGTTCACCATAACACAGAGCAAAAGATCGCAGATTTAAAGAGAGTTCAAAGTACCTTGTGAAACGGAAAACACAGTCTACCTCTTAATTTAATTTTTAATAAAGATATTTTCAACATAAAATGTTTCTCACATAGCTTGTAGGGTCCTATTTAAAATGCAAAAAGAATTTTGAAGATATTCTGTAAAATAAAGAAATTAAATGGTAGGACCGTGTTTTCCGTTTCCGACTAAATTTTAGTAAAAAAAACGGCCCATCTTTAAGGAAAAGAAATATTTATCTTCCAGTTGAAAAATTTTCAAAATAAATGATTCCCTTATAGCCATGAATGTTATCTTTAAGATGCAACAAGAATTTTGATGATATCTAAGGAAATCAAAAAGTTAAATGGGAAACGGTTTTTCCTTTTTGGGCCATACTTTACTTTTACGACGGGGCCGTATTTTAAACATGTCCGTATTTGAAACTCGGACTTTTACAGGCATTTCCGTCGCACAAATACACGTTGGCGTAGTTGTGTTATATCAATAACGCTCTACTGGGTTGTTTCCGTATTTTTTGACGCTTACGAGCATTAAATCTCACTCGAAAATCACGTTTTCTACCTGCATTAGGTTTTACACTTTCGTTTTGCATGCAGGGAATTCCCAGTACGTCACGTGATCAGAACTTGGGTTTTTAAAATTATTTTCTTTCTAAACATGATATATGTCGAAAAGTTTGCCCACTATAACATATTTTTAACCATTTTAACTCTTTAACTAAACATTAACAATTTATTTTGTGTTATTAAGTAAAATTACATTTTTCACCGGGAAAACGATAACTACGACCGCGACCGAACTGTGGCGTTATCGACCGAAGCTCATTAGGGGAAGCCTTCCTTTATTTAAGATTGTAACGGTTTTACTTAAAACGCACATGGTACTGCATGTCATAAGGCTCAAAGAGTACTTACTGATAGACGAGGTTTTAACGGTCGCATGTTCAGATCATTAAACGCACCTTTTCATTTACTTTTAAGTATTGCATCGAAAAACAATGAATAACAACAAACCGTACATAAGTCTGAATTTGTCGTTCAGCCTCAAGTAATTGTTATTCTATGGCACAAAGATACAGGACGAACATATCTACACATAAAATAAAGGCGGTATTTAAGTCTCTTTTTCATGTATAACTGAGTAATAAGATATCAAACATGATATCGGGATACATATCATATATAGAATGAATGCTATAATATACACGAATGCATATACATGTACTGAGTCGCGTGAAATAAAAATCAAAATGATTGTGAACCATTTACCAAATCTCGCCTTGAATTAACGGTCTCTGTAAACATTCTGCGACTATCGACTTTTGCGTTTTGATATAAAGAAGTTTATCTACGTTGACATCTTCATTTGCCTTCAAAGCTTTAGGAGTAACGCTTGTTTCTTCCTGTCTTGGAGTAACATCCGCAACACAACCGATTTCAGTTGATACGATGGTTTTATTTAAAGCAGAAGATTCGTGTGTTTTATTCTTAGTTGTACTTATCTGTTAACAAAATAAAAACACCTTTATTATATATTTTCATATGCCTATTTTTTATATAATATACAGTATTCTTTTATTTTACTTCTTTCTGTATTGTACTTTTGAGAATACCAATAAACATATTTAACATTATGACTTCAACAAGTCGTTGCAAAGTTTAAACAGAGTAATCAGTAAGATACCTCAATTTTGGTATCTTTATATCTTGCCTTTCTTTCTATTTTGCCCAAGTATCTGTTTTCAAGTAGTTTCTCACAATCATCTGAGGATTCAAACTCGTAGAAAGCTACAACATATTCTTCAACATTTCTTAAACTCTCTTCTATCTGTTTCTGCTGATTCTCCGTTTCTTTTAGTGTCATAAACAGTTCGCACCGTTTAGCCATAAAGCTCTTACTATTCAGACGTGTTTTGAGAGTGTTTGTTTGATCCTTTATGGATTACAAGGCTGAACCCTCCGCCTTTATTGTTTTCTCATCATCTGTTTGAATTGTTTCTATTTCGTTTTCAATACTCCCAACATTCCTATCGAGCCATTGAAGAACTAAGGTTTTCTTCAACTGTAAAGCTGATTTTGCATTTTCAGCATATTCATAGGCTAGTTTCGATTTCTCAATTACTTTTGATTCCCTCTTCTCAATAGCTTCCATGGTATTTTCCAGTGTTGTGTTTACCTCGTTGAATGTCTTTGTTAAATCTAGAACTTGAACTAGAATTGGCAAATGCGATACAGTGTTACACTGTGCATGATCATTTTTATTACAAATAGAGCAAAAGAACTGCGCACAAGCAGAGCAGTAAAATTTGATTATTTCAGCAGTGTGTGTCGGACAAGGTTTCAAACAAACGTCCTGTGGCATATTGGATTTATCCTTTTGAATATGGGTTGTCAGGAAATAAGAATAAGATTTAGTGCAGCTTGAACAGAAGTATTGGACACAATCAACGCAGAAACTTTCCGCTGTACGGGATCGTCCTTTCATTTTGCACAATTCACAGTACATTTCATCTATTTCATCGGACGTCATTGCATGACTATCGCCTCTTTCCATTTCCTTAAAAATAATTCATTGAAACGATTATTTCTACCGGCGTTGCATAATCGAATAAAGGTGTTCAACATTGAAAAACTCGTTTTCATAAAAGAAAGTGAAAACGACAAATGTTATTTTGTACAAGTTTGAAGAGAAAATTCCAACTACTTGTAGATATTTTAAAAACATATGATCGGTATATACACGTGTAGAATTTTGGTTGAGTCTATATATTTCAACAGAAAGTTCATGTCTAAATATGATCAATTTCAAAATGTTGCGCATCATACACTAAAAGTAAGACAAAGACAAGGAGAGTTTTCCGCATTCGAACAATAAGTGACCTTAACAGTAGACGGTCGATTGGGTAACCTTTTCTTTTGACTTTTTTCACGATTATACACGTAATGACTAGGCTTGAAATATTCACATTAGTTTGAATGAAATATTCACATTAGTTTCAAGTAAGTTCAATTTGTAACATTAAATATCCAAAACTGAAAACATATACCCATTCAAATTCAATTTGTAATATTGTCTGGATATAATCTGTATATAGGAGATAAAAGGCGATCGAACTATCATGTTTCGTTATTCATTGTTAAAGCAAACATTCTGTCATTGGCGATTGTACGCGAAGTATATTTTCATCGAGAAAGAGATATTTACAGTGATAAATCGAAGTTTTCTTGATTTAAATAATAATAATATTCAATTGAGGACTTAATGCGACTTAAGCTCAGAAATTTTGCTTATTTAAACGAAGTTATTATGGGTAAATCTTAACAAAATGGTACATATAATTCATTTTCTATACTCAATAAATCGATCTTGATCACCTTAAGTAAAATTAAAACCATTACCAATGTTCCCTAGGCGGTCAGAGAATGAGAACGTGATACAGAGAAACCTCGCTATTAAGACCACCATTTGGACTGGGAAAAAGTGGTCTTAATAGTTGGGATGGTCTTTATATAGGGGTAGAAAATAGTGCAATGCTGCAAAATGGGACATCAGAATAGAGGTCTTTTAGCGAGGTGGTCTTAATTTCGGGGTTCAGAAATTAACAGGTTTACTGTAAAACTAAAATTTAAGATTCTGCTTTCCAATGTAACACCAAAGAGGCATTTTCATATGATTTTAATCACATCAGTGGCGTGTTTTCGAGTAAATATTGTCAAGGTACGAACCTTGTGAACCGTGGGGGAAATCGGATCTCATGTAAATGAAGGTTATACATTGCTATTTGGAGCTCAATGAATGTCCGTCCTTGATTTTTGTTTTAAATTATACTTAAAATTAATGATACCTGAATTATATGTGCCAGTATATTTGATATTAGTACCAGCGAATACACGCCAGAGAGAAAATATGTCACGAAACAAATCTTTTCATCAGCCAACAAACGAATATTTTAAAGTTATCATTATCACGTTCAGTTGGTTACAAATTACAGTAATTGTTGAATTATTGTAAGATAAACCCCAGTGTTATCAACTGACAACTTCATAATCGACATGAACCAACTCGCATTCAGTCTTCAAACGTTTAACGCTTGTTTACACTCGATTAAACCAGTCCTGGCCCATTTTGAGATTTGCTTGCGTAGACTAAACATCGCTTGTTCAAAGAAAAACATTCCGTTGTTTTCAAACTTCGTCACAGAGCGGGAATTTAACGAAAAAATGACATTTTTGCTCATTATTGCATGCATCTTTGTTTATACATTTCACCAAATTATACACTAATGCCTATAGATAACGAGATGTCATCTTTCTTTAAATAGAACCAATATTATTTGGAAACCATGATACCCAAGTTAATCAGATTAAATGAAAAACATGACCGCTGCTCATTTATAAATGATAATATTACGAATATTATAATTTTTTTTTAATAATATGGCTAGGAAAAAAGCTAGAAATTATTAAAATTATATTGTTTTAATGTATCAGACCAAAATATGTACCAATAAATTGTAATATAAATCATCAGACTGACGTATGACAGAATGATCTGATAATTGCCGATCGGCTGCGGTTGTTAAAATACTTATCACAATTTGTCTAGAGGATTTGAAAATGTATCTCTGAGACTAGCATCAAATATCTAATAATGATAATAAATTACAACACATCTTAATCGATACTTGAGTAAATAAATAAAAAACATACCGCCATATTCCTTAAGCCAAAATGTATTTACTTCCTGGGAAACGGAAGTAAGTAGCTTTGCTAACGAAGGGACACTACCTCAAATACTGAAATAAGCGATAAAGCCATAGTCGTTTCCGCTTGTTATAGAAAAGCAGTAATTCAATCTAATAGATGTTGACGTTGAAAGAATGTTAATCACTCAGCGTATAATAATCTTATTGTAAAGATCATTACAATGCTACCGACGATTTTAATTATCAGTTTTAAAACTTCTTGCGGGTAAGATACATCAAACAAATTAAGTGCACGAATGCATTATTGCTTGATTTTTATATTGTGATTATTTTGATAATTGCAGTGCTTAAGGCGGTAACCCCAAGGGTTCTCTTTTTCGTCAATTGTTTGTGGCATCTTATTCGAATTAACATACTTATAACTAACATGCTATCTCGTCCTCTCTTCTTTTACGCTGCGTGGGGAGGTTGTGTTTTGTGAGTGTGGCGATTCCTGATATGCATATTTAACTTTTTTAATCAACACGTTCCCGTGCGCAAACAATAATTGTATGCGAAAAAATAATTTCCCTTATAAGTGTATTTTTAAGTTCAAATATTTCTTTAAAAACGGATCAGCGTGAAACTTTCATACTTACCAAATCAAGGAATTTTTTTCTCATAAAAAGTAATTTATTTAATTAGATCATCATCTAGCTCCCATATATCATTGCTTTTCATAAATGTTTTATTCGGTCTCAGAGACTTAGAACAACTGTCTTTAAGTTAGCTATCAATAAATGATTGGCTTTAGATAAACTTTATTTAGGCTATATGCAAACTGAATGAAATTAGAAAATGGTGCAATATTCAGAGAGTCTGTATAATGTCTTTTGTTTTTGTCACCAGGTTAAACGTGTTCTGCTGTTATAACACTAATACGACCACTCTTAGAAGAGCTTTCTTCGTAACCGTTTTGGGGTTTGCTGCGATGTGTTTGGACTTGTGGCTATGGATATATTCCCTGTCCTAGAATACAGTATATATGATTCCAAAATGTTCTTTTATGCTTTACAATGAAAAAGGATATAATGCATTACAAAGACAAATTGATATTCGGTAACTATTACACTTTCTTTCCACCGTTTTTCTGTCCCCCCCACCCCCCTTTCATCCCGGCTACCAGCGGTCCGAAGCAGACTTTAGTTCTAGGAAGATGGCTTACCGTGTTAAGTTTTTTTTTCATTTAAGTCAAGAAGGCAGAGGGGCAGATGGTAACCAGATTTAACTTCAGCACAGGCGAACAGATTTCGAAACCTAGTTTGGCTGATTTTATAAATAGTGCCTAACTCAGGGTCATTATTGAAAGAAGAATAAACATAAGCTTGATGTCGGGAAATAAGTTGCTCCATCTATAACAGGGTATAGGTTAATTTCATCCGACGACCTTATATCAGAACTAGTAATAATACAACTTGTCTAAGTAGACACCTTCATTATTGGGACATTACTGGCTCGATAATTCAGCTATTGATATAAAACTTTCAAAAACATGCATTAAATACTAGCTGATTAATAGTAAAACATTATTTAAAAGACAGACTACTGACTGCCTCAACCATTTAGAATACTGACACACACAGGATAAAAATTCACATCAGTGAATAAAGAGTATGACCACCTTCATCTCATTGAGGTAATACAGTTCTGATTGACTCCTTGGGCAATCCTACCCAATTCGGTACGCGCCTTCCAAGTATAGACCACGCACAAGGTGTGGAAGGACTTGTCATGTGCAGTTATAGGATTGATAAAATTCAAAATAAATGTCTAATTTGTATTAGAAATATCTTGAACTTTCCTTTCGTACCAAATTCCTCAGATTTCTAGAAATTATTTTTAAAGGTACATTCCACCTTAAGTTGCCTTGGATTAAAACTGTTGAAGTCTTTGAAATGCAAGTACAGTGGAAGTCGATAAAAAAAAAGTGTATAATCAAGACTTTGCTGTCATAGGAATGGTGTACGAGTCACAATTTCGTTCTTAAAATATGACGTCGAGTGGAAAAAATGTGTATACTTAGAAAAGTTGTTAAGTGTATATTATACTCCTCAAAATTAAATAAGGGTTATTTTTGTGGTTTGTAATTTATTCCGCTTAGATAACTTTAAACTCGTGTGTCAGTACAATTATTCATCTCAGAAGAAAAATGAGTTCAAGAACGCGTGACGGTTTAAACAGTTCAGTTTCTTCTTATATTGGCTATAGTTACATGTACCGATCTTTAAGATACATGTATTTTATTATTTTGTTTCGATTACTGATATAAACTGTCTAAGAAAAAATGCTTGTTAAGTTTGTAAACACATGTTTACACGGATGTGATATCGCAAAATATGTTTGTTAGGTTTGTAAACACAGTTTTACACGGATGTGATATCACAAAATATGTGCTGGCTGTATATCACACTCGCCGTACACTTAAATAATCATTACTCGTGTCAGTAAATAAACGACTACCGATGTCATGCAGTGATGATAACGTTTATCAGGATTATCCGATCAACCTTTTTTGGGGGGTGGGGGTTCCCGCTAGTTTAATAAGTAGCGTAATCAGTACTGCATGGCAAGGCGCTGTCGCCATACGGGGCAATATCGTTAACAAAACTTGGCAAGTAATGAACTGTATTTCTAAGTTGCGCTTATAAAGACATAGCGAGGTTAAGCTGTTCAACATTAAAAATTATAAACCATTAGTAATTGTAATATTTATTTTTCAAGCTCATAGTATACAAGCAACTAAGAAGCATAAAGTATAACAAACGTCGACAACTGTCGTCCGAGGTCATTGTAAAGTACGCAACGCTTTTATTAAGGTACAGGATATGTTGTCGAGGCATTTTGAATAAAATGAATCACCTCTAAACTGTTTAGTTATATATCTCAAATATCTTTCCTTTGACAGCTGCATGAATCGATCAATAGAAGTGACTAAATCAGTAGCGTTTTTTTGGTGTTTTTAAACAGACGTTGCGTACTGAATTATGGCCACGTACATTATTAATGTTAACAGTTGCCCATCCTTAAACATCATAGTTTAAAAATAAAAAGACAATACTATTTGAATATTTCAAATATACTGAGTATAATTGTTACCTTTTTTGTAAAAACAAGTATTTGTTTATTGTAGTTAAGTATATAAGCTTGTACTGAAACTGCATGCAGCTGCTTTTTAAAAGAATAATTTATATTTTATAATAATATTTTAATGAAAGCCTTTATTTAGACGATGCAAATAATATGTAAGAACTGCAATTTTGACTTGGTGCACTTCATTATAGCGAATTTCTATATGTTTATGGTCTTTATGCATATATTAAAATCGTACGTTCAAAGCGAGCAAATAATTATGTTAATGCGATTTTCCAAACTGATGTTACACCAATAATATTTAAGTTCCTTTAACAGCGGTTACTAGGTTAATATATTATGTACGTTAAACTCCCAGTCGTAAAGCAACTAAATCGTAAAAGGTACTATTCACATCCTTAATAAAAACAGTCTGACGGTGGTTAAAATCTTATAACTTGAAAACGTTTACGAGAAAATCACGTGAACGTGTATTACGTGAAGGTGCTAAGCAACTTCTTTATTCACACCAGTTTTAATTATACATTTAATAAATCTACAAATTATTTCATTATGAAATACAGGACTCTCTCAAATACATTGTACCAACATATTGTTTACGATATAAAAACACACATTTCCGGGGCACTTGAAATACCCAAACGTCCGGTCAATATAAAACAGCAAAAGTAATTACCCAGACAATCAATACCATGTTAATGTAATAAAAAGTGCGACAGAAATTATACTACAGTCAAACGCATTTATCAGTTTGAATATATTAAAAGCATCAGCATAGCGCATTTCTACAGGTGCTGTCTAAAGCGGCCCATTAACAGTTCAGTGCGAAATACTTCAATGTCTCGGAATGGTTATTATTCATTTACAACTGTTTATTACCTACAAATGTCCGAACAGGAGCGAATTTTGTCGACATTTTTAATTAATCAATCCTTTTCATGATCTCTTGTGACTGAATTTTGAGTTAGTAACGCTAAAACCAGATTGGACTTAGAAACGTTGACGGTGTAATAAAATTACATTATATTTACTTTGTTTATAGGTTTTCTACAGTTAATATTATAAATTATGATATTTTAGAACACTTGATATTTTTGTCCTGAAACGTGACATAGCAAAATGAAAGAATTAAGCGATAAAGGAAATAGTCATTCTGCATCGTGTTTGCGAGGAAATTCTCCAGGTTTTTTTTCATGTCCCGCATCTGTTACAGTTTGATGCAAATTTATTCATCTTCATCTTAACATCTGTCGGGTTCTCCTGTGATCAGAGACCACATAGATGAAACAGCGTGTTGGCAGTTGCATGTGAGAAGGTGATAATCACAATTCCCATGCGCCACATCTAAAACTTCACTGACGGTGAGGTCCTGACTGACATCAACCTCTTCAACCTTCCACCAGCTGAAAAAATAAGAAAAGTAATTGTTGTTATATTTGTTAAAATGATATTGCCTCTACCTGGGAGCGAACCAGCACCGTCACGGCGACTGTGCATAGCCCTGCTATTCCTACAACGCAACCAATTGAGCTACCCGGGACAACCCCCAAAAAGGTTGATCGGATAGCCCTGAGAAACGTTATCATCAATGCACGACATCGGAAGCGGAATATTTTATTGATAACAGTACCTACTCTATGTACGGTGAGACTTTTGACGGCCACCACACTGCCAAAGTAGCGCTATTGTTAATTTCAAATGATATTGCCTCTATCTTTAAAGTTTCTTGTATTATTTAGATTTGATACTGTTAACAAACTAAAAGGTAATGCAGAATTGAATTCGCGGTTTTTAGAAAAAATACGTCCAGTCTCCAAACACAGTGACTGTCGTGAAACATACTACTGAAGTCGATTTCAATTACAGTTTGACCCAGCGAGCGACCTCCGTAAATATTTGTTGCACTGCAACACTTCAAAAGACGCCGATCACTTTTATGTCATGCGACGACTGTTAGAACTGCCGCTCTACTTTCAAACAAGGTGTTGCTGTCAATCAAATTTTTGTCGCTTGCGGAAGTTGAACTGAAAATGACGCTTTGTAAAGATTCGAATGATACACGTAGCACCATGCAATAACAAAAGGTGTGGCTTAAAGTAAAGCAACCTGAAGGCGTGAATAACTCTGAACAGCAGTCTGTCAATTAAACTTTGCCGCTACTTCTCAACGAAAATATCTGTCACCGCGCCAAGCGTTTGATGTTTTGGCTGCAAGCTTAAATCTAACTGAAATCGAAATCAGTACTTAGTCAGTATTTTTCTTAAAGTTTGCTCGGTAGCAAGAATACTTGCAAACACATCTTTATCTGTAAGTCATTTTTAACATGAACCTGATTATTGACTTACAAATCAATTTAAAAATGTTTTAAAATTGTAATGTGTTTTCGGAGTTTATTTAGAATTTATATTCGATTATGTTAAAGACGATATTTTGTCAAAAAGTCAGGTTTTTTTTTCCAAAAATCAACTATCGATGTCTGCATCCGAAAATTGTCTCCTTGTTTTCGCATTTGTCATAATTCAGTTGTAAACATTCAGACTTTTTAGTGAAAGTAGAAATTGCGTTTCCTATAAATATTGGGGACATGTATGGGGCATAAATAATACATAATAAAATAAAATACAGGGTCATCTCGTTGGTTGGTTTGATATGCCGGAATGAATATTCGTCCTCAGAATATGTTATGTATGCTATATTTGATATTTGAGAGGAGGGGACATTTGTCCGTAAACCAATTTTGCTATTCCTTTGACCATTTGAATATACGTATCATATTTTAAAACTCTGCGGACTAGAATATACATGATAAAGTCTGTTTGTTATGTCTTTTTAACTGCTGGGGAATAAAAAAAAGCAGAAGTAGCCCTATATCTTAATAGCGAATGAGAAAACATAAAAGGAATGCATACAGCCGTTGCAAAGAAGACGCGATCAAACAAATATCATTTTATATGTTAGGGTATCTGTTCACAATAACAATTTTAAATAAGGCAACTTACTGTTCTGTCATATCTTCGGCGCTCACCACCACGGTTTCTATTTGGTTTCCAAAGTTTTTGCCTTTATGTATGAGCCATCTTTCCTGATCAGAAGTCGTTACCACCACTCCCTCATGAATGCTTGGATCCCAGCAATGACGGTACAGTGCATCAAGTAAAGGTCTTCTAGGCCTCTGAGTTGGCTGTACACAGAAATTAGGCGCAGGACCAAACGTGAAGAGACGCCTTTATATAAAGAAAAGTTAAATCAAATTTATGATATAAAGAGACTTTATAAATATGATGTTAATAAAGTATGACTGTATTATTGCAATGCATTATTATCTGATCGAGTGCGGGGTGAAATCTGTTCATAAGTAACATATGGCTATTTATTTTTTCATAAGAAACCTAGATATATGCATATTTATAAGTTCATAAGTAACATATGACTTTTTATTATTTTAAAAGTAACATATGGCTATTTGTTATTTCCTTAGTAACATATGGTTATTTATTATTTCATTTGTAACACATAGTTTGTTTTTCATAAGAACATAAACATTTAAAAGTCATTGTACAGGTGGATCTAAAAAAAGTAAACCTCTGCACATAGCATAGTTCATGTAAAATGCTGATTTTAAGGCGTTACAAATAACCTAAGCATGACATGTGTCACTTGCTTTATAATAAAAACAAAGTCAGAGTACTTAAAAGTTTTCTTAGTTTGTCGGCAACTCTGCTTTGGGGAATTAATGCATGCTATTTATATGGGAGTGTTTCAAACATTAATAAGCAGGAAAGCAAAGATATACAATTTTGAAGATACTTATATGAAAATATTTTACAGTACTAATTTACTGCGCTTTCTCCATCACCCTAAACAAGATCTTTCTCTTCTACCGTAGTGACATTTTAACATTAATAAAACCTTAGTTAAACATAACTCGTATATTACAAAATATACCGTGGAGGCTGTGTTTTCTGAATGTGGAAATTCCTGGTATGCATATTTCACCTTTTTTGAAATATGTAATGATAACAAAAAACCTAACATTCAATCTTACCTTTGATACTTTTCAGCATGGGTAATTCGACTGTTGTAAAGGTTTCGGAGTTAATTGTAATTCAGGGTTCGACCGGAGACATCAAGCCAACATGTTAGGAAAACCAACATTAGCTTCAACAAAGCCATCTTGTCTTTGCTCATTTAACTTTGTAATGTGCGTTCTAATCTTATATACCGATAAATAACAGGGAATAGAAAGCGTGTTTGCCAGGATCGCTCACCTTATTAATGAAATTATATCGCTATCGTAAAAAGTCTTGAAATAGAGGCAAAACTATATCTTTATTACATGAACTGTTTAATAATGTTATACATCGGTGACCAAAAACAAACATAATAGTTTGGGATTTTAGTAACAAATATTTTTTGTTATTGAATGTAGTTTTTCAGGAATATAATGATATTTAGCTCAACGATACATTTTCTTTACAACGTACATGTATTAAACAAAAACACACCTGGGCTAAATGATTTAGATGAGTCTACGACGGACGGAGAACAGAATATGATGTATGATCAACACCTGTATTTCAAAGTGAGTAGCTCATTTATAACAAAAAAAGAATTGTTAAGATTAAGCCAGTGTTGACGACGCTAAAAACTATTTATGTTTTGTAAACCTGTTAATTGATGACATTTTAATTTTTGTATTAAGAGGGAGAAGATTACTGGCGGGTCATATAATTATTATTATGTAGGTTCGGAATGAAGGAGAATTAACTCCTAAGTTTATAATAAGTTCCATGTTGGTGGAAATTGACGTATTAAGTGGAAACGTTTTTTTTTCATAACGCGAGGGCTAGATGAGAGGGTATCCAAGATGGTTCATGATTAGGTGAGCTAAAGTCAGAGTAATTAACTTTGTTTACAAATTTGTTCTGTTGTTCCTTAATGAACATCTGGAATCTATTAAGTGTCAACCAATTATATTTTGTTATTCCATTAACGGGGTGTTCTTCCTTCAGGTGTTGTTTTAAGTATAAGGAAAACGACACTACGTAAGATGTTTATTTCAAACAACAGATTGAGAGCTCTGAAAGAGCGGTGTTTACTTCTTCGCACAAATTTCCTGCTTCCTACTCACACAACTGTTTTGTCATTTGTAAAATGTTTGAACAATAGCTGACATAAGAAAGGCGCTAGAAATACCCTGTTAAATACCACTGTGAAGTACGATGTGGGTATTTTAGAATATCTTAACCGAAAATTCAATATTTGCTACAAGTGATCGGATAATCGGAAATGTTATAATTTCTATTAATAATATATTTGCGTCAACGAAAATAGAAAACCTTGAAAATGCATACTTCTTGTGCATCTATAAACAACTTTTCATTTTTATAACAGAAATAAACTTTATCTTTAATTCAACTAATAAGTAATAATTGATTTCAGTTTGACTGTTACAAACGTATTATCTACCCAAAATAATAACTGGGGGGATACTTAGCAGATTACATGTAATTCTAGCGGTCTAATTTATGGTCGGACCGTCACTTTTCTTGGAAATTGACTTTTCGTGGGTTAACTAAAAATCAACTTCGAGCACATGCCATTCTGCAGGATTTGCTAATCTCATATTGCGATCAAAGGTCACTACTATAAATCTAAAAATGTTAGCATTAGTATGTATTTTAGAATGTGGTGTTCTCAAATCATATAAATCAAGTCCATTTATTCATTTTCACTAAATCACAAACATGTACCTTTTACTTGTACTACAACAATAAAACCACGAATTAAAAAACTTCCGATTTTCAAGCATCCATTTTTGTTTTGCTTTGTTTACATCTTTTCTCGCAATTTGCCACTTCAGAAATTGTATGGCCAATAAGCGACAACGGATTTAGCTTGAAAATTTAAAAACAAATCCGTTTTCAGAGTTTCGTTTCTCATTTATGATAAGTTTATTTTAAACATTCCGGCGATTCTGCCAATTAACTGTCTTTAAATAAACTATCCAAATAATTGTTGTTTAAAAAGGAAAGCAACTCGAAAACATCCTCTTCACGTTCTTTGGTTGTTATTGATATGTGCATCTCAATTTAATACGGAAAACTTAAACTGTTTTTCGAAGCGGAATCATATGCAACTTAAAAACTCCTTGAAAGTTTCTTGATGTCAGCCGACAAGTGAGCGTAAACAAACTGTTGTGTAGATCTCATTCATGACCGGGTTTTATTATGATCATAAACAGCAATCGACATCCTGTAAATTTTTTATGTTCAGTATTTACGTTCCAAACAAAAACTAATTTTTTATGCACAAAAATAAATCCAAAGGTAAAATCGACGTATGGCAGATAAAGCGAAGCTTTTTTGTATACAAGCCACGTACTTGTTTATTTTTAAAAAAACTTTGAATAAGGGGTATCAATTTCATTGGCATGCCACGTATCTTGAAGTCAGGTGAGTCCATAGAGGTCATACAAAAGCTCGGTATAAGACTTCTATGGGAGGCTAGGAGTTCTAACAAATGAGACAGGTTCAAATCTGCTGTGCAAGATACCAAATCTATTGAAAACATGTTGTTTTCTTATGTTAACCAAGTTCTTTAATACCAGTTTCGAAATCAAGAAATCTCGCATATGACATTTCACATATTGTTTAAGTTTGGTGCCGACATGCAAATAAGAGGCTTTATAAAGTGTTGCAGCCCTCTTTAGCCTACATTATGCACAGAGATAACTTTGTTTAGGTCCCATATGGGTAAACTCATTTATTCACTTTCACTTGCGTTACATATTATGCATTCTTAAACAATTAGATGAAAAGGTAACTTTGAAAACCACCGAACACGACAACACGAAAATATTGCAGGCTCGGTTTGATTGAGCCTGTTCATGGGCAGAAATGAAAATGCAAATTACTGCCCACGCCGCCTAGCCCCGCATTGAGCGCAACTCAATATTTACACCTATGAACAGTACAATCTTGATCCATCCCCAAACGATGGTATGCATATGGGGTGATTATGGAACCTTCAAAGAGGTATTTTCAGATTAATACCATTCCATGTTCAGCGGCGTATGGTCCCCAGATAAAAGAATGGGTTTGTCCTAAACAAGAAAACAACGGAGGAACTAAACAAGATAGAATTTTGACAGAGGATCTGAGAATATAAATCCTGCATATCTCAGACAACGCCAAACTTAAGGCTTTATTTAAAAAGCAGGAAATATATCCTTGGCGTGATTGAACAATATCCAGATCTATATTGGCTGGGATATTGAAACCACCCATCTAAAAACTGGCCGAAATATTTAAACAAAGGCAATTTTAGAAGTACCTTTTAACACAGTACATAATTATCGTGCTCAACGACCTTCAAAAGACCTTCAGAACATATTTTCATACTAATAATAATTCACATTTGTGTGAAGTATAAATATTTTATTTTTTCATTAAACAACATAACATAATAAAAAAATATTTATCCAATAGCAAAAATAATATTTTTTTATATTGAAAGCTGAGTGTTTTAGTGTATGCACACAAATAATTACAAATGCATAGAAAATCTTCATCCGAACAACGTGTACATGTAAATATATGTTAGTAGAGCCGCATATAAATACATTAAACTAAATCTGAATGGAAATTAGGATTTTCCTCAAAATCATTTTGGTTCAATTAAACCTAGTTTTAGACTTTAAATGTTCAGAAGTTACAAATAAATAATCATTATGAAAGTATAAATGAAAATGGGACTTTGAAAGCCACCGAACACGAAAAATATTAAAAACACACATTTTGTATGGTTAAAACATTGATAGCAAATTAAAGTTATGTCTTTTCACCAACAATATGTCAAAAGTATATGTATAAATCCATTTGTTTTCCTCTTTATTTATAAGGAATGTCAGATAATGCTTTTGCGTCTCTAAAATGGGGATGCGGTTGAGTACCTATGGGTTGCATGTATCGTCATTATCTGGTGAGATCACGATAATGAACAGTGTATTTTACTTAATATCAGTTTTAATATACTTATGCAATTATACTGTCGTTTGCTACGATTAATAAAATATTTTTAAATAAAAAGTGATTGGCATAATGTACATGTAAGACCGGAGAGTTAAATTTTTGAAAACAAACACAGCATTGTGCCAAAGTTAATACATTCTATTCAAGATTAAAATACAGCAAGTCCTTCAAAAGTACTAAATGTTAAAGAAACATATTAAAAGTGGTTTTAAATCTGTAGGGTAATGCTTGATGGCCCCAACCTTTTGGTAGAGTAATAACCATTACATTTATATTTTTAAATAGATCAAAAATTGTAATAAGAATGGCCGTGATATTTTTAACACGTGAATGACAAGGAAATGAATTTGTTTTTACTCGTCTGCTTAGAGCAAACTCTTACAACTCTGATCTCGTAAAACATTTACAGACGAATTTTGAGTATCTTAAAGTAGTGTTGGGATATCGGTTGCAAATCATAATCGATCATCAGTTGGAATCGGTTGCCACTTCCGATGTGATTTCACCAATTATAATCGGTTTATAAATCATATTATGTGTTACATTAACAAATTGTTCTAATTAACAGCTTACATAATACCCATTATTAGTGTGTGTTTGCTGCTACTTTCTACATAAAGGTTAGTGTTCCAGTACAAAATAGAACTTTTCCTCTTGTTTTCATTTTATATGCACTAAACATGCTAAATAGGATGAACGAGCAATGGTTAACAAAAAAATCCCACCCCAAAACAAGTTGTTAATAACACTAAATATCTAAAAAGCCCTACAATTAATTTCAATCATGACTAGTACAAATACTGACCAAGAATATGTTTAATTGTACAGTATTTTACAGCGAGGGGTATACATCGGTTTAAATCGATTATGAGAGAATGACATTGATTATCGGCACCGGGAGGCTCTTACACCTGATTAATCGATGTCTTCTGATCATCGGCACATCACTATCTTAAAGTCTCTTCACCTGAGATATTATGTGAAAATTGCTCTCACATATCTTTGAAATTACTGTTATTCCTACTGTAAATTTTGTGTTTTGTTTATGTAGGATAAGGTGCTGGCCAGGTGCCGTCTCTGTTTTGCTGCTGTATTATGACCAACTGACCCTTGTGCATGTACAATCCAGCTTCTTGTAATGTTATCTCTTTCTTGTTTAGCTGCTCGAATCTATCTGTCGTATAGCGATTCCACAACCTCACTTGACGTTCAGCACTAATACCAAACAAGTCCCGCATAACCTTCTCCAAATAGCCTGCAGAAATTTTAGTTTATTTGTTTCCATTCACCGTATAACCGAATCGTAATACAATTGTGGGCATTTTATTCTGACAACATGAACCATAATTTATTTTTTTAATAAACCTGCACATTTTATTTTATTATGACTAAGTCGGAAATTCCAAAATAAAACTAAACAAAATAGTTTTTAAAGAAAACTCGATTTATTAGTCAGAACAAGAGACTTTTTGGTACAATTAAAACCTTTAAAATTCAATAAACAACACTTTTTCAAAAAGAATTATACGTCGAAGAAGACACAAGCAATGACAAATCTGCTTAGAATTTCTCTTAAAAGGGTTACAAGTGAACCAATTTTAAACTGAAGTTTAGAATAACCAATCTGATTTATTCTCTCAATAAAGATTATAAGATTTATCTCCCCTTACAGCTCTATTACCTACAGCCTCTGTTTCTTATTAAACGTTTGATTAAGTACTTTAATAATTGTATATTAAAATTAACCGATTAAATGAATTATCTCTTCCTTGTAACAGCAATAATCGGTTTAATTGACAAGTATCTTCAAGCATGAATGGTACGTTCCATGATCACACGTGACAAGTCAGAATAACATTAATGTATCGAAGCACGGGACAGCAGCCGCACCGCAATACTTTATACGAAGAAAAGAAACGTACCGATGCATTACGTACAACTGCAGATCATTTTAAATAATTGCTTAAAGTGGCTTTAGATGTAAATATTAATTACCTATCGAATCCGATCTTGAAAATAATTTTGACAATTGTTTGTCTGGATTTGAGTGCTCAGATAACTTCAATACCCAATGATAAACTTCTACTTTTAGTGATTTTTTTATATACACACCCTCTAATATCACTTTTCTTGGTAGTGGATCCTGAAAAGCACAACATATTCATTTTACATTTACTTTCAAACGGTGCAACTTATGTTGGTTTTTTTTTAGAGTATGATCTTACAACAGCTGAATTTCTGTGTTGCAGACATGTACTTGTATCAGTTTTATTCTATGATAATTGTCATTTTAGTTTTCACATGAAAACTATTATACATGCAGTCATCGAAGTTTAAACACATGTATTATAATATTATTGAGGTGGCTGTACATGCCAGAAATAGAAATGAGAACAACGTATATACATATATATGTATTTTATTTTAATTCTTCTTCATTCATTCTAGGGGAGAGCAATGATGATCATGTACTCATTTAACGTGCTAATATTTTTATAAGTAGAGGTACAATTTAACCTTAATGAGAACTTCCTATTCGGTAGCTTTTCATTTAAAAAGCAACATCTTATTTGAATTGCGAGAACCATTTAAATCAAATTCACTCAGTTTTAGACAAATTAATTATTACTTTGCTGGATATTAACGTCAAGAAAAAAGTTTAGAAAATATCACACTAAAATAAAAGAATAAACTTTTATTATCGATGATGTTATTTTTTTTTCAAAAGTAGAAATCTATGAAAGTGAGATTTTAAATGAATACAACCTGTCCCGCAACCATCCCGTACCAGGCAAATAGTTGTTTCCAACAGTCTTCGGGTACAAATGCATAGTCTATATCGTCAAATAATTGTTCCTTTAGTTCTGCAGAACCTTCTGAAAAGTAAAAATTGCTTAACTAAGTTTATTAATTAAATACAAGTCGATCTACGCCATGGTAAGGTCATTACACATGTAACAACCTTATGATTTTCTAGCGTCTGGTTTACATAATAGATTTATATATTCTCGTTCATTTTGGAAATTAAATTTCTGTAATAGAAAATATATTTCGAAACCCAAGCTAATGATGCCCGGAGAGAATTCTTTCTTTACCATTTGAACTAGAAAATTTTACTTTAAATTGTTTTATTTGCAATCGTACAAAATTAATCAGAAATAAAGAAATCAATGTATTTAGTTGCTATTACTATGCAAGAACTGGATTTTGTGGGGCGATATAAATGACACAGGTTTAGAACTGTTGTAGTTTTCTTATAGAAGACTTCAATTATCGTGCCTTTAATGAAAATTTGTTGATCTATTTGTTGTTCCTTGTGCATACCATCGTTTGGGGTGGATAAAAAGAGTTCTATTTATTGGTATAAATATTGAGTTGCGCTCAACTCATTATTGCCCATGAACAGGCTCAATCAAACCGAGCCCGCAATATTTTCATATTTGTCGTTTTCGGTGGCTTTCAAAGTTTCCTTTTCATCTATCTCTATATTTAAGTGTTTTTTGTGTTTTAGGGAAGCTTTTTTATTATGATGCTAATGGGGAAATATAATTTATGATTAGCTAAAGAAACAAGAAACTGCAATCATTAAATGAAGGTTGTAATGCACTGGTCTTATTCAAACCAATGTCAATAATGTTGCTATGTTGTTACTGAAAATATGAAAAGATGCCGAGTAAAAAAGTTGTGTAAGGATTTTAAGGAATAAATAGTTAAAATACTTTTGTATGTAGTTTGCTCGAAGACAAGAGCTTAGTTTAGGTTGTGTTTGGGGTTATTTACGCTTGTCATAACAATAACAGCAGAAGATTGTTTTTACAAAACTGGTGCAACAAGCCAAAAAGATAATAATTAATTAATAATATTAAAAGCCTACTAAAATATGATCTGTAATTATTCATTTCACAAGTATTATCACAAAGAAAAGTATTTCATCTATTTAAAATATGAACTCGGCAAACGTTATACTGTTATGTTGTTATTGTTTATATCTAACGGCAAATTACTTAACCAAAATAGTGTTCAGATATAAACAATCTGCTAAAATTGTTCAGATAGGCACATTTACTACAACGTATTACGTTATGTCTTGAAATACCCCCGATGACATTCGAAAATGTGATTTATTTACAGTACAGCTCGGGAGTTTTTTACATTTTCCTCGCGGACCCAACTCGATTAACGCGTATTTTCGCGGAGGAGAAACGCGGGGAATGCCCGCGCGGACCTTGTAATTCAGCGCGGACTAGCGCGACAGCGTATCTTCACAAAATCTGCCCGGAGGAACTCCGCATAGTGTGCCGGTGATGCGCGGAGTTTCCTGCAGAAATCGTAAAGAAGTTCTACCATAAATACAATAAATTATCATATAGATCTACCTTCCTTTGATATTATCTACGGTAGGATAGCCATACGCCGATAGTCTATGAATCATTTTGAATGACGAAATTCAACAACAGCATCAAAGTCATTTTCATTTCGATAAAATCGAAAACAAAATGACCCAAACGCTGACATCGTTTTCAGAACATCGTCGGTCTGATAAGAACACGAAACACATTTTCAATCCAAATTATGATTTTACATCCAACAAATTTCAATGTAGTCATATGTCGCAATGAAAGTTTACACAAATGACGTCATACAGTAGACCATCTATCTAGACTCCAGCGCAGTTAAAGTGATTGATTCACTCATACATGTACATGTTGCCTTAGTGAACGAACTCGAACTCTGCCCTCTAATCGTTCATGTAAATTTCAAAAGCTTCATACAGTTTAGGCGTTGTTCTTTTGCAAGGTTTCCCTCGAACATTTCTTAAAACCATTTTGAAGCATTTATTTGTACTTTAGCTTTAAATCCTATGATAGATAAAAGGTAACAAAAGTCCGTTTAGCTGTTCATACTTTAAGAATAACTTGCTAAGTAATAATTTACATAGACTTTAACTGAGTAAACGAATACATGTACCCTAGAAATGTGATAATACAATACATTGAAACGTCTCGTGTGCTTCTGGCAGGAAAACATATTGTTAATGCTTGTTTATCTTATTTTATAAATGCGCCTGTCTCGAAAAAAACTTCCTAAAATAAAATAATAAATTGTATCTGTTGTCGAATACTTTGTCTCATGAGAAAAAAATAAACAGTTCCTTCAAAGAACCGAAATGTCATACTTATCCTAAACCGCCGCCCGCCACCACCGCCTCCCCCCCCCCCCCAAAAAAAAAGGATTCGGCTAATATTTGACAATATTGAAAGGTTGCAAATCGGCACGAACCCAAACAGAATATTATGTTATGTAATGGAAATCCGTTTCATTGCTGTTTTATTTTAATTTGTAGACAGTATTGTCTGCTGTTGATAATTTTCCATTACACAAAGACAGAAATGACTCCTTACAAGATGATTGTTTGCAACTTATTTTGTGTCTATTATATCATATTCCAAACACCTTTTCTTTGACAAATAATTGATTTCAAAAACCTTCATGACATTTAATGCTTCTGCCAAGCAATAGAGGATATTTGTTTTACCAGTGTAAGAGAGAAATATATTTCACTGAGTGAGCTCTGGAATTGGTATTTTCACGAGTGGCGATGCAAGGAGTGAAAATACATAATTCCGGAGTTCACGAGTGAAATATATTTTTATCTTTCACTCAGTCTTTTTATTTTACGCTTTAAGTGCAATATTTGGGTGAATTTGACATAAAATTTGCAAGAATGGCGCCAAAACCGCTTGTTTATGACGTGACGTCATGACGTCAAATATACAAATTTGAGCCCGTTTTGTAAACGTTCTCATTTGGTATGTTATGTGCGTTTGTGTACCGACGTGAAAAAATCAGTGAAAAACAAAAAAGGATAATCCACTGTTTGAAAACAGTGAAATACATGTACTACTTTTATTTCAACAGAAAAATTCTATAATTCACTGAAAAGCATAAAATAAAAGCATATCTTGGAAGGAACAGCTATCTTGTGTTCCAGACATGATAATAAATCACGACATGATACAAAAATAGATGGAAAGGGAACTTTAAAAGCAATCGAACAAGACAAATATGAAAATATTGCAGGCTCGGTTTAACTGAGCCTGTTCATGGACATTAAAGGAAATACATATTACTGCCCACACCGCCTTTCCCCGGCTTGAGCGCAACTCAATATTTACACCAATAAACAATAAATGTTGACCATCTCAAACGATGGTGCGCATATGGCGGTGGACATATAACCTTATGCGGTATTTCCAGATTAACACCATTCCATCTTCAGCGGCGTGTGGTCCCCAGATGAAAGAATGGGGTTATCCTAAACGAGAAAACATTATGCGGAACAAAACAGAATTTTGACAGAGGATTTTACAATATAAATCCTGCATATCACAGAGGAAGCCAAAGGCAAAAATTAAAAAGCAGGAAATGTATCCTCGGGGTTATTGAACAATATCCTCATCTATTTTGGCTGTGATATTGAAACCACCCGTCTCAAAACTGGCCGAACTATTAAAATAAGGTAATTTTAGAAGTTCAATTAAGAGGTCGCAAACATTGCAAACGGCGAAAACTGGCTAAAATTTCAATAATGAATTTTGGGGGAAATAATTATTGCCACCTAGATTTTAGTAAAGAAAATTAAGAAATGTATTTAGCTATGTATGTAGTTAATGTTTGCAAGTTCAATTTAGTCTGATTCGTGTTTAATTACCAAGCACATACTAAAACAAAAGAAAAACCGTTTGCATGAGAACTCTGAAATTCATGGACAATATACCAAACCAACTCATATCTAAAATAAGTATATGCTGGTCTACAATGTGAAGTGCCATTTCTTCAAAATAATGTTCGAGTTCTCAAGAAATTTAAGGAAAGCTAACTTCCTGGCTGGTTCAAAACGAAAGTAGATTTCTACTTTCAGTTTGAACCAGGAACTAAGTTTACCTTGAATTTCTTACATTAGTTTGACGAATAGGCACTAAACATTCTTCACTAAAATCTAGGTGGAAATAAAAGTTTTCCCCAAAATTCATTTTTGAAATTTTAGCCTGTTTTCGCCATTTGCAATGTTTGCGACGCCTTAACAATGTACATATGTATCGTGCTTAAAGACCTTCAAAGGACGTAATTGATAACAGCACTGATTGAAAAAATGATTATTATAAAACAAACACGCATATTCCAGTCGCGAATGACAACGTTACAACGCATACACACAGTGTCTAAGCGTACAGTTAAGACACTGTGATACAGTTTTCATCCTTGACAATATGAGGTTAGTAGAATTATAATTATTATAAAATGTGTTAAATTGATTTGTATTTTACAATCTGATAGCAATACAAATACTGTAATTATACAGGTTCAGAGGGGCTTCCACGGGGTTGTGTTTCCACTTTTTGTGAGAGCAATATTTAAATTGTCATGGGCTACTCTAGACAGAAAATCGAGAAATGTTATGTGCCACGGAGTAATTTAATATAAAATAAAATAAAATGACATTGTATGCTACGATATGATAGGATATGATGATATGATATGATACTATGACATAAAATGATATGATATGATATAATGATATGATATGACATGACATAATATGAGATGATATGACATGACATGACATAATATGACATGATATGATATGATATAATATACTCGGCAAATAAGTTCTGATAGCTGACCAACTGCATGTGCTCTGTCTTTTTAGAAATACGTCTAATGGCCGCTGTGGTCCGACATTTGCTATGACAGCCAAATTAACAATGAAAATCTTCCTTGGTGACAGTAAGAAATAAATTTAATTTGAATTCCAAAAAAAAAATTGCTTTGTGTTTTGCTCAAATAAGATTGGGTGTTGATTGCATTCATTGGTTGTTTTTATAAACTTAATTAATAGGATGCTGAGACTCAATAATACAGAATGGAAACTGTTCGAATCATCGCTAAACTGTTTTGAACAATTTACCCTTGAGTGAGACAATAAGATAATTTAATTGATAAAAACTTAAGTTTGAGTGTTATTCTGGAAATGGCTTGGTATCAACTTTTGATTACTTCCTGGTGCAACCATCACAGCAAATGCTTATAATTGTTATAAAACAGATTTTTGCATAGATTTCACATTTCTTCCGTGATACAGAAAAGTTTGCAACTTTTGACTATTGACCCGTATCATACTCAAACTGATATTTCTTTGTTATTAACCAACCAATTTGATTCTGTTTTCGTCATTAAATCTGCTAACATTCACATTTGCTTCCATGTAACGACTTCTGACCTATTTTATAATCAGATTATGAATTTAACCTGGCGTAATCAAAGCTGGACTGAATCTTGTGAAGTTGCATGCTGTATCAAAGGGGTCCTACAGTAACTGAAATCAGATAGTGTGGTCAATTATTCGAAAGTAAACCGAATAATTATTGTGCAATTTGAAGCTGTTACAGAAGCAAAATTTATTTTCTGAACAAAAATGGCATATCTCGCATTAACCATGTCAGTAAGTATCTGGAAAATTATATAACGTATCATTAACTTTAACTTTATTACTGTTACAATGATATATAACGCAAGCGTTCAACTTAGTCAACTTAATAATATACCAATATATCAAATTTCTCTATGCAATGCATCTGATTTTGTACATTAATCATGCACTACATTCATGACACACTTACATGGACGCACTTACAAGTCAGTGCATTTTGGTCAATAATTGTTTTGTATTTGTTTGAACTTTGTTCCATTGTCAGATTTTTTTTCAAATAATTAATGAATGAATACTTAAAAAGAAAATTAATTTATAAATAAATTAATTAATTGATGAATATTTTCATTAAATAATTAATTAATAATTATTTTGTTTGAAATTAACCAATGGTCGTTTTAGTAAGTTTTGTGTTGTATGTTTTCGCCTCATAAAATTAAATATGAATAGAAAGATAGACATCATGTTAGTACACTATTGCAGGATGTGTTTGCTTAAGGGATTGCCACACTCCTCCCAACTTTGTTCATCGATAAAAAGAAATTATCAAAATCTCAATAATGGCAAAATGCCGTTCAATGAAACTTTGCACAAATGAATGTTACTTATGAATCTTTATTTTGCATACAGTAAGACACGTTAGAAAAGTAAAGAAAAAGAGCTAGACCTAAAAATTCCTTAAAATTCTATTTACATAAATTCACAAAAACTAAGCGATACAAAACATAATTTTAAATTCCCACGTGAGCGCAATGATACCGACAAGAAAATGTTGTGTACTTTGTAAAAGAATTTCAACTACTAAAAGAGAAATCAGTGTCATCCGTTTACGCGACCAGGAAGCGACCAGAAACTTGAAGGTCAAACACACTTTTACTTATATCTTGTAAAGTTTACATATGTAAGTCACGAGGACACAACAAATTGTTGTCAATATCATATTACTGATGTGGGGTTTTAAAATAATGTTTTGTGTTGTTAAGTTTTTGTGAATTTATGTAAATAGAAGTTTAGGGAATTTTTAGATCTCGCTATTTGTCTTTACTCTTCTAACGTGTCTTGCCATCTGCAAAATTAAGATACATTCATAACATACATTTGTGCAAAGTTTCATTTAACGGCATTTTGCCGTTATTGAGATTTTGATATTTTTCTTTCTATCGACGAACAAAGTTGGGAGGAGTGTGGCAATCCCTTAAACTAGATATTTATCAGTAACATTTGACATGTATATAATAAAAATTGATTAGAAAATCTTTTTTTCTCAAGCAAAAAATACAAAGCGACAGTAAACGATAAATTCTACATCACAAAGGAAGTATAGGTGCAAAGATGATAAACAACAACCAATTTATACAATGATCTTTTTTCGATGTTTTTCCTTTTCAATGCCCCGTCCTCTCCATATCAAACCTTCTCAGATACATGTATTTCTATCATTCTAAAGGTATTTTAGTGTGAAAGCGAGGTTTCAAAGTGACTTAAAAATAAGACACAAATATAACAGTTTTACTCTCACCCCATTGAGTGATTTCATGTCTTTCAACAACAAATTTGCTAAGTTTCGATAAAAAAACATACTTACATCCCAAATGTTTTGCAATGTAGACCAGAGTGTTCCTTAATCTACATACATTTCTTGAATCATACGTTTGAGTTTGAGTTTAAACAAAATGCAAAAGGAATTGTCTGAGTATATCTTTCCCAACACTTGTTAATCAATAATTTAAGTCAACTCCTTAGTGATATCTTTTTTACGCTGATTCATTATGCAAGTCATATTGCTTATGAGGCCGTCACACTATGAAGTTCTGACCAGCGTTCGACGACGTTTGATGGCCGTCCATGGTCGCTGCGATATCGCCAGAAGTGCGTTTTTTGAACGCTAGTGAACGTCGGTGAACGTCAGCGATCGCCGGGAATCGGCGGAGAACGTTCGTTTAAGAACGTTCGTGGAACGTTTTACTAACGTTTGCCGAGCGTTGCACGCGTTCGGCTATCGTCAGACAGTCGTTACTCAAGCGTAACCTGATTGTTACAAATCGTTTGCTTTGCTGTGAACGACTCACTGGCGACCTGTCAACGACAGCTAAACGGTCCCCTAGCGAACGCAGCGTGTGATTTAAGTGAAACGAACGTCCTTTTGACGTCCATTGAGCGTCATTCGAGCTTTACCCGAACTTCCATGCCTCAGCACGCTCGTCTAACGTTGACAAATCGTTCTTCGCGCGCCAGTGGCCCGTGAGAACATGCTAATGATTTTAGGGTTTTCTTACTTTGTCGCTGTTACACGCTTTTAGTGCGTTAGACACACGCTAGTGGTGCGTGAGACAAAACGTTTACAACACGCCAGATGTGTCATCCTCATTCTAGAACGCTCAAAAACTGAACGATTGAAACGTTCAAAGAACGTTGACCAGCACGTCATAGTGTGACGGCCCCTTTAGAATTTATAGATGAATCTTATTTCCTATGCAAACTGCACTGTTCTCACTTATGATGTTCATTTTATCTGCAGCTTCACAATTCTGATGTAACTTACCTTCGTAATGTCATAAAAGATACGGAATAAACTTCAGGGATAGGCACGTGACACATCTTTTTTATATTTTAATTTCAAATAAAATTGGTGGATTTAGAATATCGTTGATTTGGATTTCACAACATTAAACTCTACAAAGCGACAGATACATTTACTTCATTTGGACATAACTTACAATTATCTATTTATTTCTTATATTTACTGAATTATTGATTTTGTTATTCATTTTGACAATACAATTTTTATTTACCGCGAAATGCTTAATCAGCATTGTCTTTTGTTTGACTCTATGACGACATTTCAAGAAATTACGTCAGAAACTGATATCCGAGATGAAACCTTTTTCGTAAAGCGCCCATTATTCGTTTTGAATTTCCTTAATTGATTTTAGAAGAATGAATAAAACTTAACATTGTACGGATGTGTTAATGTTCGTAGGGGAAATTTAACGTCGGCTTTGATTACTTTTAATTTATGGTAAAAAAGGGCAAATTCGATCGCAATCGAATGCAAAAGGTAACAATTATATCAGACTTTCGAAACCAAGCGAATACAAGATGTATTAGATATATCAGAATTAAAGTTGCATTGGTTTCCTTATAATAACAAATGGATATAGAGTTTCCTTAAACAATTTTATTACTGGAAGACTCAGGACACATTAGAAATTGCAAAACTCACTTTCTGATGATGCAGCATTTACAAAAAACAGTTTCCATCGTAACCTTATAATTCCAAATTTTCTACAAATTTCGACCTTTAAATAATATAATATAATGCAATTAATTTGCTGCGTGAAGAAAACCGCACACTATGTTCTTCCTCTTCTGTATATGAAAGTGAGATATGCATATCTAGAAATGGCCACGTCCAGAACACACATCTTCTCCAAATAGCCACAAAAGAGAGAGAGGAAAAACATGGAAAATACAAAAGTCAGTTTCCAAGTAGACACCACAAACAATTAAAGAAAATGAGAACCCGAGGCGTCACCCCTTGGAACGGTCAGTGTGAGTTCAAATCAGGTTGTAAGGTGCACAACCTCACAGTTGCCTCGACAGGTTCTCGAACAAACAAGTACAGGTTGTCTTGATGCAATACCTTCAACCCACAAATCAACAATGCAAAATTACTCAAACATATAAAACTTAAGAAAAAGAAGGATTGCGAAGCAGAAAGGAGCCTCTATTTTCCGTCGATGCCTTATATGTCACGTGTTCTTTTAACTTACATTACGTGCTGAAATTAAGGTTAACTTTACGAACTATCAAAATTGTTTTACGGAATATTTTTCTATAAGAATTTCACAGAAAATAACTAAAATCAAACTTATAATGCGTTGCCAACATTATTACGCTGATAACTTTATATTTTATTAAGATTTCCTTAATAAAGTGTACATAGTTTATGCCCAAAATGACTTATTTTGAAAGCAATACGTAAGCAACTTAAAAATAGATACTTCGTATTTTGAAGCATGTATTTGTACTTCAGCTTTAAATCCTACGATAAACCCAAAAAGTGACAAAATGCATTTAGATTTTCACACTTAATGAACTATACGCCAAGTAATAAATTACATGGACTTGAACTCGATAAAGAAATGCCCTAAGGTGTGAAGAAACAATAACGTATCGTGTGTTTCTGGCAAGAAAACGTAATGTTTACGCTTGCTAATCTTAGCTTACCAGTATGTCTTTCTCCAAAGAAACTTCCTAAAATAAAATAATAAATTGTGTCTGTTGTCGAATACATAGATAAAAGAGAAAAAATAAACTGTACCTTCAATGAAACGAAATGACATACATATCTTTAACCCATTAAATGAATTCGGATAATATTTGACAATATTGAATGATAACCATTCGACACGAACCCAAACAAAATATTATGTTTTGTAATTGTAAGCCATTTCATCGTTACAGTAGTTTTATTTTAATTTGTAAACACTATTGTCTGCTGTTGATAACTTTCCATTAAACAAAGACAGAAATTACTCCTACAGGAGGATTGGTTGCAGCCTGTTTTGTGTCGATCCTCTCAAATGTTCATCGCTTTTACCAAAATTGACAACTAACTGATATCAATAACATTTCGTTTTGACGTTTAATGATTCTGTTTGGTATAAACCGAGTAATGCATGTTATGGAAGGAAATGCTGGACACCTACATTTGTATCTTGTTTTACAGACATGATAATAAATCATTTTATGATACAAATGATTCTAATGAACAAACACGCACATTCCAGACGCAAATGACATTGTGGCAAACGTCGCAAACACATACACTTTCAAAAATAATCCTTTAACATGTTTAATGATGATATAAGCATGATAAGTCGAATAACAATAATTAATGGTGTAAAATAGATTATATGTATACAAGTCGGAGCAATACAGAGACGGGTTCAGAGGGGCGTCAGTGGGGTTGCTGTAACCCCTGTTTGGACAGCAATATTTGATTTTCATATCTTTTCTTAAAAAAATCATCTTTTAAAATCGTTTAGAAACACTTGATAAGTTTTCAACTACATCTGGTCTACCATTAAATTATCAAATAAAGCTAACTAGGCCAATATTTCTGGCAGCCGAGTTTGCGGATAAACCCGACTCGGAAAGACGAACCGGAACGTGTTTACATTGCTTGTTTGAATAGATTGTAACTAATTTTGTTTAGCTCTTCAACACTGTTTAACCCTTTCCTCCATATATACGCATTTTTACGCATGTGCGACCAGTGAAGATCCATATCAGCCGGCACATCCATGCCGTCTGATCAGGATCTGCACTGGTTGCATTTTGGTTAGAAATAGCCTAACGAATCATAAAACGAACAGTGCAGATCCTGATCAGACGGCATATGTTCGCCCATGCAATTAAAGGTGTATCTATGGAGAAAAGGGTTAAGACCAAGTTTTGTCTAGGAAATTATTAATAAATGCATGATTACTTTTTAATGCATTATACACATATTACACCAACCCCCCCCCCCCCCGCCCCCCCTCAAAAAACAACAACAAAAACACACACACACAAAACACCGAACAACGTTAACACAAACAAACAACCGATCACGTTTAATTTTGAATGAAATGTGCATAAATTCAGTTAATTTTGTTTACATTTTTATAATAATTATTGATTCTCAATTAATATGATATCTTTTCTTCAGACGTAGTCCAATTTTATCATGAGTTCCTATTTAAAAGAGTTTTTCACGTTGAATAGGTATATTGACAAAGAAAGAAAATTTAAAAAAGTTTACCGAATAGTTCTTCCAATTGTAGTGAAATTTGAAACTGTTATATAAACTCAGTTGGTTTTATTTCTTAACAAATATTGCACATCTCGCCATTAACCATGGCAGTTAATATCTGAAAATACTAAAAAAGACTGACATTTGACATACAGCTGACATATTCGCTCACTAGAGGAGCTCAAATATCCAGAGAGATAAGAAAAATAAAGATATAACATTATTCAACTTCAAGTTGTGGTTTTTCTGTAGGGTATCATTAAAGTTAATAACTGTTACACTGGCATATAACGCAAGCGTTCTACTTTATTATAATTAAACGAATATATCAAACTTCTTTATGTAATTCTTCTTATATAATTGTACTTTAATCATGCACTACATTACTGACACACTTATGTGGACGCACTTACCGCTAGGGTAGAAAATGTTTTTATTTGTTTAAACTTTGTACTTGCACCATTGTCTGATTTCATTAAAATGTATTTTACATGATAAATGAATCCACCGTTTGCTTGCAATAAATCAATGTACGTTTAACATTTTTAAGTAAGTTTTGTATTTTATGTTTTCGCCTGATATATATATTATGTCGATTGTGTGAACAGAATAGAGTTAAAATACTAAGCAAACTTGTATATGTTTATTTATTAGAATTCGACGAGAAAACTCAAGGTTGTTAAAGGACAATGGGCTACTTACCTGAAATAAATTACTATAACAAGACTTTGTTACAAGAAACTAATTCTAAAGAAGGATTTATTAGGCTAAAAAGTTAATTTCACTGATATCGTTTCAAGAGTTTCACCGAACCAAATATGATCATAATTGAATAGCGATCGAATTATATTTATTAAATTTAATATATTAATAGAAAGATAGACATCATACTAGTATTTAAAATGTCCTACACTCTTGCAGGATTTGTTTGCTTATTTTGGATTGTTGATAACATATGAAATGTTTATAATTAAAATTGTTCGGAAAATCTATATTTTCTCTCGCAAATATATATAAAGTGTCAGTAAACGATAAATTCTACATCTCACGCTACCTGTATCAGTATTTAAATGTGAAGTATTAGGTGCAAATATGATGCAAAACGAAACTTACGTAGGAATGAGAGGATGGGGCGGGTGTAACCCTACAGCCGTTCAACCATGATCGTATAGTGGATTTTATTTTTTTTAAACAAAGTACATTGTTCAATTAATACAGTTTTTATTCTTGTTTAAAAAACAACATTCAGTAAATTCAATTTATTATATTCAAAACGCGCAATTCTTTAAGTTCAAATTATTCATTCCAAATCCGCGTTCATTACAATAATTGTCAATCTCCCTCTAGAACTATCTCTCTCTCTCTAAAACAGTTTCCTAATTCAAAAACGTTTAGTTATTATTTTTCAAGTACTCTATATTTCATTAAAAATCTAAGGTCTTAAATAAAAGAATTCACATCAAAAAGTCTTGGCTTAAGCATGATTGACAAAGATATAGTGATCAGTGCGAATTCTAAAATGGAACCCAATTAACAGAAGAAATCTGTCTCATTTTTAGCAAAAAGAAGCGCGAATCTTTTTGTCTCCTGAAAGTTATTATCCTTGTGCAAGTTTCTTTGTCGGGCTGAAAATGAGTCTTTGTTGTTTATATACGACACCCCAAAGTTTGTTAAGTTGTATACTTAAACTTCTTATCTCAATGTATATTGCTTTATTCTTACAAGATTACCTCCATGGACAAATAAAACTCTACCATAAATATTTGCTTGTACCTAGCCAAATAGTACCATTAACATAAAACCAAGAGTTTAGAAAGATTGTCACTGTTTTTTGTTCCTGTACCTTATTACTGAAATATGCTGACACAACAATATAGCCAATGCTATAGTAGCACCCGGGGTTAGATGAAAATGAAGATAATGAATTTTGAGTAAAAAAAATAACTTTGCCTTATTCCCGAAAGAAATTAATGTATTCCTAAGACATTTTATGAGATCTGTTCAGTGAATAAAATGGGAATATGGACATTTTACAGTTTTCTCAAGGTTTTTTGCACGTTGATCTAGTGCGCAACTGATGGAATTAATGTCAGTCGTAACACGTGGAAATCAAATTACAGAGCTAAAAAGGAAACATCGCTAATTAACAGGAAAACAAAAATTTCCTTTAATGTTGGGAACATTCAAAGTTCTTTCCGTTGCTGCAGCAAAGACAGATTTATACAATGATCTTGATTGAGAGTTTTACTATTTTATGCACAGGCCTGTTCGTAAAACAACAAACCATAATACCTTCTCAGCTATTTTTGTCATTCTAAGAGCATTTTGTAGTGTGAAAACGAAAAGCGATACAGTATGAAATAAAGAAGCAGACTTAACCTTTTCACTTTCACCAACACCACCTTAGGAACTGCCATGTCTTCCAAAACAAAAGCCGCTACGTTCATGATGTTTCGAAATCAAACATTAAAAAGTGAAATATGCATATCAGGTATAGCCACATTCAGAAGACACAGCCTCTCCACAGAGCCAGGAAGCAGAGAAAGAGAGAGCAAGGTTAATAAAAAGACCAGTTTCAAAACGGATAAGTTCATCATAAGGGGTCACTAACATTGATAATGGTGAAAATTGGCTAAAATTTCAAAACTGAATTTTGATATTGATACCTTAATTGTTTTGCAATAACTTTCTTAATTTCAAATCGACGAGTTTTGTGTATAATAACTATCAATCCACAGCGCAGTGCCTCGATATTCAGATCTGATAATGCTTTATAATTCTAAGCTTGATTGGTCTTGTAGCTTTTACGTTTAATTGCTACATGTATTATCTGGCTGTAAGTCCATTGAATTACTAAAATTGTGCAAATGACCGATTAGGCAAAGTGTTATAACAAAATGTGTCCGAGCACTCACTTTGACACCAAAAGCATTTCAAGCTTCATTGTAATAACAATTATTTGTGTCTTCAGACCAGAATTCCTTTGTTATTAAGACATTGTGCGTAAACAAAATAAATACAGAATACTTGTAGAGGTTACTGTTAAAACTGCAAAAAATCTTCATTTAATAGTGAAAAATATCAATTTGAACACGCACAACCCAAAATTAGTTAATGTAATTAATTTTATTATTAGCTGGGACAACGTAAGTTTTCCTCATGGCACGCATTCTTTTGTTGCGAATGGAAAAGTTCTGTTCAGAAGTTAGTGTTTGAAATGGCTTTTCTTTTACCTTTGATGATATTAGTTATAACCTATACAGAACTGATATATGTATTCGAGGGGCATGAATAATAAGTCAATCACTACTTTAAATTTTCACTATTTTTGATGATGACCGAGGACATATAAACCACCTTCGCAGTAAAATAGTTCTTACCGAGAGCATATTAATTTTCTCTGTCAGAAAATAATTTAAAAACAATCTAAGCCATCTTTTAACTTCAGAACTAATAAAACATTTTATTAAGTAGTTATGTGTTAAAGTACAGCAGTGCATAATGTTCTTAGTTTTTACAATTTGATCTAATGCTACGGATAGATTTACTGTCAGTTGTTGCGCGGAGAAAACAATCTTTCAGTTCAGAAAAGGAAACATCCCTATTATCAAAGAGATATAAATTCAATTTCACTGACAGACATTGTGCTAAGATTACTTTCGATTCAGAAAAAGGAAACATTTCTAATTATCAGTTAAATATTTTTTTCCCTTTTTAATATATTTTTAGAATTGAATCCGTTTCTAAAGCAACGAAACATTTTTACAACGAACCTTATTCGATATTTTTATTTGCCGAACAAACTATTTTTAAACCTGGTGTTGTGCCAAAGCGGTAACACTTCGGGTTCTCATTTTCGTTAATTGTTTGTGATGCCTTTATTTTCGTAAACTCTGTGTAGTGACTTTGATTTTCGTTAATTGTTTATCATGTTTATGGTGTCTTATATACTAGTCCAAATTTCTAAACCGCCACCTAATATAAGTGGACTTTTCTAAGTCGTCTTGTAAGCTATTATAAAGAAAATTGGGATGAAGAATAATGAATATAAGACACACAAATCAGTTAAACTATTTTATTAAAACATAATTATTTCATTTAGAAAATTAATTGCAAATCAAAAAGGTGCGAGTGTGTCAACCTTCCACTTGAAAGACGTTTAAACAACTGACGAGTCCCGATTTCATTTGTGGCGGTCTGATGGTCGCGCCAGGGTATATCGTCGCCGCCGCGAGCGATTCCATGATGCATGTGTGGTGGAGAAGGATCAGCATGGTTGGGGGTCAGTTATGATTTGGGCCGGCTTCTCTCTACACATGAACACCAACGCAATAGAGATTGATGGAAAACTTAACGCTGCCAGATATCAAAATGAAATTCTGCGCCCTTTTGCCATTCCTCACATACGAGAAAACAAAAGCATGATATTCATGCAGGGCAATGCACGGCCGCACACAGCTTGGGCGACTATTCAATTAATGCATGAAAACAACGTCAGGACCCTTGATTGCCCAGCTTGTAGCCCAGATCTCAATCCTATTGAGCATGTCTGGGACGAGGTAGACCGGACCTCATGTTGATCTTGCCCATTTTAAGGCCGACGTCATCAATTGCTGGGATAGCATTAGCCAGCGATAACTCCATAACTATGCGACTTCGATGAGGACCCGATGTTTAGCCGAAGGAAGGTTGACACACTCGCTATTAAAACTGTGTGCTTAAATGTTGATGTTTTTTTGTGAAAATGAATTTCAGCACCTTTGCAGTTAATTTTCTAAATGAATTCATTATGTTTTAATAAAATATTTTAACTTATGTTTGTGTCTTATATTAATTATTCTTCATCCCAATTTTCATTAGAATAGCTTACAAGACGACTTAGAAAATTTCACTTATTTTAGGTGGCGGTTTAGAAATTTGGGCTAGTATATTTTTGTTAATTGTTTGTGGTGTCTTATTTTCGCCGATTGGTTGGATTGTCTTTTATTTTCGTTATTTGTTTGAAGTGTCTTTTATTTTCGTAAATTGCTTGTGATGTCTTTTTATTTTCGTCAATTGTTTGTGGTATCTTTTCTTTTCGTTAATTATTTGTGGTGTATTTTATTTTCGTTAATTGCCTGAGGTGTATTTTGGGATATTGATCGTTTTATACACCCATGCTCGTAACTGTGCTTTTTGGCTCTGTGGGGAGGCTATGTCTACTGAATGTTGCCATTCCTGGCGTGCAAATTTCACTGTTTTAACAAACAAAAATACACTCCTTACATTTTAAAGACAATACTTCACAAGTTGTGAATTCTGTGTGCATGTAAAACATCGTCTATTCGAGATAATTTTACACTCTTGTTTAGTTCAATAATTCAACTCAGATGACTATTCATCGGTTTTATAAAATGAACAAAACACGAAGACATCCTTTATAATAAACCGTTTAAAATCAACTAACCAAATAATTGCAGACTTTAATAGGGGTCCTTATCAAAGTTTGAGTACTTAAATTTATTAACATGTTGTAATTCTTTCTTAAGAATAAAAAACGGTTTTTCGTGAAGATAAAACACCCCGGATTTTTATTTACCTCAGTCCTCTTTTTTTAACTATTTAATATATGGAAAGGGAACTTTGAAATCCATCCAACACGACAAATATTAAAATATTGCAGGACAACTTCGATGCTTCCCAAACGCTGTTGAGAGGAAGAGAGAGCAAGTGTTTATAAGTCGAGCAATTTCTATAAGATACCACAAACAATTAACAAACAAAGAAAATCAAGGGTACAATTTGTGGCAACACGATTTTGATGCTTGGTGTTTACCCAGGTTCTAATGTGCGTTAACCTCACACTTGCCACACTATGTTCTCTTATCAACAAACAAGGTGCCCTAGTGAATAAGCTCCAAAAACCCATCAACTATATAATGCTGCCTGCAAAAGCTCACACACAATAAAACATTAGAAGTTTATAGCATCGCATATTCTTGAATTAAACAATATATCTTTGAGTTGTATTTCCTAAAGTTATACATGTAAGATATTGAGAGAAACGTACGATTTTATCATTAATTTGTATAACACTCTGTTGAAAATGTTTCTGATTACAAATTGTCCTTCACGCACACAGAAGCTTTGTATTACAAAGATTTGTGACATAAACTAAACCTTTAGAGTTAATGGGCTATATAAACTCTATGAGTTGGTCCTGTTGGTATATTTAACCAATTAAATTCAACAATGACTTTAAATTACTTTTTTTCAATTATTGTAATTTTTCTAATTATTGGATGTTTTTATTTTATCTTTAAGCATTGCTTAATATTTGCAGATGTCAAGGATTGTAATACATGCGCGAGAACTAGTTTCCGCAAAAGTGCAGTCTCGATTCATTTGGGCCTGTTAATGCGGAAATATTTCTTGACAACCAACGCCATACATTCCTACTAGACCAAGTTTTTGCCTCTATATTTAAACTTAGTCGCGACAATGACGTAGAAATTGAACTTAATTGAAATTTGTCACCACAATTACGGGGAATTAAAACCATTTATTTCAATTTCAATCAATCTCCCGTGAACATTGGAAAAAGGAAACCTTTAACGACTTAGCGGCTTTTGTTCTGTTTTAATGGAAATTGAAAACAATGTTTTAAAGTGATCCCCGTTTTTCAACGGACGTTATAGATTACAGCACTGATTAAGTATTCACGACAGGTATATATTTAAAGGCCTCAAGCGTCACAAACAACGGTACTGTGAAATTTAAATACTAAATGGAAAGGAACTTTAAAACCCACCTAACACGATGAATACTCAACTTAGTCTACTTCTTTTTAAATACAAAAACAACTATTTTCAAAAATATTACCGAAGACATTCCCTGCAATTATCTGCAAAATTAAATGAATGAGGCAATTTTAGGAGCTGTTGAAACTTCTTAGGCAAAGGTGTCCGACAAGTTACATAACCACTTATCAGATTTTCAAGTGAAGTAGTTATATTACACATAATTTGAGTCTGTTTATGACACAACACATAAATTAATTATAAATCAGCTTCGTTCCAAGGCGGTAACCCCAATGGTTTTCTATGTCGTTAATTGTTTGTGGCGTCTTAATTGAATTGACATACTTATAACAACATGCTCTCTTTTCCTATTTTCTTTATTCGCTGTGTGAGTAAGATGTGTTTTGTGAGTGTGGCGATTCCTGATATGCATATTTCAAACGTGCACTTAAAACACACTATTTCAAACAAGCCTATGAATAGTATTTTTATCGTGGATAGTCTGAGACAGTGATTTTTAGAAAACTGTGTGACTATTGTGTGATATCAACCATAATTTTACAATTTGTTTTATTTCGGCTAATATCTTTTAAGACAGTTACAAGTATTTTAGATGTTGATTATAAAATACATTATTTTTTATTTAGTATCTTATAAGTTTCGCTAGAATATTTTAATTTCAAACGACTAGGTTAATATCACATGTATAATGATTGTCTCATATCCTTGTTCTTAGTATGTCGTAGATTTATTATTTGAATGCTGTAAAGTGGACAGGGAATTCCGGATTAGACCTGGTGGCCTTGGGTCACATCAGGGATTCGGGTGGAGATACATCAAGTAATGTGGCTTTTAGCCGCATGGGGGCAATGTCAAGTCAAATACAAGTGACTTCTAGTCACATTCGGGCTTCGGGCAACTTCTTGTTGCATTCAGTTGACTTCTTGTCACATAGGAGCGACTTCTTGTTGCATTCAGTTGACTTCTAGTCACATAGGAGCGACTTCTTGTTGCATTCAGGTGACTACTAGTCACATACAGGCGATTTCTTGTCGCGTTCAGGTGACTTCTAGTTACAAACGGGCGACTACTTGTTGCGTTTTTGGTGACTTCTAGTCACATACAGGCAACTTCTAGTTGCATCATAGTCAGTCTTAAACGCTTGGGGATCTCCTGGAAGATCATGGATCAAGATCAAGTCTTCTGATCTTCTTATTTGAATGCTGTTTTAGTATTTTAATTGTATTGCTTGTAATCAGTTATTAGTTTATATCATTGTAAAGCGCCTTTGAACGTGTATATGAAAAGGGCGCTATATAATTTTGGTTATTAATAATAATAATAATAATAATATTTCACATTTTTATATGCTTGTCTAGCTGATTAAATCCAAATGTTCTTTGGTTTATGCACTAAAAACCTTTAAGTTACCTTTTATTGAGCACATTATGAATGATATTGCTGCTACATGGGAGCGAACACATGGCGATTTTGTCTTGTAAGCTGTAAGTTCAGTATCCATCGGTAAAAAAAAGAAGAATGAAACTTTTTGTGGCAAATTAACAGTCGGATTATGTTCTTTCATTAATTAAAAGGGAGGTAATAAACGAAAAGGATACGAAAGTAATTAATCCTTTTTTTCATTAGACGACTTTAAATGCCGTACACTTATAAATTTGAGCCATAGACTCAAATAATCTGTTTGAGAAAATATCAGTCACATCATTATATAGCAAAGAGGAGACAACCTTGGCCTTTGTAAAAAATAAAATTTTCTCGCTTTTTTAAATGTCCCGATACGTGCAAATATCACAACTTAAATAAAGGATACTAAACAAGTTTTATATAATGACAGCTTGTTATAAATGTTATGTCACTTTTTGATAAGACGATTTCATAAGGAGGCTGGCTGCACGCTGACTGACATTTTGTCTTCAAACAAATCCTATTTAACATTTAATAATAACAAAGAAATATTTCGTATACGACACAGTCATTATTGAAAGTAGTTTTCAATCAAATATAAGAACTATAAGTTTGAAACTCAGTCACAAATGTTTGCTGTATTCGACAAACATATCCAACAGTTAAAAAAACAATATTTACAAATGCACAACTATAAACTAAGAGTAATGCTTGCTCTTAAAGCTCTCATTTCATAACTAAAACTCTTCGAAGATGTTACTTGATTATAACTTCTTTCACTAATGGCCTTTTGATAATAGCAATTTCTTTAATGTATTGAACTATCTTAATATCTTTCAGGTGGAAGAATACTTCTGTTTGAAATTTTTTAGAAGAAAATTATAAGTCACGTTTGCAAAGTAAGCAAATCATAGCAAATATATATTTACAATTAATTTCCTTACATCTTTATGAGTCACGTGTTCAAACATGCAATGCCAATCTACCTTTCAAGTAGGGATGGAAATGAGTAGCAAAATCGGTACTCGGGTACTCGGATCTTGTTCCGATCGAGTGTTGAGTACTCGAAACCTTTCTCTAACACGTAAGAGGAAATATCAGCTTCTATAAGTTTAAACGATCGGGTATGATCATGCCAGACGGCCTGTCATTATCGATCACTCGAGAAGATACACAACGCATTTACAGGAAACAAAAAACACCTAAATGATACTTAATCATATTTAATGCTTTTCGACCATCAACTTTTGAAAACAACTAAACAAACAACCATTAATAAGCTCTTGTCACAAACTAGAACATCACCGTAAAATGTACACAACGTGAAAATATTTTATGTTCTCTAATCAGATTATATTTCAGTTTTGCAAACTTCCAATCAACAATTGCATTTGAATAAAAAATTTATATAAACAAAAGCCATTAAAAGACCAACAAGAGAAGCGTCGTACTTAAAATATTCAGGTGCTTATTTTCATTATTGCATATTTTCAGTGTTACGGCATTAAACAATAGTTAAACGTCAATTAGGCGCCAACTATCGGACATATGTGCCCCTAACTGTCATCTTGTTTATTGGAAATCAGATGCGAGGTGTTCATAATCAACTGTGTGTAAGCAATTTGTAAGAATCCATAAAGACAACTGTTATAAAAATAGGTTGATTTTTGGTAGATTTTGTAATCGAGTACTCGAATACTTTATGAACTACTCGGGTACTCGGACGTAAATCGAGTACCCGAGTTCTCGCATACTACATTTAGGTTAATAATATTTTAAATTAAAAACTTTCATTGATTCCAGTGATGAAAATTTCGACAAATATCACAAAAAGAGATTATATATTTATTCAATGGTTTTTATATCTTGTAGTATTGGCTTACAAGTCTCTGATGATAATGGGCAACTCAGGGAAATTGAGTCATCTGATAGCTGACGTCATTTCTTGAAATGAAGTCATAAAGTAAACAGACGAGACTAAAAATGCATTTCGCTGTGAAATAAGCATTATATATTCAAATTTTGAAACAAATTTAACTATCAGTTATGATACATTACTATAGGTAATCGTAAGTTTGTTAAACGTAGATCTAGAAAGTACTAAGTCTAATAAAAATGTAAACTAGCTCTCAAAAGACTCGGTTTCCAGTGGCGTGCCCAAATTTTTTATCGGTTTTGACCAAAAAGAAAAATTTAAGATTTATATAACAATTTAGGTTGGCATTCTTTCCAGTCTCCACTTTATATCTAGGCTAAACGTTTTTGGCGAAAATCGGTAATATATACTCGTACATGAAGTTTCAATGTGCATCGACCTGTTCTTTTGAAATAAGAGCATGTTATTGGAACGCACTGAAGGACTGAATTATCTTTCGTGACCGAGTTGTTATATTTCTTTGAGTTGCGATCAACCCGGGACTAGGTGGAGTGGGCAGTAATATGCAGTTCCATTACTGCCCACGAACAAGCTCAATCAAACCGAGCCTGCATTGTTTTCGTATTTGTCGTGTTCTGTGGCATTTAAAGTTCCATTTTCATCTATTTCTGCAAGGTCATCAAAATGAGCGTTAATTACGTTGTTTAACATGTTTGTTTGTTTTGTAACATTGTTCAGTTTATTGTTGGGTTAGAGTTATTTCACCAAGACAACTTGTATTTGTTTGTTCATATAAGAACTTGTTTGGGGCAAGTGTGCGGTTGGTGCACCATAGAACTTGGTTAAAACGATCAGTGGTAAATTGTTACAACTAGGATAACTTGTAATTCTTTGGTTTTAACATCGTCGTCAAAGTAAACCCATCTATAATTAAATCGACAAATTTAAGTAATAAATTCTGTTTTTTCTACTGAATTAAAAAAGAACTTATTTTTCATGTTTATCAATTTGAAGTCGTGATAATCAGTATCTTATTAGTTCGTATAGAAGTTAAATGATTTAGAACTTATTTAAAATGATTCATTTTGACAGAATGACTCTCATTTATTCTCGATAAGTATGTTTTGTACTACATGTACCAGTCACGAATATCATAATAGAAAAAAGCCGCCAAAATGTAGTGATCAGAAGTTCACTTAGCAGGCACTTCGAAGTAATTTGTTTAAACAAAATTATCTGTCATCAAGCTAATTCACAGTTCAATAATTGTTGCTGTTTATAGATCTAGTTGTGTCAGAAACAAAACGATCAGGTCTCAAGAAGATAAACACTTCATTTTTCGGTGCTTTTCCTCATTTGTTGCCGTTGTCTTTTCATCTGAAAGCTTGCAAACAACATTTATGTGTTAAAAACAAAAAGGAGGCTTAAAAAGCCACAACACGAAAAAATGAAAATATTGCATGCTCGATTTGATTGAGCCTCTTCACGGGCAGTAATGTAAATGCATTTTACTGCCCACGCCGCCTAGCCCCGGGTTTGGCGCAATTCAATATTTACACCGATACGAGTAAAATTTCGATCCGTTTTGAACATCAGTGTGCATAAAGCTTATATTTAGAATGTCAAGAAAGTGATTAATTGACTGTTTTGAATAGTGCATTAGCGTCAACTAACGGTTACACAATTAATTTATATTTTATAGGACTGCAATTACTGGTTTGCTATGTTTTATCTATCCTATAGTCTGTACTTTTAAGACTGGAGATGGAAACACACTACGACCAAACGGAAGGAAGCCATACAATTTCACAATTACTACGATAGTCAATCAAACCCAATGACATTAATTACTGGCCATAAAAGGATGGTTTAATACTTTATCACTCCGAATTGAATAATCTCAAAAACTGTATAAACTACACTTAAGTTAATACTGCCTTGTATAGAGACATTCTTCTATTACAAATTACAATCACATGTCATGTAGATGTAGTAATTGAAAACGTGAGTCTTTTGTTTCTCTTGAAGTTCAGTGATCCTGCGTTTATTTTCAGAAAACAAAGGCTTTGTTATAAACATTGATTGAAGTTGTTACATGAGGATGTAAAAAAATAACATATTTTTTAAAACGAAACAATCCTCCTTAGCCTCCAAAAAATAATTGCTCGTAATAATACCTTTAGTTAATAATGAAATATATTATACTAATTTTATCGCCTAAGACAAAGTGTACTTTTAAGTTTATATTACCTTACGCATAGTTATTTTACTTTTCATTTAGGAGTGCCTTTTTCAGTTTTTTTCGGCGTTAGCTGTCTAAGCTCACTTTTGACCTAGTTTTTCGACCAATGAAATGTTGTAAATAATACTCGTATTCTCTTATTATGCAGAGGGAAAATGAAATAAACTATTTCGATTGGTAGCTATTTACACCAGAGAGGCATCTAGCAGGCTGGAGAGGTATCTAGTGGGATTTTATTATTATGCAGCGGAAAAATCAAATAGATTAATTAGATTGGTTGTTAGTGGGTGTTGTATTGGAGGAAAAACATATTTACGATTTAAGTAACCAGTTAAGTCAATATTGGTGGCTTAAATACAATATTATGGAATATTCTTGGGTGTCACTTGCATACAATACACAGTGTAAAACGAAAGAGAAGTGTAGATATTCCTAGTTCTTACTGGTTATTTTCTAGTTCCTTTGATACTGATTGTTAATTTCAAGTTCGTAAGACAAGTTCATTGTAGTGTAGTGGCTAACACTCTCGCCTCTCAAGCGGAGGCCCCGGGTTCAATACTCAGGACGGACATTTTTTTTAAACTTAATATACGTAAAAGTTGGTAGATTTCGCTCTTGTAACAGGCTGTTATTATTTATATTTATTAAATTTCAAGGACATTTATTCATCTTGAATTCTCACTCTACACGAGGTATTTTATTGAAACTGAATATTTTGCTTCTTTAATCGACTTGTTATCACTGTATGAAATTGTTGCAACAGCTTCAACATTTTTTTTGAAAGACACTTTCAATAAATTTATGAGTTGTCATGATTCGGTCGCTTAATCTCTAAGTCATACTAAGAAGGCAGAGAGGGTTCGTCAACAGCTATAACAAATATAATAAAATAACTAAACTGTGTCTGCTTTGCCTCTCTGTATTTCTTTCTTTCTTATATACATGTATATATAAATCTTTTCCACCAACGCCGTTTATCTTTTTTAAAGATATTTCTTGTTTTATTTGAGAGAGTGTTCGGTTCTTTCTAAAAGCATTTTATTTAAGTCCAGTCTTTGATACTTCTTGAAAAAGTATCTTTCGTACGTTTTGGGAGTTCATTTGTGCTTGAGTTTCTAAAATATTCTGGACATTCTTTCTTGTTAGTAAATACTTTAAGTTGTTTAACTTTTATCATCGTTCCCTCCTCTCCACAGATCTGTTTTGAGATTATATCAATTCTTTGAAACGCATAACTACAGCTACAAATACTAGAACTACATAGAATAAGGAAACTCGATTTGTCATGACCAGCCCACCGTGATTAGACTCCAGTTGCTCATTGAACATCTGTCTTTTATGCTGGAAAAAGCCTATTAGTGTCGGTCTTAAACGTTTGTGCACTCTTACACAGTTGGAGTTATTTCATCAAAACAACGTGTAATTGTTTTGTGATGTGAGAACCTGTTGGGGCAAGTGTCAGGTTGGTGTAACATAGAACCTGGTTTAAACCCGCAGCGGCAATTTGATTTGCCACTGATCGTTCCAAGGCGGTAACCCATCGGGTTTTCATTTTTGTTAACTGTTTGCAGTGACTTTTTTGAAACTGATCATTTGATTAACCGTGCTCTCTCTCTTCTTCTTTGACTATGTGGGGGGGGGGGGGCTTTTTTTCTGAATGTGGCTATTCCTGATATGCATATTTCACCTTTTTGTACATGCAACATTTTCAAGTTGATTGGTTGGTTGTAGCTAACCAATACAGCATATCCAAAACGCCCATGATTGAAATAATAAATAATCTTGAAATATACAAAAACGCCATGCCTTGAGGTAAATGTTGGGAAAGGCTCAATCAAACCTAGCCTGCAATATTTTCATATTTGTCGTGTTCGTCGGCTTTCAAAGTTCCCTTTTCATCTATTGTTCGTATTATTGTCAAACATAACGAATTCCTACAATTATAACTACATTGTATACTCAACAAAAATAGAAACCTGACACTTTATATTTGGTGTATTTTCCTGGAATCAGATTTAAAGCTAATTGAATTGCGGTATGTAATAAAAATCGTGCATGTTTTGAACTTAATTATGCATTTTGATAATTTTTGGTGCATGAAACAAGTGATTCAGTGGTTATTTTCTTTTGGATGGTGCAAAAATATATAGATTTTGAATATGCACCTCATACTTATTCAAAGTTACAGTGTCAGGTTTCTTTTTTTGTTGAGTATATAAACAATTCCGATTTTCATTATTACAATGTTCGTTTTATTTTCTAGCTAATGCACTTCAAAAATAATGTATCCCTTTGGATGCCTGCATTATCGATTAAAATTTTCATCCCTCCGTGGTTGAATGCCTAAAAATCATACAGTATTAAACAAAATAATGCCATTATCCTAGAGTATTAATTTTCACATTTTGCTGGAAGCTAGTAAACATTAATGTTTTTCTTGTATTTGGGAGCATTATCTCTTAATTTATTTTGTTCATTATTCGAGAGATGAAATGGAATTGGGACTAATTACATATCGCTACGCTAAGACAAAAAGAAATTGATTCATTCACTTTCGACGAATGTTTGGAAAAATATAAGCTACAAATCAAATGAGCAAGTGTTTGTATTTTTTTCTAAAGACTCAAGTCAACAAACAACAACAAAACATCATTTGAACATTCATTTTTTTTTCAAAATTTCTGAATACAAGCTAAATGAATGGCATCTATGCATTGGACAATGAAACAGCGATGGCATATGTTTATGACAAAACTATCGCTGTTTGACAACTTACATGGCCACCTTATGATATACGACCGTGGAAATTATTGTCGCTTAATCAGTAAGTTTGACATCCTGACCGACGATATCGACTCAGCAAAGCATCGAGAAGCATATATTCGTGGTTTAGCAGATTTCACTATTACACCGATTCTTTGGAGCTTAGGTTTAAACATACAGTGGCAATTTGATTTGCCACTGACCGTTCCAAGGCGGTAACCCCTCGGGTACTCAGTTTTGTTAATTGTTAGTGGTGTCTTTTTTGAAACTGATCATTTTATTAATCTCTCTCTCTCTCTCTCTCTCTCTCTCTCTCTCTCTCTCTCTCTCTCTCTCTCTTCTACTTGCCTGTGTGGGGAGGCTGTTTTTTTCTGGATGTGGCAATTCCTGATATGCATATTTCACCTTTTTATACTCTTAGATGACAAACATATTACTTTTCGATTAACGAAATCAATGTAAATCCGAATTATCTCAACCTGTGTGGCCCTACCAATTGGTTTGTGACGCCATTTGTGTCTGTATTACAGCAAGTAAAAAAAAAACATTGATTTAAATCTTTGGATCTGTGTACGTATAATATTAGTTCAACATTTTCGATGTAATTTAGCGCATTCTAAGGGGGAAAGTTGAACACTCTCCATGGTTGTCAACAATTTGTCGCCTTGTGTCTACATTTGTCTCTGATCCGGGTCAATTACTGGTAACTTTTTAATAATTCAGGGGGAGAAATGTGAACTGATATGATCGACACTTGTCTGTTATTTTGGCACACATATACTTGTATACACATGTTTTATTTATAACACACACACATATATGGATATGTCATAATAAATGAGAAACACACATCGGTGTGGGTGAATATACGATGACTTTACAGTGTTATTTAACATTTTAACAAGCAGAAAACAGAAGTTTTGAGAACGATTAGATTTTATCTTAACAATGTAATTAAATATCAAATATGATGACTATTTGTGCTCTTAATTATGTGTTCATAAATATTACTATTTATTGCAACACTTAACCGTGTAAATGAGTGATGAGTTTCAAAGCGGTTTTGTTGCCGCACTCACTCGGGTATTTTATTCGCTTTAATTGTTGTTGATTTTTGTGTTTGTTTAATACGTGAGATATGCATATCAAAAATTGCGATGCAACAATGCTTACCCACGCCAAAAGATAATGAGAAAAGAGAGCATGGATTTTTGAAATGATCAATTTCAAACAAGACACCACAAACAATCAACCTAAAAGACAACCTGATGTCTGTTACCGTCTTTGAACGGTCAGTGGCAAACAATTTGCAACCGGGGTTTAAAATAAGATTTTCCTATAAACCTTCATAAACTATTTTGAGTGCTACATGTAGAATCTGTTAGATGTATTTTGTTGTAACAAATTTAATTTGTATAATATTTGTTGTTATTTAACAATGTACATGTTGCAACGTTAATAAAGAGTATCATGTTGGTAGCATTTCTTTTGAATTTCTTTTTCTTTTGGGAAATTAATATTTCCTAATATTTCCTTATATTGTTTCTTTTAAATTTAAAAATAAAAGCTCCATAAAATACTAGTTGAGAAGTACCTTGTAAAACTAGTGATTTTAAGCCGCACCTGGGAATCGGCGGGCGATAAAACTCTTGAGTGTTCTTGATAATTAAATAATTGTTCTTTACAATGATATTACCTGCAATGTTCTTACTATACAGAAGTTTCTATATCATATTTGTTTATCAATAACCAGACTCAGATTATAATATTCAAACTTGAAACAATATAAAGATAAACTTTAACTTCTTTTGTATCAAGCAAGGTCAACAAGGTAGGTATATCTTTAAATTTTATTTTATCTACCTTGCGTCGTGACTGATTGTGGTTCCTAGTTGTATACAGTGAACACTGCCTTAGCAGCCACCTGCGAATAGCAACCACCTGTCTTAAACGGCCAGTTTGAATAGGACTTAAACTGACAATTTGTTCTATTTTTTACTGTCTTTAACAGCCACCTGTCTTCAGCAGCCACGTTTTGTCACTCCCTTTGGTGGCAGCTAAAGACAGGTTTGACTGTAGTTGGTAATTTAAATACCTTTTAAGCACCTTTACACATGTCTTCCGCTTCAAGTGTTGGTAAGCACTTAAATTGCAAATTGTAACTCTGCTTCTGGCATATTCATTTGATTGCACGCGGCACAATTAACACCGTGTAGATTACTTGATTTATAAATTCATGTTTACTCGCCTCTAAAACCAACGTATAACTAAAAAGCATGTTACATTTGAGAAAACGCGAAACAGTATATTGGCAAACGACGTACTTACTCTATTGTTAAAACAATATGATACTCAACGGTATAAATTCAATCAGAGTCGAAAAGGAACATCCATTATGAAAAGCGGATGAAATAAAATCAAATTTCCATTTTCTTTGTAAAGGCTAATGGAGGAACTGTTTCTAGAATCTCAGGTTCCTTCACCGGCATACAATGAAAGCAAAATGAGTATCAATTTAAATGGCTTATTATACCAAGGCATGTTTAAAAGGCTTTGTAACTCCAGATAACAAAAATATTTCTGGTTTAGGGCACAAATGTTGAAAAGGAGGACAATCTCAATAGTTTTTATTTCAGACAAAAGCAAATCAAACAACATTTTAATTTATCTGAATCTTATTAAATAATATTCGATTTTGTATTAAAAATAATACAACACCCATTTCGAAATGAATTAAATAAACGACTTGATATAAAATGAATTAACAACTGTTACTGTACAGCACTTGTATTAGCCTAAAGAATAACTCGTTGTTAAAGAAACAATTAAATTAAAGTGTTGGTTTTGCGAATGGTGAGGGAAAGACCATCCACCCAAGGAACAGAATAAGTTGTCTATAGCAGTGTCAAGAGCATTAAATACATTGATAATTTACATTTAAATTATCAAATATTACTTTTTTCATATATACCAGTCAAGCAAACGACTCATTCATATTTTATTGTCTTGACAAAATTATAGATATTCTTTGAACAGACATAAAAAGAAGCAATTACGTTTAAAATCACTTACTTTTCGTCTCGATAAGACATTTCTTGTCTCCCATCTCAAATCAAAACAGTCTGGGTTCAATTCTGAAATGAAATAACGTAATATGATTTGAACAAACTAACACTGATTGCAAATATACACAACTTTTACTGCGATGCCAGTCACATAAAACAGAAAGAATAACGTTATAAATAGAAGTTTGCTCTACTTCCTGTTGTTTGGTTATTTGCTTACGATGTGCAAACATTGGTTCAAACAAAAGTACTTTTACGTTATATATTAATAAATTGTGTTTAGTTCCTTCAAATGAGGTTTAATCTTGAGTCTCCTTACTGAATCGGATTACAAATACCTGATTTAGTATCTGCAGTTAAAAGACTTATTAATAATAAAAGCGACTGTTACATAAAAATATTCCGGATTTCATTTCCAAAACCATGAAAACACAAAATACGGTTTACTTAAGGAGTTAAATTAGGAGTGAATTGACAAAATATTTGCCATTAAATATCTTATGAATTTGTGGATTTTTTTTTGTAAACAGGAAACTGATTAAGAAAATTTTCGGGCTTACACATTTATTTATTGCAGTATTTAGCGCAACGAGCTTATAACATAGCGTATAGTTTTTTTTTTTATTTTAGACGTTTACATGTTTTTCGTCAATCCAGTTTCAGTATGCTGAGACGACCAAATTGTTAAACATAAAATGTGGTCACATACAAAAGTAAATTATCATATCAGAATATGTCACATTCAGAAAACACAGCCCCATGACAATTTAGTACATATGACAAAAGAGCATGTGTTATATTATTATTCAAATCGTACAAAAAGAAACGAAAATGGGAACATTACGGCTTATTACCTTAAAACTATCGGTTGCAAAATAGTTTTCACTGCGTATTTACAACACATTTTATGGCGTACCAACACCACACTTGCCCCAGTAGGTGCTCCTTTAAACAAACGAGATAAAGCTGTCTTGTTGAATTTTGATTTTTCCTTATTTTCGCAAGCTTGCAAATTGATATTATAATGTAAATGGTGGTACTTCGCTCATACAAAATCAATATTATTTAATTTTATGGTAGAAACAAAACGTGAAATTATATAGTTTTTTTCTATAAGCGAAATACCACCAGTCGAAAAACCACAATTTTCCAGCTCGAGGAAAAGGGACCATAGCATGGACTATAAGCAAAGAAATTCATTCACACTGAACCTTCATATTTTGATATAACAATTTGCCTCTGATTTAAATAAAATAGTCTGTTGGGTTTTTACGTTGATTTAGTTTTTGTTTTAAGTGTTTCAATATAAACATTCTTATGTTTTTAATGCGTGTGATTTATTTGTTAATAATTGTTACAGTATTTAATGTTTTAAAAAGCACAATCCATCATTTAAAAAAAACATAGAATAGTGGTCTGTCTGTCTGTCTGTCTGTCTGTCTGTCTTTTTTGTCAGATATTTTGTCTACTTCCTGGAAACAAGAGCACAGTAGCAGGAAATAAAAAAAAAGGTTGTTATTCATCCACGATGTTATCCTTTATGGCAGACATAAATAGGTTGTCTACAAAAATGACGTAATTACAACATAAAAAGCTTATACGCCTAAGATTCACTGCAACATTTGATAAGGAGTCTCCTGAAGGAAGCTCTAAGATGAAAGGGAAGTTGTATATCTGTTGCAATCGGAAACGATAAGTCTTCGTCTCAGACTGTGCACAGAGTGTATACAAATGATATAAAGGACATCTTAAAGATGGCTGGTCACATATCAGGACGTAACCGTCTGTTTTCAGATATCAAAATTTTTGTTTTAAACTGTAGAAGACTGGTTAGTAGAAAGGCCTGTAATTATTTAGTGAATGTGATGTGATATCTTACATATTCAACGTACACTGAATATCGTTAAAGCCAAAGTTGTTATATATTTACTAACGCAGTAAACTTCACTCACAACAGATTCTGGAATGTACTGTAAGATAAAATGGGTATTTGTCGGGAAGGTAGTACAGTTGGCAAGAATTCGCTAGTTATGTTAAGAACAAATCATAGACAAGTCAAAATCAAAATACAGCTTGTCAAGAACAAGTGAACTAAAAACTCTAACCTTCGTCACGACAAGTGAAAAATAATTTCATTAAATGAAGCTTTGGAATTCCTTTTAAATTTAGTTCTTGTTAATGTTTACCAATCAAATACTGAATGGGCGAAGCAGATGCAATTTAAATCTGATTAGTATTATTAAGAAAGTACAATGCCCTTTAAAAGTGCGACAATGTATGTTTTTGTCTGTAAATTTGCGATTTAATTTAAACTTTTCATCACGATATACATTTCTGCAATATTGCAACTTCGTATACGGCATTCTTGACCTTCTCAAAGGCAGTTTAATTGGGCAACCGTGATAAAATACTTTTGCGCAACTGATCTTCGCCCCGTGATAAAGCCTTGGATAAATCGATGGCGGGTATTTCTATAATAATTATATAATGTAAGTCCTTAACTAGAAATGATTTTTATTAAGATCAAATTTAATTAAGGAACGAACCTGTCATGTAAAATAATATTTTGTTTCTTGTAATGATTATGCAACATTTACTCCCTTGCTAGAAGATATTTACATGCAGCTGTCTTACAAATGTATTTTATGCCCCCGCCATGAAATGGCGACGGGCATTAAGAGTTGCTCCTGTCCGTTCGTCCGTCCGTCCGTCCGATATTCTCGTGAACGCAACTTGTAGGTGGGAATTTAATGAAACTTTACCACAATGCTTGGCCTGATAATTTTATGTTGTTGTGCATAAAGGTGGGGTTTCGCTCTTACATGTTCCGTTCAGAAGTTATGGCCCTTTGATACTTCCATTTGCATTACTTTTAATAGGAGTATATCTCGTGAACGCAACTCCTCCTACACTACTGGTGGCAATTAAATGAAACTTTACCACAATGCTTGGCCTGATATGTTGTTGTGCATAAAGGTGGGGTTTCGCTCTTACAAGTTCCGTTCAGAAGTTATGGCCCTTTGATACTTCCAGTTACATTAGTTTTAATAGGAATATATCTCGTGAACGCAACTCTTCCTACACTACTGGTGGCAATTAAATGAAACTTTACCACAATGCTTGGCCTGATATGTTGTTGTGCATAAAGGTGGGGTTTTGCTCTTACATGTACCGTTCAGAAGTTATGGCCCTTTGATACTTCCATTTACATTAGTTTTTATAGGAATATATCTTGTGAACGCAACTCGTCCTTCACTTCTGGTGGGAATTTAATGAAACTTTACCACAATGCTTTGCCTGATATGTTGTTGTGCATAAAGGTGGGGTTTTGCTCTTATATGACCCGTTCAGAAGTTATGGCCCTTTGAATGTTCCGTTCAGAAGTTATGGCCCTTTGATAATTCCATTTACATTAGTTTTAATAGGAATATATCTTGTTCACTTTCATTTTGTGTTACGCAAAATATACACTTGGCCCTTAACTTCGTTATGAATGGAGGGATTTGAAAATAACAAAATAATGTTCACCATGACAAGGCGGTGTGTCGCGTACAATACCCATGCCTGTAGGTCCAAGGTTAAGGTCACTGTTACTAAAAATAGAATTTTCAAAATCGTGTCCGCTCTGTAAATTTGTTTTTCTTATTGGATTTTTATAAAACTTGGTATAATTGTTTACCATATCAAGATGGTGTGTCACGTACATGCCCAAGCCTGTAGGTCGAAGGTCTAGGTCACTGTTACTAAAAGTAGAATTTTCTTCTCCGGGCTGATACTTTGTTATGAATGGAAGGATTTCAAAAAAAACTTTGCACAAATGTTCACTATGACAAGGCAGTGTGTCCGCACAATACCCAAGCCTGAAGGTCCAAGGTCAACGTCACTGTTACTAAAAATAGAATTTTCTTGTCCGGGCTGTAACTTCATTACAAATGGAGGGATTTGCACTTGAGTGTCTGAAAACGATGCATAGCGGGGGCATCCGTGTCCTATGGACGCGTTTCTAGTTACGAGGTAACATGCTTAAAATAGACTGATTGATGATACATCTACTTCAGTGTATAATTTAAAAATTTTGTCATGTTTTGGTATTTGTCTCGAAAATAAATATTGGAAGAATTTATTTCCACATGTAAATATTTGTTCGCGATAACTGTTCCTCTCGGAATAGAATGACATCACTGTTACACTAAGTTACTAATATTACATTAGAACAACAAATAGTTTTTGCATTGTTAAAATACATTGTCAAAACTTTGAACAACGGAAACAAAGAAACAGTTGTCTGAATCGGACACAGCATTGTTAAATGACAATTTTAATGAATTTGTCTGTTTATCACATTTTGGTGCTGTAGTAAGAAGTTAAAAGCAAGCTGGTGTATTAAACTACTCACAAGATTCATAAACTTCACAGAAATATTCACCTCATTCAGATACAGTGTGGCGTCTTACAACCATGACCAGTTTTGTTTCAAAGGTAAAACAACAACTGATGACTTGTTTCTTTGTTTTACTGTTAAACATACGATATCCTTTACTTTCGATTCGTCGATTTCGAGAGAGCCAGTGCCTTAGTTCATATAATCCTACAAATATAATATGATTTTACGATTTTAAAGAAACTACAGGCTCAGAAGCTAGCCGTGAATACAAATGATAAATGGACTCGGTTAACTGATGAAAATAGACATAAAGTTTTATATTTTAGTAATACATGTAGCGCCATAATTGTTCGGAATTTATTAACTGTCTTTATCTGTTTCAAAATGTGTATCAGAATAAATGCACCATCTGCTCAATAAAGTCTTTGTTATTACGTCTGCTATCATGATGCTCTGGGAAGTACAAAAATAAATTTGACGTTAATTAGTTTATAGCAAATGCACATTCATCGCATATTTCGTATTTTTATTTCATACGAAAAAATAATGAGCGTTGTTATTCGTGTATGTATTTTTTATTGAAACATTAGTTCTGATATTCTAAGAAACCTGGAAAAAAACAACACAGAAATACTCTTAATACATGCAACAACACATTACATAAGATAAATTATTGAATCAGACAGATTTTGTACAATGCGATAGTAAGCAAATGCTATTATTTACCCCTATTGTCCTTTGCAATCACCTTACGGTATTATACATGTACTAACTAAAAATCCTAGCGTATGTTTCTTGTGTTGTAGGTTATGGAATGCATACAGTTATGAAAATATACACTTCACAAAACAAACATATATGAAGCACGTGATCGCAACTTGTAGACAAACATATTTCAGAAGTATTTATGCTTATTTAACATGTATAACTCGCAACCACTTACTTCTTTGCAACCATTAACATAATTGATCACCACTAAAATATTAGATTTTATGTTTCATCAAACGCATACAATATTGTAACGGAAAGGGATAATTATTTTCTGAATTTGTCGTTTAGCTCAATGATTTTGCATAATTACAACATTGAGACAAAAATATCATAACTTCGTGACTTTTATACCTGAGACGTCGTCGTATATCGATATATATTCTATTAATATTTTTCGGTATTCAATAAATATTTATTTCAAAGATTAAACAGTCCAAAGTCAGTTTTCTTAATTTTACTACTGTATAGATATGGTCTTACATTTGTACGCCATTACAGCTGTTTCAAACACCATTGATTATTAATTTGTGATACAGACGGTATTTAACTTAACAAAGGCAGCTACATTTTCTTTTTTATGGATTTCAAAGTGTTTACTTTAAATGTTTGATTTTTAAGGATTCAAAGAGCACAAGACCCATATACTTTATTCATATACATTATTAATTATAGTTTTTCTATGTGTTTTAAACCATTTTAACTCTGACTGTCTGAAACTAAGTACAGTACGTTCAGACATTTTAAGTATGTCATTATTGGAGAAATGGCTTTCAAGCAGCTTTATTCATCTTAATTTGAGAAATATTTTCGTTAAAAAGAGAACAAATCTGATCTCATCTTCTAAAAAGTTCAAGCTCAGTACTGAACGATTTATAGGCATATTGCTTACGAGGTCACCAATTAAGGCAAACCATTGCAATGTGTTCATTGATTTTTTACAAAAACGGCTTACCTACCCTTGATTTCTACATTGATTTGAAACATAATTATAAATTTAAAATTTATTAATACCTCTTTACATACATCTTTACATACACCGGTTTAGACAAATTAATTTCAAAGTAAAGACAAAGTAGATATAAAACTATGTGGATTGATCACTTTATTTTATTGGCAATTATCCCAGCCTATGATATTGCCGATTTTAATGCCGTGCTTTTGTCTCAAGTGGATATCAGTTCTGCAAAATATTCAACTAGTGTTTAGGTTGAAATTAATACCTAGAGTCAAGGGTTTTTGATTGAGCTTTAGAGAATTATTCAATAAAGTATGATGAATCTGGTTTACTGCCGATGAAAAGATCCAATAAAATTCTTGTTTAATTTATTACAATAATATCAGAGTAGTATTGTTTGTGCCTTATGGCGGCTTTATACTTTACCTCCGTACTTTCCATACGTAGTCATGGTAGTGTTACTTACTACGTCTTTTGAAAGCAATTAGGTACGATGCGTGTATTAGTCTACGCTTATATATGCAATACACTACCAAAACCTACATTTGTTTCAATAATTCGGCCTTGATTGTGGACGGTTTGTCAGCAAGCTTTAGACATTTAACCCCAATTATATGCATTCTAATTTAATTTGCAATTTTGCCGCTGGGATTATCTCTGTTATGCAGAATTAAAATTATCTGATCATCAGTCAAAATGTTAGTCAATTCTTTTCATTTTTTCTCGTTTATTGCAAATACATAATGCTACAAATGTAACTTCTTCTGATCACTCCCATGCTAATCCTGAAGTGCAAACCATCGTTTGATATGGATGAGCATAAAGTCACTTTATACTTGAAGAAAGATTTTCGCTTAACCCGGTGATTGACAGTAATATGCATTTCCAATACTGGCCATGAACAGGCTAAATCAAACCGAGCCTACACTGTTGATAGTGTAAAAATTAGGTGGTTTTCATTGAGAACCCGCCCTTTGGCTTTGCAATGCTATTAGCTTCCTATGTTTTATATGTTTGTGTGCTTTTACATGCAAAATTGTTGAGCCAATGGGTGGGTTGGAGTTATTTCACCAAGACAAATGGTACTTGTTTTGTGATACGAGAACCTGTTGAGGGCAAGTGTGAGGTTGGTGAACCCTAGAACCTGGTTTAAACCCCCAGTGGCAATTTGTTTTGCCACTGACCGTTCCAAGGCTGTATCTTCAAAGGTTCTTTTTTTACGTTAGTTGTTTGTGGCGTCCATTTTGAATTGACATACTTATAACAAACATGCTGTCTCACTCTCTTCCTTTCTTCTTTTTCGCTGCGTGGGGATGCTGCGTTTTGTGAGTGTGGCGATTTCCTGATATTCATATACAAATTGTTTTTCAAATATTTCTTTTCAGACATTAAAATTGCTAGTTGCAACTTCATTGCGCCTCAAATGATGTAACTATCCTTGTGTAATTTAAACATTGGCATATAATAATTTATTCAACATCATGCTAGACTTAGAAACAAACACCTCTTCTTAAACTTACTGGAAATATATGACATCTCGTAGACAGGACTATGCTATCATTGGCTTTGAAATCACATAGAATAATTGCTGATTCGCCAAAAAGCAAAGCAAAGTAGATATCCTATAACGGTTTACCGCTGTTTTCATATTGGGGTCCTAATATCTTCCAAAACTAGGGACCTTGTCCATATCAACCTATTATATTATCTTAAATCAAAATGAATTTGATTTATGTAAATTCTTTGATAGACCTTATACATGTACATAATAGACGGCAGCTTAATTGATAATAAAATGTGCATCTAATGATAATACCACTTAAGGGATCTTAAGGGACAATGCAAAACTATTGAGTGTGCAAATCAATTTATAACGGATACTTTCAAAAAATGTTAACAACATTGCTGCTCAACATACATCACAACATTAAAAAAAAACAATGACAAAACTATCATTATTCTAATTCTACGCTTCTAAAAATGTTGATAGAATGTTCTCTGTTCTGCAATATTGGATTCCAATAAAACAAACCTATTATTGTAGCTGATGTAAATGCTATGGGAAATCAAATTATTAAATTAAATAGTAAAGTCTAGCCTTCCATAGTTTTAATCAATCAAATCTTATGTATTAAAGGATATAATAACAATACAAAACGCTAAGACTCATTCAAAATTGATGAAAATCTAGAAAAATAAACCTGCAAGATTTCACGAGTCAAATCATTATCCAGAATCAGTCTGTGATTTGATTGATATGGCGATGTTGTAAAAACATGCATAATTGAAATGCAAGATTCAGTCAAACCCCTTGCCAATTAAAAATATTTAGTAAATAAAAATACGAAAATTCAAATACTGAAGCCATTTAATCTTAAAATAGAAAAAATCATAACTTTCATTTTGTGATGAGAGACGTGTCGGTCAACTAACTGACTTTTATATATTTAAACATGCAATGATAAATTTGTACATCACAAAAAGCCAGTATGGCCAGTTTGAACTCATTTTTATAAGTGAACTACTTTTTATACATTTTATAAATACTCATCGTCAATAGAAAAGTTCAATACCGGTTATCACACTAGTAAGAACTGACAAAATATGAACAACATTATTTCTTAATTAACTTGATACTAACAGCATAATTTAAAACTGGCACGATATTCAAAAGAAGAAACACACTGCCAATGTTATAACCTTTTAACCTTACTCCGAGTTTCCGCAAGTTCTCAAGCTTACTTATGATTAAACATTTTGCCAAGTTTGACCAATTAGGCAATGACTTTCTTTACAATATGCCACTGGGACCTATCTTTTGATTTCTTTGTTGTTGTTTGTTTTTCAATCCTCCGTCCCATAAAGAGAAATAACTACATCTTTAAAATTATTTTTTATTCCAATTTTTATTTCATATTTGATAATAAATAAATAAGATCATATTGATGTCATATTATTGTAATTTTAAACAAACTGTATACTTACTGTATAAAACTGCATGTTATTATGGCTATTTGTACATTCTAGTACTTAAAGGATAATTCCAAAATAAACCTTCTTCCAAGATTTGTCGATTATTGTTTTTCTCTAGAAGGAAATTGTTACCAAGAACAATTAATCATAACATGCTATAAATTTATTGTCAAAAAAGATCCATAAAATATTGAAATCCTTAAATTGATTACTTTTGGCGCCTTAGTTCTGTCGAAATCCGGAAAAGAGAATTACCCAGACGGAATTTTGAAGTTTGTTTTTTTTTACAATTTTTGCACGTAATTAAGCACACGTTAACAGTGTTTAAAAATGTGCGTTTTAGTCTGAAAAGCATCGACTTTACAACACAATGAATTTAAGTAAGACAATGAATATAAACGCACTTGAGTTAACGCCAACTGCAAGAGTTTGAGATTCCGGAGGTTTATCGTGACGGTGATTAAACTTTACCCGATGTGTTTCAGAAAAGATTTCAAAAAACGATCAATATAAAAACTGGCTGACGTAATAAAACAAAATGTTTCGTATTCAATTAAAACAATAAGTATAGTTCATAACGACCTTCTCACATGTTTGCCTGAATTAATCACAATTTATCGATAAGTGAAAAAAACATGCATCGACAATCAATTTGGGCTCACGATTTTGCCTATTAAACATATGAACCTGTGTTGTTAAAAGTTAGTTACTCTCGACTGTTTTAAGTTATATTCGCAAACTATAACATAATTTAAAAACAGTACAAATGTGTAACAATGTAAATAGATACCTACTACCTACTACCAACGCCTGAAGTCTATATACGCTAATGTATTCCGACATTAAGGTAATACTTTCAAATGTTTCTTTTAATTTACCGGAACCACAAAGTCTGCTAGGACAGAAGCACACACAGGTAATTGGTGGCTAGACATGTGACTTTTAGAATGTCGTGCATATACCAACATCACTCGCTTCATGTAGGTGTTTTGCTTATTTCTCAATGATTTCTTGACCGATTTTGACACATCTTTTTAAAGGTTTTTGAATGTTAGAGAAAACGGCATCCAATTGATATTAATGGTTGTATGTCGATGAAAATGCTTTTTTAAAAGGAGTACGGTGCTCGAGTTCTGCTTAAATTGGTCCAGAAATTACTGTGAAATAAACAAAAAAGAACCTGAAGCGAGAGATTTTGGTTTTTGACGACATTCTAGAAGTAACGAGCCTAGCCACTCTGAGATAGAGCGCGCTACGTCCATTAGAATGCAAAGTGTGTTAAACTCTTCCTTTAGTTTTTAGGAAAAACAATTTTCAAATTAAGACAATATCAGGTCAATTTGCCATTCTAATCAATTGAAAATGCATTGGGAATTCTTCTTATGATAATTACAAAGTTTTAATACTAGTTCAAGAAAAATGAAAATATGCATATCAATAATTGCCACGACCAGAAACAAACCTCTTCACGCAGCTAAAACGTATAGAGAAAAAGAAAGCGTGAGTTTATAAGAGAATAAATGTCAAATTCCACGCCATAAACAATTGACGATAAAGGGATCAATTGGGGTTACCGCTTTGGAACGGTCAGTGGTAAAACAATTTGCCACTTAAGTTTTAAACCAGGTTCTAGGGTGCACCAACCCCACACTTGCCCCAAAATGTTCTCAAGTAAACAAACAAGTCCGTTGTCTTGGTGAAATAACTCTAACACGCCGTTCCACAACTGTACAATGTTGCATGCAAAAGTCTACATTAACATAACGAGCTTATAGGGTTAAAAATAAAAGGGCGGATACTTAATGACCTTACCAAATGACTTCAGTTTTGTTATAAAAATACAGTTGTTTAGTATTTATAAATTGTAAAAAAGGAAAACACGCCTCGGTAGACAATAGATATGACAAACACATTTTTTAAATAAACTTGTTTTATTAATTATATTTGGAAAAAAAGTAAAGAATAATATTTGGTTTACAATTTATAATTTATTATATTAGTAGTGTAAAATTGGCGTTAAATAACCAAATGAATTTCCAACCGATTAATGAAAGACTTAAAAGGTGCATGATGAGGTTTCAGGACCAAAATATTAACTTTTAAGTGTTTTTAAATATCACAATTTATAACGGCGGCTGTAAAAAGTCTCCCCGTACATTCAATTAGTGCTGTTACAATGTATCAGTTACGTCCTTTGAAGGTCGTTGAGCACTATACTTATGTACTAAGATAATAGTACTTTTTAAATCTTAAATCATTTTTGTTTTAATATTTCGGCCAGTTAAAAGATAGGTGGTTTCAATATCCCAGCCAATAAGGTTTTGGATATTGTCCAATTACCCCCAAGGATATACTTCCTGCTTTTTAAATTTTGCCTTGGCGTTTTCTGTGATTGTCAGAATTTATATTCTAAGATCCCCTGTCAAAAATCTACTCTGTTTAGTTCCGCCCATTGTTTTCTTGTTTAGGGCAAACCCATTCTTTTATCTGGGGACCATACGCCGCTGAACATGGAATGGTATTAATCTGAAAATACCTCATTGAAGGTTCCATGTTCACCGCCATGTGAAATAAGTATATGCTGGTCTACAATGTTTAGTGCCAATTCGTCAAAATAATGTTAGGGTTTTCAAGAAATTCAAGGAAATCTTACTTCCTACTTTCACTTTCTACTTTCACTTTGAACCAGGAAGTAAGATTTCATTGAATTTCTTGAAAACCCTAACATTATTTTGACGAATTGGCACTTAACATTGTAGACCAGCATATACTTATTTCAGGTATGAGTTGCTTTGGTATATTGTTCATGAATTTCAGAGTTCTCATGCAAATGGTTTTTCTTTTGTTTAAGTATGTGCTTGGTAATTAGAAAATGAATTAGACTAAATTGAGCTTGCAAACATTTACTAAATTCATAGCTTAATACATTTCTTTACTAAAATCTAGGTGGCAATAAGTATTTCCCCAAAAATTCATTTTTGAAATTTTAGCTAGTTTTCGCCATTTGCAATGTTTGCGACCTCTTAACGATATGTTTGGCATGGTATTTCAGTATTTTAGCTGATAAATTACCATATTAGATAATGAACACAGATCCATTTTCGTTAATCTTAAATAAGCAACGTATTTTCTTATTAGTAATGGATAGAAAATGAAAAAAAACTAAAATAGTTCTAACACACCAAGATATGTGAATGCCTTAATTTATAATATTGCTTAATATTTATTAGTCTAAGAGTAAATGTGCTTATTTTTAGATTTCTCGTCGCTAACGGATCGACGCATTCAGAAGTGGGAGTCGTTTTAGGTTTTTGGAGAATAGTGCAAGATAGAGGACTCTCCAATTCCTGAATTGCCCCTAGTTCGTTTTTTGCCAGGTGTTTAGCAACACTACACTAGACTTCGGTTTAAAAGTCTTATCCGAATGACTTGTCAGCATATACTTTTTTGAGTTGTTGAGGATCGAACCAGCAATCCCTAGACTAAGGCAGACGGCCTATTCACTTAGATAATCGCTCGCTTTTTACAGTTTAATGAAACCTCGTCGGTTTATTGACTTTTTCTTATAAAAGTCCAACAAAAGACTAACATAATTAGATAAAAAAGAAGCTTTAAAGCCCCTTTGAATAAAGAAAACATGTTAAAGGCTCGGTTTTCATTTTACTGCCTAACCCTGAATGAGACGTAACTCAGTATTTACACAAGCCAATAATACAACAGTACCACTCCAAAACCTAATGGAAATTTAAAATCTCACAAGCCATTTACGCATTAGCCAAAAACAAAAAAAATCTGCAGTATTACATTTCTTTCATACAGCAATGAACCTTTTATAAGTAAAAATAACTGTGAGAACTGTCATTCGCGATACCGACACAGCGTAAGTTATATTCCTACGGGTCATAAATGAAGAGAGCACCTTACTTCCTCATTGTAAATATTTCACATTCTGAAATTTATTGCTGTTAAGCGTAATGCATAGCATATTTCATCTCAGACTTTATTACACTCGAGATATGATAGAGGCGAGCACCATATTTACGTTTCGCTGTGATAAACGATAAACCTTACCGTACGAATGCACGTGTATTACGAGCTTATTATATTCAAACATTGCAATAGCCATAAACATGTTCTTATGTCTGAATTAATGTATTCAAATGTTTTCTATTAAGGTACACTTCTGGGAAAGGAAATTACCGACACGATTAGTTTTTATCCAAAAATAGGCGTCATCATTTTACGAGATTTTCGTCAATTTTTTATAATTCTAATTTTCTAAGCGATACTAAGAGGCTTTGATTGAAATTTTCTTCTACTTATATGGCATCATCTTCACGCTTTAACAATGTCATGCAGTTAGCTCACTTTTTTAAATTTTAGGCCAGAGAAAAAAATATAAGTTTCTCATCCGGATTTTGGGGAAAACGTGGCGGTTGGACATCTTTTAATTTTTATTTTTTATTAACGAAATACCTGAGAACAGAAGTAAAAACTAACTTAAAATTGTGAGAAAATGTTTATAGTTACCAGAAACATAAGTGTAGAAAATTCGTCCATCTTTTCAATTTCTTCCAAAAAATTCATGATTACAGCTTACAAAAGTAGCAGGTTGGTGCAGCCATACCAGTCTTTAATAGTGACACTATCATCTTCGGTAAGCTTTGAAATTATGATGAACATTTTATTTTATTATTATCTACCATGTTCTTTTTCCATATTCGGGATGGTCTAAAACCCGTTCTGTCCTGAACAGATTATGTTCTGATTTTTTACCAATAATATTTTGGGGGCGGGTGGTTTTGGACAGGGGCGGGCGGGGATGAGAATTTTTTTCTATTGCCTTAAGTTGGTTCAAATATTTGTACTCGACCGTTATGTCGTAGTCCTGGTCACCAGGACCGGTTAAGGCCTGTTTTATTGACAATCTCTCAGACTTTTATCAATTTTTTAATGAAAATACATTAAGCTATCATCACAGATTCTATTGCTAATAACATTTGAATATACTATATACCCAACGTGATCCATATTTTTCCTTATATTCAAGTTATGTGACTACAGTGTAATTCGCTAGGGGTTCTATTTATTTAGTAAATTAATCACATGACTTACTGGAAGTAAATAATCCCCATTGAATCTAGTACATAATTATAAACTTTTACTTGGCTAATTATCTTCTACTTAGTGCGGAAAAAGTACAAACGAACGCAAACGCCATTAGACTTGTGTGATAAAAACATGAATTATGCATATCAGGAATGTCCATGTTCAGAAAACACTGCGTCCTTACACAGTCAACAAGTATAAAGAGAAAATGAGAGCATGGTTAATTCAAAATTCGTCCTGTTGAAAATGGATGAATGACCGCTAAAATATACGATGAAAGAGATGATTTGAATTTGATATCGTAAATGTAATTTGATCATAACGTTTAACGGGCGTGTGCACTTTTCAAAACAAAAAAAAAAGATTTTCCAGACAGTTTCAAACTTGTGATTGTTGGCAAGATTACTAGTACAGAAATGGATATTTCGTGTTTTATTGAATTGTTTGTGTATAGGCCGGAGACTTCAACACACTAAACTACTGAATTGGAAATGAATTTGACAAAACAAAGAAGGTATGTTTGGCACGAGGGGACCTTCTTTACAAATGCTGAAACCGGAAACATTGCATTGCGTATCACAAATAACCATGCACAGACAACAAAGCCACCCGACTCAACCAAATATGGTGAGAGGAATTAAAGTTTATAAAATGATTTATTTTAAATAAGACACAATACACAATAATCAAAAAGGGAAACCAGTAGGATTATCGCCTTGGAACGGTATGTGCAAAATAATTTGCCAATGGATTAAAACAGGTTTTAGCGTGCACTTAACCTCTCATATGAACATACAAGTAGAAGCCGGCCGATTAAAATAACGTATAATAATTCATTACAAACTATAAGAAAAAAATTCACGTAGCCCACCACCACCTCTCGATTCTTATTCACTATTAGAATATCAATACAAACATAGATAGAAAAGAACATCGAAAGCCACCAAACACGACTAATATAACAATATTGCTGTGTCAAATTGATCGATCCTGTTCATTTGCAGTAATTGTAATGCTTGTTGCATGTCCTGGATTGCGCTTTATGCAATATTTACGCACAAATATGTACCGTGCTCAACGGCCTCCAAAGATGGTAATTGTAATTGATTACAGAACTGATTTAAACAGTTTTCATTATTTTAATTATTGTCACGTTTTTCAGGGTTATCCTCGCAATATTTAAAATCTTGGTTTTTCCTCTCATAGCTCAGTTAGTAGCGTGCGCGACGTTCTGTGGCGCTGCGCCATACTTTTGATTCCCTGTGTATGTCGATATCCTTTATAAAACCTTTAATTACATTTGCATATTTTATTGTTTGTCTCTTACGTGGATTGTTATGAGTTATAGTTATGTAAAGTTATGTAAAATAGGCCAACAATTTTTAAGATCTCCATATTAAACTTAAACCGTCGGTAATAAAATTGACACATTAAAATTTAATCCCGGTAGTTAAACTTAAAACGAAAGTATTGTTTTTCATGGTCATCAAATAAAAACAATAAATATCAGAGGGTTATATAATCAATTCAAGGATAAAAAGGATGTTCTGGAAAATGACACCGATTTCCTCTAGACAAATTGCAACATTGCCAATCACGAAGATGACATAACAAAGACGCAGAAAAGCTGGAAAGGGAAATGTACTTCCTATACGTAATTAGGAGGATTGGGTCCAAACACAGTTATTTGTCTTCAAGCTAAGTCAAGGTTAAATTGACATAAACGAACTTTTAAAGCCACTGAACAAGACAAAATATAAAATATTGATATTGATTGAGCCTGGTTTTGAGCAGTAATGGAAGTGCATATAACTGTACACGCCGCCTAGCCCCGGGTTGAGTGCAACTTAATATTAATTTTACACAAATACAAGTTTTGTGCTCGATGGCATTCAAAGAGTTACATAAGCGATGACATCACTGATTGTATGTACGGTGAGACATTTTACGGCCGCCGCTACACGGCACCAACAACGCTTCCAATCTGTGAAAATCAAATATGTTGTTTTTATTGATCTTTTTATTACGAACAGAACATAATTTTTATTTCATTTACCTAAACTTTTACAATCCATCGTATATATACAATGTCATCAGTTTCAACAAATGAAATGTGCAATGTGCGATTTTTATTCTCATTTTGAGGTTGGAATTCTTAAAAATTATCAGGTTACGATTGCAAACTCTATTGTCTCGTTGGTTTCTCGCAGAACTGAAAACAAGAAGCGTGCTTATAAACGGATATTAGCATCGATTACTTAATTTTTCATAATCCACATAAAAACTTATTATATCAGACTTAATATTTTAGCTTAGTATGTACATGACATTAGTTGTTATAATCTTTTACCACTTCGATCGTACAAGCTTTAGAAATTACATTACAGAGCTTGACATGATCTAACTTATATTAAAAACTAATACGTATTTCGGGAAACCTATGCCCAAACACTCTTCTAAATTATACAAAGAACAGAGACCGAGCGTGGTTTATATTACAACTTCTCTATGAAACAACACAGCAATCAATTCAGGAAAAAGAAGTTTTAGCATTATGCTGACGGAAATGTCCTATATTTGAGTTCGTTATGTATTATAATAGTATGAAGACCGTACAGCACTATACTTTTCTGGGTAAATATTGATCGTAACCCGGGGCTTGGCGTGGACATCGATATGTATTTCCATTACTTCGCGGGCTCAATCAGCCCGAGGCTGCGATAAGTTAACATTTGTCTTGTTCGGTGTTTTTTCAACTTAACCTTTTTTTATCTATTGTATTTTTCCAAAAGGGAAAAAACGACCGCTCTTACAGCTTGAGATCAATAAACAACAAATGAAAAGAATCCCCGCAATTTCACAATTATGTACATCAGTCAACCAACCATTAAATAGCTATTAAACCTCTCTCATAAGGATGACTAAATAGTGCACGACTCTGTGTTTAATAGTCACAGAACGTCAGCAGAAACAGAATGAATCCCATCAAAGCTAAAATCGCCTAGTTTAGGGAGAAAGGTTTTAGATAGAGACAAGTCACGATTGCGAAATTCACTCCTTCTTGAAGAAAACATTGGAAACGTGAATCTTGTGAATTCGTTCATGTAGATAAAATTCGCTTAAAATGATCCTTGCTGGGGAGCGAACCCGTACGGCGACAGCGCCTTGCCAATCATTGTCAATTACCATTGAGCTAACCGGGAAGACCTCCTCCACCCACAAAAAGATCAGATAATCCTAAGAAGCGTAATCATCACAGATGACACAAAAATTGACTATTTATTTACAGAAATTTGAAATTTTTTGAAAGAATTTGAAATTATATAATTATATCTATGATATAATACGTTGTTCTTGCTGACTTAGTCGACAGATTCAGAAACAAATTATATTCGGTGTTAAATACATTTTCTGTGTTTGTTTTTTTTAAGTCAATGATAGACTAAGTGTTTTCTCAGTGAAATATTTTTTTTGTTTCAGGCCCCATATTCGGCAAAACATATTACTATAGCATATTTTACAAATTCATATTATTCAGAAATGCATAATTTTAGTTTAAATGGTCAGTGAAGTCTTATACCAAAATGATTTTGGTTGAGCTAATTAAATTTTAAAATCAATTACAACAGTTAAGTTTTTTAATCCCTCCTTGGTTGATTGCATAGGCATCATATTAAAAATCAGTATCATTGTGTGAGAGTACGGTATTTACACGAAATCCCGGACAGCGTTAAAATAGGGACACTTTTTTCACGGAGTTAATTATTTTGCCTCCTATACTTTGGGACACTACATTTATAAACACTTTTCGGGACAACAAATATTTTAATTTTTGTAAAACTGAAACAGATTAAACGCCTAGTTTACACATGATATTCACTGGCATTGTACATTAGATAAATATTAAGAAATGAAAAATATACAATGTTGCTCCAAGAATTAACAAACAATAATTTAAAAACATTATTAAGAATGGTCAATTCACTATCAAGTCACATAACATATGACGTATTCAATTCATCAGCACATGAGTCACTTAAAACCAAGATTCAAAATTTCTGAAGAACAGTGTTTTAAGATTTTGAAATTCTTGAAGGTTTCTACTGTGTCACTCGGTACCTCTATTTATAAACAAGTAATAGGCATTCCAATGGGTACTATGTGTGCACCCCTTGTTGCTGATTTGTTTTTATACTGTTATGAAAGAGACTTTATGTTATCTCTTTCTACTGAACATCAAGATGATATTATTACAGCTTTTAACAACACCTCGAGGTACCTTGATGATTTATTTAATATAGATAATAACCATTTTCCATTACTGGTTAATAAGATCTACCCTAAAGAATACAACTTAATAAAGCGAACACTTTAGAAAAGCAAGCAAACTTTCTCGATCTAAATCTGTCATTTGAAAATGGTTATGTCACTGCTTAAATTTATGATAAAAGAGATGATTTTAACTTATATATAGTTAATTTTCCGTTTTTAGAGTGACGGTGATGTTCCCCGTGCAACATCTTACGGGGTTTATATTTCACTGCTGGTTCGCTTTTCAAGAGCTTCCAACGATATTAATGATTTCAATGAACGTAATCTATGTATTACAGAAAAACTTTTAAAAATAGGTAAAATCCATCTGTAAATTTAAAAAGAAAGGTTACCAACATGATATTTTACAGCGCTCTGCATGCCTTGTGATTAAACCTTCTACAGTTGATCATTATGCTTACCTCTTTGGTTGCACGACGGTGGCAGGGGTTTAAGAGATTATGAAGGTTTATGGGGAAATCTTTTCTTTAAAGAACCTAGAAGCTCGATTTGTTTCTTTTATCCCTGTCATCGTGTTCTTGCTGATTTTACTCCAGTAGCTCTGGTCCCGGTAAGATCATTGAGTACCCGCCCTTTGGCTTTGCAATGCTATTAGATTCTTATGTTTTATATGTTTGTGTGCTTTTGCATGCAACATTGTTGAGCCGATAAGTGAGTAGGAGTTGTTTCACCAAGACAACTTGTATTTGTTTTGTGATATGAGAACCTGTTGGGGCAAGTGTGAGGTTGGTGCACCCTAGAACCTGGTTTAAACCCCCAGTGGCAATTTGATTTGCCACTGACCGTTCCAAGGCGGTAACCCCTCGGGTTCTCATTTTTGTTAATTGTAAGTGTTGTCTCTTTTGAAACTGATCATTTTATTAACCATGCTCTCTCCCTCTTTTCTTCTTGACTGTTTGAGGCTGTTTTTTCTGAATGTGGCGATTCCTGATATGCACATTACACCTTTTTCTCAATTCTACGGGTAATTTATTCCATAACTTTTAACCCACTGTTTTAAAACTCTTGTCATCAAAGGTTTTGCTTTACTATAATATCAATATGCCTTGTTCAAATTTTTGAATCTAATACCAATATACATGGTATAAAAAGCACGTTCCGAATGTATTTTAAAATAAAATTAAACAGTTATTTGATAATAAAACTTAATTAACTGTAAAAAAACAACACGTCATGCATTTAGTTTAAACTTATTTATTTTACATCGATTGTGAAACAAGTTCTTCAAACTTATATTAATCACGCTCGATGACTGCTTCCTGGGTTGCCAACCAGTACTCGCGCCGAATGTGGATTGAGGAAACTGCAGACGAATCTCATCCCTGGTGGGTTTCGAACTCGCAGTCTCCGGAGTTGGAGTCCGACGCTCTACCTTAGACCACAAATCTTCCACAAACGTCATGCATTTGAAATTGAATCACTGTCAAACAGACACCATGACAATGAAAGACTCTGGGGTGCTAAACATCTTGGAACGGTCAGTTGCAAAGTATTTTTCAGCTTAATGTTTGAGCCAGGTTCTAGACAACCATTACTTGTATGTTCATAATTATGAGAACCCGTTTAGGCAAGTGTAAGGTTGGTGCACCCTAGAATTTTGTGTAAAACCTCAGCGGCAAATTATTTTGTCACTGACCGTTCCGGAGCGGTAACGTCTCGGTTCTCACTTTCGTCAATTGATTGTGGCGTCTATTTTGAAACTGATCATTGTAACAATCCCCTCTTCTCCTATTTACATTTTGGCTATGCGGTGAGACTGCTGAATATGGCCATTACTGACATGCATATTTCATTTTTCTAAAGCATAAACTGCATATTTTTCTTATATGTACAGTTGACCTTGGTGAAATGATCAGTACACCGTAACTACAGGGATTTCAATACCTTTTGAAATCTGACCCCTGTTAAAATTATTATAAGGCCAGAACTTGATAATCGCAAGTCATTTTTTGAATTCATTGGTGCACAAGCATAATATAAATCTCTTTTCAAGGCTGGAATAAGTATTTGCTTAAAATTAAATTTGAGAAGAAAACTATATTTTTATTTATTCTTGCACTTTACCACTTTTCCTAAATGTTCCTGCATCAAAACGACCCAAGCATAGAATCAGGTGGGTTCAAAAATCAAAAATTGGGAAAATTACAATTCGCTTGCTTCAAACCCAAGAGCCTGCATCTATAGAAATCTCTGATTAAGCTGATAGAATCGACAAGAGAAATCAGACATTGTTCATACGCTTACTTCTTTTCGAAAGATAAAATGATGCTCTCATTTGATTATTTTCCTGAAAATTCCCTTTTCATCTATTTGTATTTTTCTTCTGCGGTTCCAAATCATTAATCTTTCATTGTCTGGTTTCAAAGTATAACTTCTTTGAATATGCATTAAAGACGCAATTAACTTGAAAATATGACTTTAACTTTTCGTCTCAATAGGCATTCACTGTCTCGCATGTCAAATTAAAACAATAAATTTCTTTAGTTCTACAACAAGATTACAAAATTATTATAACTTGAAAGAAATGAAACTCCCAATATTCACAATTTAAATTAAATAATCCATCAAATGGAAGAAAAATAAAGTCGCAGTAATTGAAAACCGAAGGTAGTCATAGTTCCTTTTGTTTTGATTATTTGATGACTCTTCGTAATAACTAGTGAAAACTAGAGCGTCGCCTAGGTTCAAGTTCAGGGCGGAAACGCACTTTTACGCATTTTACCACCAAGTGGCAAATTGTTTTACTACTGAGCGCCCAAACGCGGCTACCCTTAGGGTTCTACTTTTCGCTTATTGTTAGTGTTGTCTTGTTTTAAATTGATAATTGTGTAACCCATGCTTATTTTTTTTCACTTTACATATTGGCTGTCTGGGGAGGTTTTGTCTTCCTGATGTGACCATTCTGAATATGCATAACATGTATGAAGACAAGGCGCTGGTAAGTTATACAAATATTAATAAACCTAAACTATTTTCTTACTTGCACTTCGGAATTTGAGAAGTTATTCTAATTACAATCTGATACATTTAAAGATATTAACGACAGGCCAGCCGTGTAGACCACACCGTTAAATGATTTTCGCAAGTCTGGAGGTTTTAATCAGATAAGATGGAGCACCTAATCTAACGCTGATTTGCTATAATAATTGAAGTTCAAGACGGTAACCCCTCACTTTCGTTTATTGTTTGTGGCGTCTATTTTAAACCTGATCATTACATAACAATCCTCTCTACAATGTGCCTGTGTGTGCTGGATGTGGGCTCATGATATGCTTATTTCACATTTTTTCCGTATCAAGAATTATAGATGGATGGACACCGGAATGAAATTTTGGATTATACTTTCGTTTTCCCAGACGCTTTATGCGTTGTTTCACAATCTTGTGTTAAATATAATGTTAAACAAAAATATATAGCGTTGAAGACAAGAGCATGAGCCTATAAAATGATCAGCTGAAAATAATTCATCACAAACAATGAAAATGCCTTTGAACGGTCAATGCAAAACTTTTTACAAATGGGGATTTAAACCAGAATTTAGGGTGCACCATCCTCACACTTACCCAACAAGTTTTTCATATGAATAAACAACTACAAAGTTGTTCTTAATTAAATTTGCTTGAATCCATCCATCGATTCGACATGTTTGCATGAAGAGCATGCATATAAAGCATAAGAAATAAGAGATGTATATAAAAAGATAAGAAAAGCAAACACAAACAGTTGCCTAATCAGATTTCTTTTATATGAACAAGCAAGTAAGAGAGGATATTTGTTTCAGTGAAATATCCATTTTATTTCACGAGTGAACTCAAGAAACTGATATTTTCACGAGATTTTCTTTTTATTTTTATGTTTTCATTACAAAGTAACTAGTAAAAAACTGGAAACTCAGAATATCTTGTTCCCATGTGGAGGGCCTCAAAAACAAGAGCCGCTTTACTTTCAATCGTAACTGATGAAGCAATAGAAAATAGTTTTTAAAATTCATATCAGATTTACGTTTTTCAAACAGTTTTTCTATCACTTTTATGGAAAGAAATTAAAAAACCATCTGTATCACATTCAAAGAAGCATTATGCCATCAATTGCGTACCAAAGAGAGGTCATAAGCTAAAAAAAGTAGTTTGGCAAAATCAGGGAAAATAGAAATGGTATTCCACAAGTTCAAAACAGTGGATTACCATTTTTATTTCACTGAGAAAACTCTTTTATTCGCAGAAAAATATAAAATGAAAAGTTGTTCTTAATAAATTTGCTTCATTCGATCTGTAAAATCTCACTTTGTCAAACAGATGAAACATAGGAGAAGCTAATTGAACTGTTCAGAAAAGCACTCAATTCCCTAGAAAATTAATGTTAGAAAATTGTCAATCTTAAACATATAATCTCTCGCTGTGACAGTCAATGGTTATCGACTAAGCAAACATGCTCTTATAGTTTTTTTTAGATTTACGTTATTTAAAATGATGTGTTTTACATGTTTTACTGTAGAATATCATGTGTTAAAGAAACAATTTTTATATCTTTGTATTTTTATAATATCTGAAACATTAAACCTTTTTTTCAACGACTATCAATTAGTTAAGATCAACCGCTTTATTTAGTGTTGAAATGGCTTCCGCTAATCAATTTTAGCTTTCCACATGGAATCATTAGAGCTACGTTGTTAAGCTGTAAGAAAATTTTCTGGCATTGACAAATAAATATTGATATTGTCGGAAATGGACTAAACACTTATTAAGGTTAATATTCAAAAAGAATAAGTTTTGCGTAGATCTGTTTTAAGACATTAAAATTATCTATTAGTATATATATTTATATCATATGTAATGCTTGAAATACAGGTCAACATTATTCAAGATAAAACAAGTTTTACTTTATTTAAAGTCGGTGTTTACAGAACAAGGCACAAAATAAGCTATGAATAGCTATTGACCGAAAATCTATTTACGCGCATAGATAAAAATATTCTTGAAAATATGATTACGCCAACATTATTCAAGCGCGTTTGTGCATATTTTGGTTGAAGTAATAAAAATAAATGTCAGCATTAAATGAAGCTTTCTTTTCTGATATGCAGTATCAATCATAGATTTTGTAAGGATAGCTTTGACATTCAAAAGTAAACGTCGTTTGGAATTTATAAATTAATGCCAGAATTAATGATGTCTCTGGAGGCAACATTTTTCAGTGATACCAGCACGAAATAATATAAAAGGTCGGTCTGTTAAAATTTTAATGCAAAATCTGATTATTCTTGTCAAATTCAATTTTTGTACAAACCGGTCTCGTCAATTGTCTTTTTTCCGTGTAATAGTTATTCAAAACAAAATCCCTGAGTAGCACATGCTGGAATGCAAATGTCTAGAAAGGTCTGTTTTTACGAAGTTTGCATGATTTAAATAGAATGATGAGATTGCCTCTAAAATAAAAACACAACATAAGATTGATCGGCATGGTTTTCTTTGGTTCTTCTAATTCAGTGTTTAATTCTAAAATATTATTGCATTATATTTATGGATGATGTCATTTATGTGTACATGAGATCGGAGACATATATATTTAGGATGCGTCACGGAAAAAGCTTTCTTCTTTTATCCCTGTCATCGTATTCTTGTTAATTTGATTTTAATGGCTCTGGTCGCGGTAAGGTCATTGAACACTCACCCTCTTGCTATGCAATTCTATTAGATTCTTATGTTTTATATGTGTGTATGCATTTGCGTGCAATGCTTTCAAGGGGATGGGTTGGTTGGAGTAATTTCACGTATTATCTGAAAATACCGCATCGAAGGTTCTATATTCTAATTATATATGTACTACATGTACACATATATTTCGCAACTACGCAATTTAAAGATAAATGAAGGGCTCTATAGGTGTTTGAGATGAAATGACTGGTAACACTAAACACAATGTATTAACCGGTTGTCTAAGACACATATCTTTTATTATAATTGTTTTTATTTTATTTCAATTCAAATGTTGACCTTAAACATGAATATACTTGCAACGCTGACATTGAAGTATAAGAATGATTTTCAAAAACGCCTACTTTACTTTTACGCAAACAAAATTAAACATTGTGTTGATAAATAAATATAAAACCATAATAAAAACAGTACAATCATAATAATTTCGATTCGCGATTGTCCAGATATTAGATTTGGGTAGCGGAAGCTTGCAAGCGCCTTCATTATATTAAAGGCTAACAAAAGTAAGTTTAACATTATGGAACTCAAACTCGTTCAAGAAGTTTTCCCTTACTGTTTTAAACTAGGTTTAGGTCTTCTTATCTGTTAATTTTATTAATGATACGTTTTATAAACAAAATATTGAATAATCTCTCGGACGTCAAATATCCTTTGATTAACTTCAATTTTACAAATTGAAGTTGAATTTAATCTAGTTTTATTTAAATGATATTTCTCTTTTCAGTTTTCAGTGTTTAAACTGATAAACTTGTACTTTTTTCAGTTGAGTTGTTTGTGTGCGTTTTTTGTTTGCATAGGGGGAGGGTTGGGGCTATGATGTCTTTTTGTGTCTTTTCCATATACGTATTCATAATTTACTTTATAATACTTAAGTTTGATTTTGCACATCGGAAAGTCATAAGGGACGCAAATAAAAAGCTAAACACGTTGTTTGATTTAATACTTTTGAAAAAAGTATTGCATTATGAAACAACGGACAATTAGAATTAAACAAAGTATGTGCATTTATGAATGACAAAAAATACTTACATGCAGACACTCACGTGATACCGTAAAAACGCTATGTTTTCGGGAAGCTTATAATATTTTTTTCTTGGATGAAATCTTATGGTCACGAAAAAATAATGATAAAAATCGCGGCCCAAAACTTAGGATTTTGTCCGACTGGCCAACTATCCGAATACTGGTGCAGTATACATGTGTATTTATGAAATGCGTAACTTACTACCGGTATATTCACCAAAAGAAAACAGTTTCTTTAAAATAATGCAATCTTATTGTAATTTTGCTGTTTCTTTTTCTTTTTCATGTTGATGGAATGTTGACTAATACGTTTTCTGCGCCGCTGTGATCAAAGATTCTCAACGGCAGACAAAAGATCAATATGCGGACCCGGTGTTTGTTTAGGCGACTGACGCCAGTAACCGGACCTAATTTCACAGTTTCCGACACACGCTCTGTACCTAGTCTTTGAAATCAATCAACAACAACAACCTGAAACAAAAATCAGTGCTTACTGTAAACATATGGCTAAAAACTACTCAAGCAACACAAATTCAGGCTATGAACAACTCCTGAAAAAAAAAACAATGAACACTGATACACAGCCCAAGCATCACTTTTGAACAGCCGGCCGGGGCAGAAATCATGAAACCTAAAATCTTGCATAATATTAATGTCCAACCGACAACTCCCAGAAATGGTTGATTTCAATCCAGCTGAAACAGCAGATTCAGAAAAGAATATAGCCAATAGCTGCCATCTTTACCGATTTTCCGCAAAATAAATCCAAAAACATGGAACTGAATTTCTGACGCGGAAAAAGATTACTTTACAGGATTTCCGTAGTTTCGAATTCAAGCCTCTGCATCACACTGATATCACCTGGCTGCTTTTTTTCTAATAGTTATTAAACAAACATAATCTCAATACCTTGAAAACACAAAACCTATAATAATAATTAATTTAGGCTTGACAAATGCCAAATAATCTTCATAATATCCCATATTTCATGGCCAGAAGATTCACGTGACCAATGGCGAAGCTAGTCATGTTTTCAAATCTTGGATAGTTTTTAAAGTTCTTTTTTTCGGAATAAATATTCCAAAATGGATTCAAATAACTGTTCTAATGATGCTATCGATGGATCTAATTCATTACAATCAACCCAAGAACTTTTTAATGGATTTTCTCAGCAAACTGTTTGTGATAATCGTTATTCTGTGTTTGGCGCCGGAATAGACAATAGTATTAGTGACCCGAATGCGAATGACATTAATAACGATATATCCGATGATCTGTGTCAGAATGATTTTCAAAAATTCAGAAATAGTAAGCGTCAACGTATTCGCAGCGGAGACGAATCAAGCTTTGAACATCTGTGTGTCGATGACAAACTTACATTGCTGCTTTCAAAAATATCAACAAACGAAGCCAAGATGGTCGACATTAGCAAAAAGATCGACACTGTCCTACAAGTAAACAACAGGGTAGGTGCACTTGAGAAAGCTATTAACAATCATAACTGTAGACTCACCTTGCTTGAGTATAAATCCATTGACGCCGAAGCAAGAGCACGTAGAAACAATTTAATATTTGGTGGTTTCCCGGAATTCAGCGGTGAAGATTGCGAACACACTATTAAACAATTCCTGTCTGATACGTTGCTCATCCCTGGACGGATCGTAATTGACAGAGCCCATAGGTTAGGCATGTATGTACGGAGGCAAACAAGACGCATCATTGTCCGTTTCCGTGACTATCAGAAAGAGTTATTGACCAAATTAAATGATATTCCATGTTTGCGTGATAAAACTTGGCGTCTTCAGCATGTTCTACACCATTTTCTATGGATAAGTTTGCAGTACGCTTCTCTTCTAGTGAAGAGACCATTCTTTTCTCTTGGAAGAATTCGCCTTTGCCTAAGGCACCACCCAAACGTCCCGCCAGTCGTCCCAAGAAAAGGAAAATGTCTGCTGACTCAGTCCCACAGCACGAGAAACGTCAGTGCACGAGTAAAAGGTCTAATGTCTGTGAAGTGCAAAGTGTCAATGATATGTCAGTTGATAAGTCATGTGTTAATGAAAATCCCTGTGTTAGTGAATTTAGTGAGGGCTGTTCACCACTCAGTGATTCCAGTGTATCTATCTCTTCAGTGAATATTCCTGTAGTGAGTGGACACTATAACTCATTCTCTGTGAAGCAGAAACTTGACATTTTGATTATGCTCGTGTTCACGGACAACGCAATGCCTCTCAGCAGTTTAAAGTGCCGAATTATACCATCGGCAGCTGGATTAATATGGATTTCAGCCAGCAATGTAATAAAGTTGGCCATCAGCCGAAAAGTGGGAGACCTCTCACTTTTAAACAAGACCTTGAAGATAATGTGTCGAGTTCATTCTCGAACAAACGGACTTGCAGAACGCCATATCAATCGAGGAGTTATGTGCGTTTCCCAAGGCCTTGATTGAACCTCAACACCCAGATAACTTGTTTATAAAATCAGTTATGATGTTATTGTATATATTGACGTTGGATATTTTCCAATGAGTTATTATGGTGAAAGGAACATTAAGATATGAGATTTCTAAAACATCTGTTGGCGAACAATATTTTAATATCACATGTCTGTCACGTGACTGTCGTTATCGCTACTTTACTATATTATATGAGATTAATTGACTGACCGACTTATTAATAAAACACCGTTTAATACGGATCAATCAATACGCTATATCCCATGAAAACATTTAATTATTTTTATGAATATATCGCACCTATCTTTGCTTAGCCGACAAACACTTATAAATAAGGTGTGTTTTTAGTTATATTTTAACTCCAAAACAAGTGTGTCACTGAGTGTTATTTGCAAGATAGCAGAAGAAAAAGTAATTATTGCAGTTGTGTAAAACTAGATCATCATTTTAGTAACGGCAGAAGACATATTTTGAAATAAAAAGTGAGCGTTTTGCAATTCTGAAGGCGATACTTTACAATGGAGGCATACATTGACAGACACTTTCTAAAAATAGAAAGTATGGTGTTAAAATTACTAACACTGTATGATGGGTAAATTCTTCCTTTTTTATAAAAACGGATGTAATGTAATGCGAACGAGCATGATAGCCTAGTCAGTAGAGCTCTTTCTCTCTCTCTCTCTCTCTCTCTCTCTCTCTCTCTCTCTCTCTCTCTCTCTCTCTCTTTCTCTCTCTTTCTCTCTCTCTCTCTCTCACTTTCTCTCTCTCTCTCTCACTCGATGGGTGGGTTGGAGTTATTTCACCAAGACAACTTGTACTTGTTTTGTCGATATGAGAACCTGTAAAAACCAAAGGAAGTCGAGTAAATTTACTGGTTTTGAGGGTACAGCGTAAATGTATTGACGAGTAATTGCGAATTGATTGCATCTCCAAAACCTGTCAATTTACCGGACTTGTGTTGGTTTAATGGCGGCTGCGCACCCTTTCAGTAATAAAAGTACTAGGTCAATTTTTAGCAGGCAATCCTAGAAACTTCGTCATAATTACGTCATTCAGTTGAGCAGTGAACACTGCTTATTATGCAGTTCGCGGTAAATATATTCAAACAAAATCGCCCATTAGTTATGGGAAAATAATACATGCAAATAGTGGTAAATGCTCTCCAAATATCTCAACAAAAAACATGAAAACCATTATTTCCGAAGAAACTGTTTACCGTGACGAGCTCCATTTAATAGTACAGTATAGGTTTTTGGAATGTATGAACGTTGGAAGTCTGCTAAGCAGTTTGTAGCAGATTGAGTGCACTATCTGCTACGAAATGCGCTTGGTAATTATTTCCTATTTCATTTTACATTTATGATGATTTGAAAACAAACAAAATCCAATGAGTTTTTGCAATTGTACATTTAGCGCTTTTTACCACTGTGTGGTATCATTATATTTCGCGTGTTTAAATTAAAGGTAAATGGAAAATTAAAACATATCGAATTTACACTATGTATTTAAATGCCTATATGGAGAAATTAAATGCGTGAATTTATAATCGAGCGAATACACAATTAATTTTGGGGCTTTTGCGTAAAATTTCTCCCCCGCAGAACTAAATAATACGACACTATTTTATTTCGTATCTAACATAGAGAAACTAATTGTTAAGGTTTATTGCTATATTGATTTTAATTAGAATACTGAAAAATAATCACAGAAATAAATTTAAAGTGTTATCGTCAGTAAGTGGTAACCAAAATCAGTAATAAAAGAACTATCAAAATTAAACAAAATAACTTTGAATATTTTTAAAATTTATGTTGACTGCGAACTTCCTCTTTTATATTATTTAACTGACTGGAATTCACTGAACACGATCCATTTATTACTTTATTTTAATATTTTTACTCGAAGCAATATAATAATTTTAAACGGTGAATAAGATATACATTTCGGTGAATTTTGTTTATTGGCCATAAAAAATTATGTATATCATTTCCATATATCTACATGTGGTGGCCTTGTTTATTTATCTTTGTTATAAATTTTCCCTTAATTGAGAAAAGATCTCATCTACTTTACACGTTCAGCACATCAAGTAAATGGTTGATAAGTATCGTGGGAACAACGTCATAAACAAAGGTCAAACGTTTCCAATCTGGTCAATGTCTTATCTTGCAAATAAGCTAGTATTGACAACAGTATACAAAGGTGAAAGTTTCATATAATGATGGTCAAGTTTATTTGCAGAGTTAACCTCGAACTTGTTTTGAGAGTTGTCAGCATGTTCTGGTTTATGTGACTGAGGACTGTCGTCGTAAGGGTTCGAGTGACATTCAGCTTCGGCTAGCTTAATAGGTAGCATTACATGTATTAGAACTGCATGGCTAGGCGCTGTGGCCGCACTGGTTCGCTCCCCAGTAGGGGCAGTATCATTTTGCCTTTTCTTAGAATGTTTTACCACAATCAGTTGATTCGAATGGATCGGCTGAATTTTTGACGTATTTTTGATCTAACACAAGTTGCGATTTAAATGGCAGTTACATAAACATCAGTGACAATGGTGTATCTTATTACGTTTCAAGTTTGAAGGGTGTATTTCAATTCAATACGGAACACTCAATTACATGATAGGTGATGTTAGAATTTTCATAGTTTCTTATACAGTCAATTTGGATTGATCATGTGATTTCTTGCTATGCTAACTAAGAATGATATTCTGATCTGATTTATCCACAACTGATTTTGCACACAGAAAAAAAAACAAACAGACTGGACACGTACAATGTGATCAGATTGATTAAAAACTCCGTTTACAAAGTATGAAAAAAGAGGGTTACCGCCCTTGAACGGCACAATAATTTGCCACTGGGGAAATAAACAAGGTTCAAGGGAACTTCAACTTTACACTGACCCTAGTCGTTCCCATATAAATAAACAAGTACAAGTTGTATTGGTGAATTAAAACCAACCCAATCATCAGCTTAGACAACAAGTGGGTTGTCCCGTAGCTCAATAAGCTCAATTCGTTGCGTTTTCGGAATTGCAAGGCAAGCATTGTCGCCGTGAGGGTGCTGGTTTGCTCCCAGGTTGAGGCATAATCATTTGTACTTGTTTGTTCATATGAGAACCAGTTTGGGCAAGTGTGAGGTTGGTGCAACGTAGATCCTGATTTAAACCCCCAGTAGCAAATTGTGTTGCCACTTACCGTCTAAGGCGATAACCCCAAGAGTTTTCTTTTTCATTAATCTTATTTGCAATTCTCACAAACACATTATCTCTCCTGTTAGAATTTGCAGCAAACAATAAGAGTGTTTTGTCTCAAATTAGTGTAAAACAAACGGTTGAAATTGTTAATTTTCCCATTTATAAAACGACTTGATTTCCGAAACCTGCATCCAACGGCTTGTATAAGTCTTCTTTTCTCTACTTTTTGTCGCGTTGTGGAAGCTGTGTTTTCTGAGTGTGGCGATTCCTGAAACAGTATATATATTTCGCTTTTTAAACAATTTTAAATGCAAAAGCACTCGCGCGTTATCAGAGAGTCCCCCACCTTACATAGTTTACAGAAAAACATACCCTTCAAATTTCAAAAAGGATGGGGGTCTTTTAACAAATAGAATACAACTCTTCGATTTTGCAAATAAATGAAATAGATGTAATAGATACAAATGTTCTTAGTTAAACCATGATAACCTATAAGATACGTTCTTCTCAGTCAATTCGTATAATGTTATTTTCACCAATGAAACTTGATTCTTTTATGTCTATACCAATTGGAAGCGTCACATTCCAGTTTTCTATGAAATTATCATATAATTAAATATTAATATTTAATAATAATTGAAAAAAATGAAAACCTAGTTTTTGTGTCGCTCTTTCGAAGAAACGGCGATACATTGGAATCAGTTTGTCCGTCTGTCCGTCCGTCTGTCCGTCCGTCCGTCGGTCTGTCCGTCACGAAAACTTAACGTTGGCTATAACTTTGCCATTTCTTAATATTTCTTCCTCAAACTTTCAAATTATATTTCTTATGACAACACGCTCTTGATGATACCAAAATCTTTAGGTCAATGTCACATTTCATGGAGTGATTTCCCTTTTTACGAAAACTTAACATTGGCTATAACTTTGCCATTTCTTAATATTTCTTCATCAAACTTTCAAATTATATTCCTTTTCACAACAAGCTCCTGATAATACCACTTTCTTTAGGTCAAGGTCACACTTGATGAAGTTATTCCCCTTTATATGAAAACTAAACGTTGGCTATTACTTTGCCATTTATTAATATTTCTTTATCAAACTTTCATATTATATTCCCTATGACAATATGCTCATACGATAAATTCTTAAGGTCAGGGTCACATTTGATGGAGTTATGCCCCTGTTTGGACTTGCATTTTCATTCCGACAGCACCAGAGGGCGACACAAGTGATCAACTGAACACCCATCTAGTACATTCGTATGTAAATGCTTTGGGGAAATCATATTCTTCTATTAATGTCAGTCTTTTCATAATCACAATCATTCAAATCCTATATATTTTGATGTCTTTATCCAGCAATTTCTGTCACTAACAGTGATGTAACCTTATTAAGTTACATAATAAGAACTAATTCAAAATTTATGACAAACCAAAAAGTAATACGATCTTTGTCTCAAATGGTAAACCCTTTCTGAATTACTCCGTGATACATTTTAGTGCGAATGAGAGTACATATTTTACGATAATTTCAATGATTTTTTTTGCGTGAATCTCGACTTACTTATACTTATATAAACATAAATAAATTTCGATTAATCATCCGTGTACTTGTACAAAATGTTTGGCGGTCATTTGAAATAATTAACAAAATATTGAAATTTTTAATTATGTTTGCAATAGTATGACTGAACAAGACAACTGATGTGTTCCTAATTGAAAGGAAAACCGTAACATGATGCGTTTCAAATTGATACGGAAGTGAATGTGTTGGCGGGCCGGATGATGATTTCAGATAAATATGCGAATAATTGGCTTTCGGCAATGAAATATAGCATTTGCACACTGTGTACCGTGGTAAAATGAATGCTTTTTGAAATGTATTTTGCGGTTGAAACTACATATGAGAACATACTGGGAAAGCTGTTTGTGTAATATTACCCTGCATGTATGTGACAGTTATTTCACTCGCATCTAACCAGTTTATGAAGCTTCGATTAAAATGTTATACTCCTACTATAAGTACAGTGTGGTGTATGTTATAAATATATTCGTTAGGAAAACAAAAACACTAACAACAACATAAGTTAGTCCCCTTAGCCGAAAGTTGCAAATTAAAGCTATTTGCTAGTTCTTATGCGATAACGCACACACATATAAACTATAAGAAGCGAATATATATAGCATTGCCAAAAGAAAAGGTGCGTGTTAAATGAATTTACCTAGACCAGAGCCCTGGAATCAAACCAGCAGGATTAAGATGTCAGGAATAAAAGAAACAGATCGACTTTTTATGTTATTTTGATTATACTTTCGGAATAATGTCATGCAATTTAGTTCAGTTATTTATAAAGTCAGAAACAGTCCTGGAATGCGTTTTCTTCCGATTTGCCAAATAATGCAGATACCACGCATAGAACCGTTAACCTGAAAAGAAGTGAAATATGCATAATTTCAGGAATCACCACACTCACAAAATATAGCCTCCTCACGCGGAGAAAAAAAGAGGGGAAGAGAGCATGTTGTCAATTCAAATAAGACCCCACAAACAATTAACGACATAGAGAACGCTAAGGGTTACCGCCTTGGAACGGTCAGTTGAAAAACAAATTTCCACTGAGGGTTTTAACCAGGTTCAAGGGAAAACAGGGAATATTTTTTAAAAAATCAGATCTTATTACATGTATCATTTGGAGACTGGTGCACCGGGTATTAACATAAAGCTGACTGTTCCCAGACGGAAACAGGATTTGCGGTGTCCCTTTTGATATTGATTATTTTATAAACGCGTTCTCTCTCTCTTCAACACTAATGTATGGGTTTATGCGACGACCGTGTTTCCCCAGTGATGTAATGCCTGATATTCATGACTTACTTAGAAAAAACTGAACTATTTTGATATTAATATATTCTACGTGGTGGCTTCTTGTCTTCCAGACTGATAAATGCCTAATAGTTGCTTATTGCCACTTGATTATGAGTTTATTACCTAAAATATCCCTTAACTCTGTCATAAATTTATTATTGCTGTATACCATGCATAAAACTATATACTATATTATAAAGATACTGCTGCTAACGTCAGAAATAATGATGTATCGGCAAAAAGAAACTCGTTAGGCCAGAGAAAATAAATTATTAGATTCTCATCCGAATTTTGGGAAAAAAAGGGGCGGGCGGACACTTTTTAATTTTTATTTTTTATTAACGAAAAACCCGAGAACAGAAGTAAAAACTTACTTCAAATTTTGAGACAATGGCATTTATAGTTACCAGAACCGTTGGTGTAGAATATTCGTCCATCTTTTCAATTTCTTCAAAAAAATCAGGATAAAAACTTACCAAAGTATTAGGTTGGTGCCTATTCTTGCTTGAAAAGCCATTCTAGTCTTTAATAGTTATATATCCGGATGGTCTAAAACCTGTTCGGTCCGGAAAAGAATAGATTCCGAATTTTTTGCCAATAAATTTTTATGAGGCGGGTGGTTTTGGACAGGGGCGGGCGGGGATGAGAATCTAAAATATTTTTTTCTATTGCCTTATCTATATATTATAAATTAGTAATACATCGAAAATAAGATTCTGAGCTTGTCTTTATCATTGGCATTTATACCATTTATAACATACATTATTACATCCCCTTCACAAACACAATTACATGTAGTTATCCTTGGATTCATTTAATTTAATCATTTGATGTTGAGAACGGAGTTACTTTTCACACAAATGAACCCAAGTTTAGGTAAAATTTGGACGACTATTGAAGTGGTGACTATGCACCAACCAATTTCAACAAAGCAACGAAATATGGTCATTTTGACGTAGACATGCTTCATAAATAAAAAAGAAATTCTAGCCTTTTATAAAATTTTAAGATGATCAATAAGTTTCAGATTTATAAACTGTCGATAAATTTACATGTGAGCCTGTTAATTCACAGATATGTAGGTCGTAAAGTTTAAGACTGAAACCTGCAAAATGATGTAAAAATATATCATTAATATACAAGTAAAAAAGGGCCATGTTGACTGAGAATGTATTTTGTACATTGTACTATACTTCAATCACATTGGCGATACTTGGATAATCTTGGAATGTTTTTTCCCATTCATATGTGACCTTATAAGCAATTGTTACTTTTAAGTTTACAAAATACACTTTTCAACAATAACCTTTATATACTTAATTCATGATATCGATATTTATAAATTTACAGACATAGTTAACTATAATGACTGTATGTCAATTTGTCAGTAAACTGCGATTGCCGTTCAAGAAATAAAAACCAATTTAGCGTAGAGAAAACCATTTTAAATGTATGATACAGAATACAAATGTATGTATTCAGAATATATACATGTATGTTTAACCGAGGGAGATAATTTCATTTACTTTTAATGTCGAACCAATAACAGAAATGTTTTCGACTGATTATGAATTTGTGCATTTTGACTATCTTTAAAATGCATGAAATCATTTTCTAACAGCTTGGCTGGAATATTCACTATATTTATACACTGTTTTGCACAAACCCTCTTTAGCTGTCAGACAATGTTTACTGTTACAAATAACAAAACATGTCCATGTCATTGTTATACATATTATTTAAATGACTTGGCACAAATATTATTCCTAATCAAGACATTGTATCACATTACATATTCTGGTGCTCCAAGTTCAATGACACTGTCAGAAATAACAGATCTTATTTAATCTAGACTATAGCTTTGTCAATATATGTATACAGTTTCTTTACCAACATGGCAGATATGACTACCATTTAAAGAACATGTATCAATTTGTCAATGTCAAATACCACTGTTACAGTCACGTCTAAAGCCTGCATGTCGATGCTACATACTTAAATCATTACATTTCGTCTGAGTCTATAATATACTCATGCACACTGTGTCAAAATTATTAGAACCGCGTATCAATTAAAGAATAATCAATATTCTAAAATTGAGTTTAATGAGACAATAAAATAATTTGGGTTGTTAATCCGATGCGCTGCATACATAAAAAAACAAATAATTTCCATATAATCCTAAACTTTGAAGCAAATGTCAAGGTTTGTTCTTTTGCTGTGCATGATTTTCGAATTGATTATAAAAAACGATTCAGTCAAATGTGTTAAACTTATTTGTTTAATTTTTTTTAGCCATATACATGACAATCTGAAGGAAATTTAATCTAAAACTCGAGAGAGGAAGTGCCTAAGTTTATATTATTTCATTTCATACTCGAATGTACATTATAAAAATAAATCTGATAGCTCTTTGAAGTCAGAAATTCAAGCGGTTTATGATGTAATAAACTAAAAGATAAATGATGTCATGCAAAGAATACGGACGCTTAACATATCGTGTAGTTAATCACCATTGTTTCAATGCATTTTCGATGGTGAATTGTGATTTGAATATAAATATTTTCTTAACACGGCACTGTAAAGTAGTTATAACATGAAATAATCATAGTTTTTAAGGTTTCGGACCAACCATTGTTAATTAAGTGTATGCAATGCATAAGCATACGTTGGCCAAAGTGGTCATTACATTATTACATTAGCATTGACAATAATCTATTTTCGTAAGTAATACAAACAATTAGTGTAACATGTATATAAAATTTAGCGCACTATCATGAACTTCGTTCAGTTGTTATTTTATAACAGCAAAATATTAACTTCGTTACAAACATTGAATCAAACACATCCAATATTAAAGTGAAATGTGTTATTTATTTGTTTTCCTTCTGTAAAGAACCAACAATTACTGTTTTAGTGTAATGCTAAACTTTGACCCTTCACAATGTTTTAAACGTTTTTGTTGAGATTTTGAGCGCCAAATAATAAGTTTGTATTTAATTTAAAATGGTGTGCATTATTGAACGAACAACCAGTAAACATTCACTAGAATATTGATTAAAAATTGCATTTTTTTTGGCTACCTTTAACTGTATTAAGTTCAACACAATCACGTTAAATAATATTATTATAATATTATTTTGGGGTGGCTCGTGGGCAGTTATGGAAATGTATTTCACTGCCCAAACCAGGACTATACACCGCTGATCATGGAATAGTGTTAATCTGAAAATACCTCAATATGAGGTTCCGTGTTCACCGCCATCTGCATACCATCGCTTGAGCAAAAGTATAGTGTTTTTTGTGTGTAAGTATTGAGATGCGCTCAATCCGAGGCTAGGCGGCAATAATATGCATTTCCTTTACTGCCTTTGAACAGGCTAAAAGGAAAAAAAATAGTTATTTGGGTGAATGAAAAGCTTTTATATAAATGCCCATCACATATATTGTACTTTCAGTTTTCTAAGGAGCATTTTCAATTAATTTGTAGTCAATATTTACATAATTATTATTGATTATTACCACTCTGTCCATTGTTTTCTCGTTTAGGGCAAACCTATTCTTTCATCTGGAGATCATGGATTGGTGGTAATCTGAAAAATATCGTATTGAAAGTTCCGTGCTCATCGTCATATGCACATTATCGCTTGGGATGGAGCAAAATTATACTGTTTTTATTTTGTAAATATTGAGATGCGCTCAACACGGGATAGATGGCATGGGAAGTAATATGCATTTCCATTACTGCCCATGAACAGGTTAAATCAAACCGAGCTTACAGTATGTCCATGTTTTTCGTGTTTGGTTGCTTTCAAAGTTTCTTTTTCATTTTAATTGCATGGTCCTTCCCTAGTAAAAATAAAAAATTATATGGAATTTAAGTATAAGACACTGTATAGTTTTGATAAACATTCGTCAATATGTTTATAATAAGTCAGTAATATTTTTGTTACCTTTAATATTTCAAACTAACATTTAGCGTCGTTAAAACTTCGGAGCCTGTTGAAAGAATGTTGAAAATATCAATGAAAGCAGTCTTTGCTTAACAAAAGACTTTCAAAACAGAGGCATTGCTACCATAACGTGTTTTGCAAGTTTTATCGCCGATTTCCAGATTTAATATGAAATTACAATGCAGTTTGTAATCACTATTGCAAAAAGGCATTTGTCAATAAGTGATTTATAAATAACGATTTATTAAATGTAGAAAAGAAAATGCAATATCATTGTTGTTCACGTTATTAGTAACGCAATCTCTAAATTCGAGAAATTCAAGAAAGAAGGATAACCAACATGCATTTCTACAGCGCTCAGCATGTAAGCAAAACGATACAGGGAATATTTGTTATCTTGCTTACCATTTTGGCTGCAAGGTGATTGCATTGGTTGAATAATGTAATTAGGTTCCTTGAGAAATCTTGAAGAAAACACATCGAAAGCGATAAATTACTTTTTGTCCTTCTTTGTAATCTTGCGTCTATGATCAAATGGTTCAGTTACATCCCTTTTCACCATTCTGTGCGCTTGCACGAACACCAAAACATTAACAAAATTAAACAGACTATTACCCAGGGTTATAAAACTGAGCATGGAAACCAGTCTCAAATCTCAAGCATCTGACTGGCTGAAATGGCGACCAGTCGCCATTTCAGCCAATCAGATGCTTGAGATTTGAGACCGGTTTTCAATCTCAGTTTTATAACCTTCAGACTATGCGTGTGTTTCCTCGTTCAAAACATCTGACTACTTGTTTTTTTTAATTAAGTATATTATTCCTTCGGTGGCTTTCAAAGTTCCCTTTTCATCTATATTAAGAATATTTGAATGATAGACAACAATGAAAACCAACGTAAACAAATTAAATCTATTCAAACTGAAATGAAATATTTAAGTTTCGTTCTACTTCGCGTCATTGAGGGTTTTTTTGCAATTTGCAAATCACAAATTTTGCAAGGAATAACCTATATGAACCAGTAATTTCAATAATACATATTGACATTTGCGTGTCTTTAATCATTAAGCTTAATTCTATTGCACCTGTACAACGATTTATATCCAGATTTGTCGTGATGCAGATGCTATAAGACGTTTGATAGGGTTGACAGCAGAGCAATCCAATTAAAGACGGTATAATTTGCTTATCTGCCTGATCCTCAGAGGCGACAAGGTCTCGTTTATTTTTATAGTCAGTGGTTAAAGCAAGTAGTGGAATTGAAACAAACATTTCTTGTTAATGTTATGTAAAGGTGAAATATGCATATCAGGAATCGCCACATTCAGAAAAAACAGCCTCCCCACACAGTCAAGAAGAAGAGAGGGGGAGAGAGCATGGTTAATAAAATAATCAGTTTCAAAAAAGACACCACTAACAATAAACAAAAATGAGAACCCGAGGGGTTACCGCCTTGGAACGGTCAGTGGCAAATCAAATTGCCACTGGGGGTTTAAACCAGGTTCTAGGGTGCACCAACCTCACACTTGCCCCAACAGGTTCTCATATCACTAAACAAGCACAAGTTGTCTTGGTGAAAAGACTCCAACCCACTTATCTGCTTAACAATGTTGCATGCAAAAGCACACAAACATATAAAACATAAGAAGCTAAGAGCATTGCAAAGCCGAAAGGGGTACTCAATGATCTTACCGAGACCAGAGCTCCTGGAGTAAAATCAGCAAGAACACGATGACAGGGATAAAAGAAACAAATCGAGTTTCTAGGTTCTTTTAAGAAAAGATTTCCCCAATAACCTTCATAAACTCTTAAACCCCTGCCACCGTCGTGCAACCGAAGAGGTAAGCATAATGATCAACTGTAGAAGGGTTAATCACCAGGCCTGCAGAGCGCTGTAAAATATCATGTTGGTAACCTTTCTTGTGTTTATCGATAGATATATCATATGCATTTGATAAATTTTGTAGATACGTCTCGCCTTCGCAATTACGAATTTCGGTTACGACTCTATTTTCTCTCCTTGATCTTTAATGTTACGTCCTTCGATAAAGAAAATCAGAAGAAATCGATTTACCTCGAGGAGTTCTAAGGTCCATAGCTTTGATACAATTAAATGTCAAGGTCTTAAAATATCCGCCGTGCCTTGTAGAAATGTAGGAAAAAAGAAGCATTGTTCATATTTCAAACCAACTTGCGGTATATGGACGAGAGCTGAGGCATGGCAACACAAGGTCTGTTTATATAGTTACTTAATGGCTAATCTATAAAGCAAGCAATCCTTAAGTCGACAATAATTCGACCAATCAAATGAATTTTATTTGGATTTTTCGTTATGTTGATATGATGACTAATCGGCGTATAAAGTAGAACACGTAAAACGTAAAATATACTGATTTTAAAACCTGCAGATTGATGTATAAACTGTTTTAGTCGATGCAGTCATTCAAATTTACTGCTTGGAATAATTTTACCAAGGCTGCTCATACATAGTTGTTGGTAAGAGATCCTAACTGGGCAAGTGTGAGGTTGGTACAAATGTAACCCTTTTACTTGTTAGTATTAATCTGAAAATAAATGGTATCATTCCATGTTTAGCGGCGTATGACTGTTACATGATTACAGTTACTGCTATTGTTAATTAAATACAACCTTTATAAATGCTATGACCATTCTACCAGGAACTTTGAATGCAACCAAAAAAAACGATAAACCAGGACTTTTAAAGCAACCGAAAACGACAAATTGTAATCTGAAAATAATGCAGGCTCGGTTTCATTGAGCCTGTTCTTGGGCAGTAATTGTAATGCATACATGTATTACTGCCCACGATGTCTAGCCCCAGGTTAAACGCAACTCAATATTTACACCAATAAACTGTACACTTTTTTATCCATCCAAACCGAAGGTGTGCATATGGCGGTGAACATGAAATCTTCACTATTGACTTTCCAGCGAGTAATTCTCCTTAAAGAACATGGCGATATTATTTTTGTAACACTGTTTGCTGATTACCAATTATACTAAGTCTTTAATTCTTTTGTTAATCAGTTCACTGTCTATTTCTCGTGAACTTACTTTACCTAAATTTCTCTGTTTAGCAACAAATCATCCAATTTTTAGGCATTTAACTAACGATCTCTAGTAATCGCATTACCAAACGAAGTCATAATTTTATGAAGTGGGTCAGGTTTTTTCGTAGTTATTATAATTGCTAAAGTCTTATGATTAAACGTCGTTTTCCGGTCATGCGATAGAAAATGCGAACGATTACACGATATCCAATTACTGGAAAAAGTAATCCGCAGAAAAAACGTCGTCTAAAACAGGATTATGGAGGAAACAGTCTAAACATTCTCAAATGCTCTCATTGGCAGCCAAATAACAATTAAGTGAATCGGCTATTGCAGCATAGAGTCCAGCAGTTACAATAAATTTAAAAGGCCTACATTGATCAAATAAACCAAACTGGTTAAAACAAAAGCCATTTCGTCTCTATAGTATATATATATTTAAAGAACAAATAATGTCATCACAGTGAGATTACAAATTTAAATAACTTTCAAAAAGTTAGCAGCACAATTTAAATGTCAATATTAGTAATATTATAAATAATTCATATGGTATTGACAACCATACATGAGAGCCATTAAAACAACTTTTCAATTAAAAAGAGAGAGAAATCTGCAGAACTGTTTTTTGTCATCTATTTGCGATGCCAAAAAAATCAAGGTCAAATCCAATTATTCAAATATCTCAATGTGTTGAGTTGTATTATAACGCTAAAGCTCTCGGGCCAATATTGCACTTCCGAGCCGATATCACCTCCCGGCTCTTAAACACCGGTTAATAACTTCTTGTATATTGCTACCCTTAATTATATTTACTAAATAACTCACATTTTGACATTTGATATGATATAGACAGTCAAGGAGATATCAATAAATAATAATGGTAACACTTTGTAATGTTACAATGTATAGTGTAACAGAAAACAGATAATATATCGTTTCTTAAAGACATATATTGACTGCATTGCTACTTTACTACCGTAATTACTCTTAGTACTGGGACTACTTTAATATTGTGACACAATTATTTTTCAGGAAATAAACTATTTTTGCCTCACTATTTTTTGAACACTATTAGCACTTGTATTTTTCAGTGTCATTATGTTAAGGGTACTTTCAGAAACTGTATTATTCGTCCTTAAATTTGTGGAAATTATTTAGTTATTAGTTTTGTCAGTCCCAAAACATCTAGTTGACACAACGTTTTAAAATCATCCTACTTCTTGCCATATGAAAAGAAATTCTACCACTTAAACGTGAACGAATATCAGAAATCACCACACTCAGAAGACAAAAGGTAAATAGAAAAAGAGAGCATGTGTTAATAAGAATATCAATTTCAAATTATACAGTACAAATTTAACGAAAATGAGAACAAACCTTTGGGGTTACCGCCTTGGAACTGTCAGTGGTGGTTAAAACCAGGCTCTAGGATGCACCAAACTCACACTTGCGCCAACAGGTACTCAAACATGTATGAACAAAAAAATTACAAGTTGTCTTAGAACAACTCCTACCCACCTATTCGACAATGTTGCATGCAAAAGCACACAAACATATAAAACATAAGACACTAGTAGCATTGTAACATAAAAGGGCCAGTACTCAATGGCCTTACAGAGACCAGAGAACCTGGAGTCCAATCATCAAGTACAAGATGACAGGAATACAAGAAACAGATCGAGCTGCTATAGTGTTTTACAAGATTTTCCCACAATTAATAAACAGTAAATGAGAGCACTTTTCAGTTGACATTGATTCTGATAAAGCCCGACAAACTGATATTGTTGCTTGTGTTACAGGTATAACTTAAAATTCGAATTTTGGGATTCAGTATGTTGGACAAACATCGATGATCAAAACATGAAATACTAACATTTCAAACATTTAGGACACAGTTTAAACTTATATACAAATGTTTCTTTTCAACCGGTGGAAAAAAACTTAAATTTGACAACAGTGCAACTAGAGAAATCTAAATTAAATTCAGACTTATTTAATACCAACATTTCAAACATTCAGGACACCGTTTAAAAGATGTTTCTATTAAACCTGTGGAAAATCTTCTTGAATCGATGTAATTATTATTTCAAAAGACTCAAATACCAAGCTTATGTTACAAATATAACAATCTAATTAGAAACACAATTTAAATTACAATAAAATTACCTCATTCTGATTTATAGACAAATGAAAAATGCACCAAAATATTGAGATTGTTCAATTTAAAAAATATTGCCATAAACCTGCCAGTTTAATTTGTTTATCTGTTGTTTTACCCTGAGCGGCATTATGTAGGGCTTAGCATAGAATCTAAAATATAAAAAACCAAGTGACGTATAATTGTATTCCAAAGTGCTATTATAGTCCAAAAATAATCAAGTCATTTAAACACGTTGGCAGAACTAAGAAGTAAGATAACTGTCAGTAAGTCAACAAAAATAAAAAAAAAAGATGTTGCTACAATATATAATGACGTATTACAGCAATTTTTTAAATTCTAAGTCAACATCATTTGTTAGCTAACAGCTGTATATGACGTATACTAGTTATAATTAGTCTTCTTACGGTATGATTAATTTAGAAATTGTGGTTACTATGGTCATTAATTTTAGTTAAAAGTTATTTGTTCTTGTTTATACATTTATACGTTGGGAATACAACAAGTGATAAACACATGACCCCTGTTTACTCATAAAGTAAACAAATAGAAACAACTAAGCTCCTAATAAATACAAACCAATTACAACCGCAGAAAAGGAAAAAGGAAATAAGAAAAACAATTTAGCTCCTTATTAATCCAAACCCATTACTACCTCAGATAGTCATACACATATATTCAGCCGGGATAACTATTACTTCACGCCTGAGGCAATGGAGACCAAAACGTGAATAACTAAAAACACCACTTAATAACATGTTTTGTTTGTTTGTAACAGTTATCGAATTCTTATTGTCCGAATACCAGGTTCCATTGTAAACTGAATAATAGATTTATGTCTTCGGAATGACTACATGTATATAGTTTTGCATGAGCAAACGATTCCAATGCCGCGTGCCCCCGGGTTAAGCATTATACAAAAATCTCCAGTTATTGTACACAATACTATTCTATATTCATATTGATTAAAGAAAGAATTCACTATAAACAACCTAACCGAGAAAACGCTGATGGGAACTAAGCAGAACATAATTGTAACAGGGAATCTGAGAATATAAATCATGCCAATCTTCCAAAAACATTAAACTAAGGAAAACTCTATGTATTTAAAAACACATATTATAACTCAGATAGTGGATTTTAAACTATCGTTTGAACTTATCACTAATTACATAGAACTTTAAGGCTACGACATGTAAAAATGATAATAGGTGGCATACAGATTACATCAGTTATATGCACTGCGGTTTATGCCAATAAATAGGCTTAATCACACCGAGTCTACAATATTTCAATATGCGTAGAGTTCAGTTGATTTTAAAGTTAACGTTTTATTCACTACACATTTCAGAAATCTTGATTATCGTTTTCAACAATGAGTACAAGAACACAACAGCACCAAGCCTACGCTTGAAACCATTCTTCCATTTTTAAATATAGGTATATTGATAAAAAAATTGAAATTCTATTCAACTTTATGAGTATAATTCAATTTGTTTCGAATAGAATTATTTTGGCTAAATTATGTTTTGCAATCAATGACGGGCTTTCATTTATGGTCTTTAATAGATGAAAATCGATCTCGATCTCGATCCTTGAAAGCTACGCTAAACAACTTTTCTAAGTATACACCTGCGTACTTGGGCTTGATAATTAAGCTATTGCTCTAAAACTTTCAATAAAACATGAAATAATACTAACTGATTTATTTGTAAAACATTATTCAAAATGACAGACAAATGACGGCTCACAATCATTTAGAATACTGACACCCACAGAAAACAAATTCACAATATAAGTTAAAGACGCATATGGCCACCTTCAACGATGAACGGTTAAATCGCGACAATATTGTTGAAGCGGATTTTTTTACTATGGGTGTTCAGTTATAACGCTGTGGGCTGGTGGGTCAATGCAGAAGAGGACTATAGCAGTTTTAATCCAATGTAACATATATTCTGCAGAATATCAGCGACAAGTCCTTGTTCCGATTGTCCTTCCACGTCTCCAAGCACACAGGCGCATGCAGTAAATGCATGGTGGTGCACTGTGTCATCGTTCGGCGAACACCAGACGTTTTCTTGAGGTGAACAAAGTCAATACTTCCATATTGCGCTAGAACTCCGGATCTAAATCTAGTTGTAAATCTGTTGTGTGATCTTGGAAGAGGCGTACGAAACAGGAGGGACCAACCATGCAATTTGAAAATGGGATTCTTCAGGAATAGGCTTAAGATTCCATAAAGAAGTCATTCAGCACTGTTTTATTATCTCAATGAGATTCAATGTGTCTTGCAGTTTTACGCGCTGTTGGTGTCATACTCTTTATTGACTGATGTGAATTTGTATTCTTTGGGTTCCAGTACTCTAAATGAGAGCAGTCAGTTGTCTGTCTTTTTGAAATATGTTTTACTGATAAATCAGTTAGTATTTATTGCATGTATTATTGAAAGTTTTGGAGCAATAGTTCAATAATCTGGCCAGTAATCCCCCAGTACGCAGGTGTATACTGAAAAAAGTGGTTAAGTGTACTTAGGACGACAAATACCAAAATATTGCAGACTCTTGCTATTTCAACCTGTCCATAAGCAATGAATTAATAATGTAAATGCATATTACTGCCAACACTGCCTAGCCCCGCGTTGAGTATAAGTCAATATTTTCCGAAATATAAATATCGTGCTCATCGGCGTTCAAAGAGCGCAACTGATTACAGCACTGATTGAATATACGGGGTGGTAAATTCACCTTAACCGCCACAAAATGAATACATTGTAATTATAGTTTACTGTTTAAAATTTGATAAGGGCTACTCTTGGTCTGTTATTATTATTTTTAGGTTAACATTTTGGACCGTTTTGGAAAGATTAAGTTTTGTGTGTGTTTTTATTTTGTAAAACCGATGACTTAGTCAGTTCAGTTATTGAACTGGAACATTAGTTTAAAAATATCTAATCGTGAAACTTACATATTTTGTTAAGGTTAACATTTTGAACCGTTAATGAAAGATTGAGTTTTGTTTGTGTTATTTATTTCATAAAACCGATGAATACGTCATTTCAATGTTTGAATTGAAACATTAATTTAAAAATATGTAATCGTGAAACTTACAGACAACAAAAGTGGCCTTTATTAAATTTTGAGTAGTACATTGTAATTATGAATTACTGTTTATTAAGCTATATTTTCACTTGTTATAAAACCAAAGGTTATCAGAAACTAATGTATATAACATAATGATGTTGCTTCTACTAGGGAGCGAATTCATACTGCGACGGTGCCTAGCCATTCTAGGCCTATTGTGTTAACTGGGACAACCCCAATGTGTCATATTGACAGAGTAATCTGTTGTCAATAAATTATATTCAGGCCGGACCGACTTATGTAAGGAATACCGCAATATTGGATATTTAAGTCTTAGGCTATTGGAGAAAAGCTCGTGGAACAAGTATTTCCTATACATATAAAGCAATGCAATTTATAAGGAAACCACACTTCTATTTCTGTAGTAGCGATATCGGCTTGGAATGTAAACGATGATGAGATGAGAGAAAGAAAATATAACAGAATAATACTACAAGCCGAGTTTTCGTATTCACAGAATTATAAACACTAGAGCTAACATAGTTTTTATATGCAAATTAGCGCAAATAATAATAACTATTATTTAACAACTCTTTCCGAGATTATATAACATTTTGATAAATATGAAAAAGTGAATACAACAAAGTTATTGGATAATAGAAATTTAAAAATAAAATAAACAAAAAAATGTGTAGATTAGAGTAAAATTAATACCTGTGTTTATTCAGTAAACATGATATTGATAAACAGTATTAATGGATACATGTACATTCCAATATAAAGTGTGATTGTTTCTATGAAAACTGGTATAATCATGGAGGCCAAAGTATATACCTCTAATTTTTCTGAGCTTTACATACAAATAAATGAAAGTAAAGACACATATATTAACAATATCACGGAAACCTCAACAGAAGTTCTGGGACCACCATTGTATATTGTGTTATTTTCGACAATAGCATATGGCCTAATATTTTTAGTCGGGATTGTCGGCAATATTATAGTGATAATTGTGATTGTGTTCAGTCGGTCCATGAAAACGACAGTTAATAAGTATTTGCTAAATTTGTGTGTGGCCGACTTATTAGTAATAATTGTGTGCATGCCCACGGCACTCGCAGATATATTTACCAAAGAAGTGTGGTACTTCGGAAATTTTATGTGTAAGTGTATGTTTTAATGTGTTTGTCAAAAACTTTGAACACCTTACAGTTTTTTTCACTTTCTCGGTATGCACTGTGCGTTGTTCATACATTAAAACGTATTTCGTATCGTTAAATATAATTCCATAGAAATGCAAATAAATGCTCTGTTATTTTGCTGTAACACAATGCGTGTAAAATATAGTTTGCAACTTTTTCCAAAAAGACTCTTAATAGTTTCACTAATACCCGAAGATTGACGGACGCGTTTCGTAATTGTTTGAAAATTCATTTGTAGATCCTTTGTAGAAAATTAATGTCAGCGTTCAAATGATACCTTGGGTAAAATTAACATTATGTTACGCAACCCCGCATTTATATTTTCACAAACCCTCTACTATAGACAGAATGGTTTTAGTCATCAGCGTTCAATATTGTGTGTGAGCGCCGTTAACATATGTTTACCTATTAGGCCCGTGAGGCACACTGCTTCATAATACATTGGTATAATTAGATATTTCGAGTGTTTAATTTTCGTTTATTTCGCGTTATATAAAAGCGATTAATTTAATCCTAGCGAAAGTTTATCATGCAAAAGCTTACTTTACAATAGAAAATCTGCGCGAATTTATGTCCCGCGCGAAAATTCATAAGTGTTTGTGCGAAAATGTTCTCCGCGAATTTAAAAGATACATTAACAACCAAAATTAAAAAAAAAAATAATGTTACAGTAACAGAAGAATCCCTGTTCGGGTCAAACCCTATATGTAACATTTACAAATTTAACTTATTTAATTTAAAAACGTGTACATGTAGAATCGAACCCTTAACGTTGGCGATAGCGCATAGCTATGTAAATCCGAATACGCTAAGGAAGCTAGCAATGAAAACCCCTGATTGAAGTATTTCATATTTCTTCCACCTTGCCTTAACTGTCTTGGTCTCGGATTATTGATAATAATAATTTTATAATTATTAACACAAAAATTGAAATCCTATGTTTAATATTCTCAAAATATGAAAAGCTCATGAACATACAAAACGCCGATACGGTGCAAGTAACTGCCAAACAAATTGTGCATTTACAAATTAAAAGTGTTAATTCATTGAAAATTTATAATAATGTCAAATTATTAACGACGAACTTACAAAATTACCTGCATGTTACTCGTATCTCTTATATTTATTGCTTTCAAAGTTCCTTTTATAATCTGCTTTATCCAATTTTGTAAGCAAGTCAGCAATAATCTTAAAAGCTTGTTTTAATCAGATAAGAACAGCATTATAAGCAAATAAACCACCAACAAACTCTCTGAAATAACGTCAAATGGATTGACATTTTATTTTAAAATGAGATTTCTCTATAAAAGTTATGATAAGTTAAGGTACAATGTAAATCATTCTTTGATGAAAGGCTAACATAAATTGAAGGATAAGACTCCCTTAAAAAAACATAATTATGTAATCACATCCTGTTCAACGATAAAAATTAAATTATCAAAATCTCGATAACGGCAAAATGCCGTTAAATGACACTTTGCACAAATGTATGTTATTAATGTATCTTTATTTTGCAGATGATAAGACACGTTAGAACAGTAAAGAAAAATAGCGAGATCTAAAAATGCCCTCAACATCTATTTAGTACATAAATTCACACAAATTAAACATCACAGAACATCATTTTAGATGTCTACATGAGAAATATGATACTTACAACAATTTATTAATTCCTTGTGACTTGCATATGTAAACTTTACGAGATATTAGTAAAAGAGTGTTTGACCTTAAATTTTCTGGTCGCTTCCTGGTCGCGTAAACGGATGACAATCACTGATTTCTCTTTTAGTAGTTGAAAGGTTTTTTACAAAGTACACAGCATTTTCTTGTTAGTAACATTCCACTCACGTGGGTATTTAAAATTATGTTTTGTACCGCTTAGTTTTTGTGAATTTATGTAAATAGAATTTTAAGGAGTTGTAAGGTCAAGCTTGCTTTTTTACTATTCTAACGTGTGTTACAGTATGCATAATCAAGATACATTAGTTACATTCATGTGTGCAAAGCGTCTTTGAACGGCATTTTGCCATTATTGAGATTTTGATAATTATCTTTTTATCGATGTACATGATTTGGAGGAGTGTGGTAAGCCCTTAAGGGCAAACCCCAGTTGTTAAAGCAATGAAGTCCAGAAGTATATACCATTCAGTCCAATTCGACTGGTAAATTCTACAATGGATCATTTGTGATTTAATACTCAGTAAAACACGGCTACGCTTAAATTTCTACACGTGGGTTTAGTTTTCATTAATGTCTAATGACAAAGATTTCAAAATTATCAGAGGAGCATAGTTGGACGAGTACAATTGCTGAAAATGTGATGGTCACAAATTTACAAAAAATATAAATTGTAACAAATCTTCCTCGATTTGTGATTTTAATGTTTGATAACTGACTTTGGAAGGGTTTAATCTTTAAGTTAGAAACTCTTCATTTCTGTGATACCGTACAGCAAGTTAAGATTAAGCAAAAATATGTACTTTAAAATTTAAGTATCCGTTGTGGTTTTATCCTAACCATTCTTAGAAAGACAAATGTAACACCTAATTAATCAGAAGTTCGTCTTATCAGCATTATAATTACCTCTTTTTTCATCCAAGACTGCTGAGTTTCAAGATTGAGGTGAGATTAAAATGTTTAAAATTCATTTTAGAAAGCATTCAGTATTTATTCAAACGACTGTAAATTATTGATTTCAAAGCAATACAGTTTTAATGTTTTCTTTTATATAAATATGTTTTCGCATCAGAAATATTAATTTGAAACTAGACTTCAGAACTTATTATAAAAGTATACAGATGACGACGACATGTAACAGAACTTCAAGGAAATAAATGTAAGTAAGTAAATAATTAAGGCAGTATTATTTATTGGTTGTAAAATCATGTAATAGGAGTTCTCTCATTTGAAACATCTGGAAGTATCTCTAGGGATATTCAAATAACTTACAAATTGTCCACACAACACCCATGTCTGTGCCGCTTATTTCTCATTGATCTATTGAGCAGACTTCTTCTAAGTTAATTGTCACCTAATTATCTTAAATTGTCTTCTTATAACTAACAAATACTTCACACAACACTCATGTATGTGTGGCTAATTTTTGCATTGAACAACGACTTAGCAGACGACTTCTAAGCTTAATGTAACTGTTTTATGTTATCGGTTATTTGATTCGATCTGGTTTCATACTAACTGGTCTCAGTGCAAATCTATGTTAGTTATTATGTATGTGGCTATTCTGAACTATTTGCACTTTCCTTAGATTAGAGATAAGAGAACATGAAAGCTTGTGATAATAAAATGCTCCTCCAGTTATATTAAATCGCACAATTCATATTCGATAATGTATTACTGCTACTGACCTAAAACTATCCTTCTGGACTCTACTCTTCTATTATAGCACGCATGAGAACATTTGGCTGTTTTAAAGCTAGAGAGAGAGTAAACTGCAGCGCGTGTGAGAACTCAAAAACGCATTGAATAATTATTTGTGAAAAGGAAAATGTTTTTATTACAAATATTTGTCTAATAATATACTTATTGCTGACCTGCAAACTATTGTTTTCATAACAAATATTTGTCGATAACTACACCATTCGAAATATTATACAAAGTTTTATGATTAAATAGATAAAAAAAATACGTTGAAAGCCACTGAACAAGACAATTTCAAAATATGCGGGCTTTGTTTAATTTAGCCTGTTCACTAGCAGTAATTGAAGTTCATATTACTATCAACGGGCTGAGCACAAGTTCTAAGTATGTTCATAAATATAAATTAAATGCTCCACAGCCTTCAAACAACAACACTGATTGAAAATTCGGGGCGACGTTTTGTGTCCGCCACACAGCACAAACAACAAAGATATCTTCCAAAATTCTCATAGCAAGAGAAGTTGACTTCTTCAACACTTCCAGTCGACTGACTTGAGGTTCAGACATATTTAAAGTATCCTGCGTAACTCACAAATTTAAAATACCATGAATTTTAATGAAGTATATTACTTAAATAAAACATCTTAATGTTCCATTGGTAATTTATTATTCAAGCTTATGAGCACATGCACTTGCAAACAACAGTAAAGAAAGTAATAAATATCTTTCCTTTTAATAAAAATGCTTAAGTTATTAAAGAATATGCTTTAGATGTTATTTACTTTTTTATCATTTTACCCTGCTAATTACATTCCGTATGGAAATGGGTTGCTGTAATTGGTACTTGAACGCTTAAAAAAGATAAGACATCACAAACGAAGAAACATTTTTTTAAAGATCTTGACTTGTTTTGCCTTTAACGTTACTGGAAATCGTATTGTCAGTTTGGTTTTAAACATGGTTCTGCGGTGCACCAAATTCACACGTGCCAGGTCAGATATTCAACACGTGCAATTAAAATATTTAATTTCGAGACTGTTTTAGGTTTATTAATATTTATTCATTTTGTGTTCCAAGTTAGTAGAAAAAAAAGATTTTCAACACTCCAATCTAAAAGTTTCAAGGCTGTTGTGGGTAGTAATGCGAGGCGGGACTAACTCTATTTTGACAAATTTATCATTTAAATTTTGGTTTTTAATTCTGTTTTAATATTATTTGGTAATGAAAACAAACGTGTACGAAACATGACAAAGTTTTGTATCATCGCCCTTTTATGTTTTGCAGGCAAGTTTGTGCCTTTCTTGGAGAACACTATCGCTCATTCATCCGTGCTGACTATTTTGGCCATAAGTGTTGAGAGGTACCGGGTAGTGTGTTATCCACTGAAGGTATGTTTTTTCCATTAAACGGTTCATTTCAAATATTTAAACAGTTGCGCAAGATAAGAAAAGAATATAAACAATGCACAAAGCCTATGAAAATTTTAATTTATTTTTATTATTCCTCAAATAAACAGAAGCAGTTATTTAACAAATATGAAAGTTTTGATTTTCCCACAAAAAATCTGTTTAACAATAAATTGTAAAATAAATTTAACTTCGTATAATTTTAATTAAAAAGCAAAATCCGTGTATAAACCTTTATAATCAATAAATACTCATACAGTCCTGTATTCCTTGATAACATATACACCTTTTACATGTAGGGTGTTGAAGAAAACTCCAACAATGTATGGAAAAAACTGTTGCTGATCTGGGTTACGTCCTTGTCCACGAGCGTGCCTTGGCTATTTATAGCCATACTGCGACCATCAACATTCTACGACGGAACACCCGTTCAGGTAGGAAATCATAAATGAAATATGCATATTTCACCTTTTTTTTTAAATTGAAAACGTTACGAAGCATTTTATTAATATGTAAAGACTTACGTAGGTGAGATTCGCAAAAACAGCATTCTTACGTCCATACTACAAGGGCTTAATAGTAGATCTGAAATAACAGAAACGTCAGTAAACGTTTAATATTGTTTTATACATATCAAACGTGATAGGAACATTAATCATATAAAAGTTAATCTACTGAACTTAATAAACTTTGAAGCATTTATATCCAGAATATTTTGTTTCAACGGTCATCAGCTTGAATCAAATTTGCTCAATGGTAGTAAAGATTATATCATATATTTCATATTTACACATTAATTATTTGCTGCATTTTCAGTGTTTGCAATTTATTTTGGAAGAACAAACCTTGTTAATCATTTACCACCATCATTTACCACCAAATATTTAAAGTCGTCTGCAAAACATTTGACGTGATTCCAAGGATTGACATCAATTTCCCGGAATATTCATTTTCGCAAGACGTGTTTAAAGAACCTTTTCTTTATTTCAGGTTTGTCGAAATCCGATTATTATGCCATGGCAAAAGGTCTACGTAGTTTTGCTGTTTGTGCTGTTTTTCTTAATACCAAGCTTGCTGATGCTGATGCTCAATTGTCATTTATGTAGAGTGTTAAATAAGTCTCGTAACGTGGGTATGTCAGTGCACGAGAATCAACGAGAACGCAAGCGCAAGCAAAACCAAGTTGCAAACATAATTGCCTCTATAGTGACAATTTTCTTTGTGTGTCACTTGCCTTATAGAATTGCAAGCCTATGGTTTTCCTTTGAAGACAAAAACGTGATCTGGAACCTTGGACTTGAAAAGTTTCTTATTCTCGTGTATTCGACACGGATTTTGTTTTACATAAATCATGCTTTAAATCCAGTAGTGTACAATTTTATGTCATCGAAGTTTAGAAATGCTTTGAAACTGTTCTGTTCAAAGGCTGAGCGGAGGAAATATTTGAACATGACGAAAATGTATGGTAGACAGTCCAACGAAACGCCGAAAAGTGCTCAGTCGTTCGGTGCAGTCAATAAATTAAACCTGAACAATAAAACATCAGGAACGAACCAAACACGTATCGACGTAGAACCGCGGCACCACACAAGAAAACTGCTTTTAGAATTTCCAAATCGTCAGAATATGGGGAAACACCTGATTGTTACCAAATGTTCCAGTGAGTCGAAAGATGACTCTTCACTCTCCGAGAACGAGTACAGGGTAAAATTTCAAATCGAAGACCAAAGTGTCGCAATAAGGTTTAAACTTAAAAAACAAGATACCGAATAAAACTCTGACTCAAAAACGACAAAGAGTAGGAACAATACGTGGGCTGGTCAGTAAGTCCGTACATACATCTGGTTAATTCATCGTATTTCGCTTACAAAATTTGATATGAAAAATGGAACTTTATATACAGTGGACATAAATGCATCTTTTTAAAAATTATGTATTGATTTCTGATATGATGTATTCATGAAAAGAAAAGCTTTTTCTTATAGCAACATAGTTCACAATCAGCACTGCAGCCAAATAAGCGGAAAACACTTTCACATATTAAACGTTTATTTTTACGGGTTGAATTGTTCGCGGGAAAGTGAAATATGTATCTAGAATCGCCACACTAACAAAACACCGCCTCCCAATGCAGCAAAAAATGAAGAGAGGAAAAGATAGCACGTTTGTTATTAGTATGTCAGTTCAAATAAGACACAAAAAGCAATTAACGAAAAAGGGAAACCCTGGGGGTTACCGCCTTGGAACGTTCAGTGGCAAAACAAATTGCCGCTGGGAGGCATAAATATTTTGAGACGGGGGTTGGGGCAGAGTCGATGGCTACGATTAAAACCGATCTGGTCGCCACCATATGTAATGCGTACAAATAGGAACATAAAACGTGTTAAGAAAATCATGGAATAATTAACTGGCGAATAACTTGCATAGAACTAAGTATGAAAAACCACTTGATATGTTGATACATCCCATCAGTGATTCCATTCTACTAAATGTAGGCATGTATTCGGGGCGCTTTTTTTGCGAAACTCAAATGATATTTGACGTTGCATTTCGGAAAGGACTTTCGAACTGTGGTGATGATCCATTGAAAGTAACTGTAAGACATTTCTTTGTAAACTAAACACGTAAATCACGTTTCAAAAGATCGCACTTCTTTTTGATGTTCAATTTTATAACTTGTATTGAACATTTTATCACGAACAACATCTACAGACTCATTGATTAGTCCTCGTTTAAAGTATATACCCTCGCAAGAAAGTTTTTAGCTTCATATATTTATAGAATCCGATCATGTTTGAAAAAACCCATTCTTGTTAACGTTTAACATCATGTCATAATAAAAATTATGCGTAATAAAAAATTCCAACATTTACAAATTATATTGGGCTTTTGTTTCGGTTCATAGAGACCAAATGTCGAGTTTCTTGTATCAGCACGAAAACAACCACTTGAGGTCAAAATCCACACCTTGTAACAAGAAATATATTTGAATAAAAGATAAACGCCTTTGGAAGAATATTTCTTTACATGTAATAAGATAACTGAAATAATTCGCAAAGGAATGTCGCAGTGAAGTAACTTTTTCTTTCACCTTGATTTGAGAAAAATAACTTAGAATTAAACTTAATAAATGAGAGTCCTTATATTCTACACATTTTTGTGTAAGCTTTATGGCATACATAAATAAACAGATTTTGCTATGTTTATAAGTTTGAATCTAGAACTGTACACAAATCATTTGTATAAGGTTAGAGGCTTTGTTCTGTATAATGTTTCGTCATACTGTACAGTCACATAATTTGTCTGGCAGAAGCTGGATTGCGACTCTAACAATTACTAATTTTGTAAGCTTACTCTGAACGCTTACGTTCGGTTGTCAACACTCAACAGTCATTAAACAGACTGGTTTGGCGATACCTGCGTCTAACGCAGTTATTTCCTTTTTCTTCCGAAAATGGAGTGGATGTGGAAAACAAGTTGGTAATATTTTTCCGCCAATGGTACGTTTTTTACATATAAATAATTTGCTGCTGTTGAGGATGCAATACTTTTTAATTGTCTGCTTTTACAGAAAAATAATTGCTGATGTGTAAATGCAATGCGAATGTAGTCTGGTATTTATCAGGGGATCACGTCACTATATGTAGAAATAAAACAAAGGTTAAAATTGAAGATCCGTGTGTTATTAATAGCAGAGTATTTGTTCGTCTAGACGATTTTCTAATTAAACATCGGCAAAAAATTGAGAACAAGGTAATTCTCATTTCGTTCAGGTGCGCCCGAAAACATCCAATGCATGTTAATTACTTTAAAGATGTCATAGCATCCTAATGTCAACGTGAAAAATGAGTGTTTTACGTAACAGAACGACTTTTTCTAGACGTGGAGCTAAAATGCATTTCTGTGAAATGAAGCTTTAATTTAGGAAAAAAAACGTATCGATGAACAGCACATTTTCAGTATGCGTGTAGTTAAATTGCTTAAAATTAAAAGAAATAGTGAGAAATCAGCATTTTCTGTAATGTTTGACTTAATAAAATGAATGTTTTAAATAGTAATTGAAAATAAAATAAAATGTTATATTATCCTCTGACTCCGTGATAATTCTCAATCGTTTACAATTTTGAATACCATAAACCTATTCATGCTTACTTAACAGTTCATAACATACTGAAGATCAGCATTTTAAAAAGAATGAACAAACCGAGAGCAAAATTTAATGTTAACTGTCTGTAATTACACTGTTATAGTTTTCAATTTCTGTCACGCTGATAAATGGAAAAGTATTACATTAACTACATGAAGACACCATTGGTGCCCAAAACCTAATGTTTTTGTTTTCAGATTGTCACCGAAAACACTTAATAGTTAGGAGTTGCTTTTCAAATTCTTGATTTGATTTATTGTCCGAACACTTGAAACAATTTTGAAATTCACATGATTGGTCGTGATTCATTATAATAATGATCTCTTGAAGAGTCAGTATACCGCCAAGACTATAAATTATGATTATCTATTAGTGATACATAATTTCCCCATTATACTAACATGTACTGATCGAAAACATAAATCTTCACATTTAAATTTATAAATCACGAAACAAGTGAAAGTGGATATTATCTTTTACGTTAACATTTTTCAAAGTGATATTTTATGTTTAACAAAATAAAAAATATGTTTGATGATTTTTGTTGCATTAAGAATCACGTATAAAATAAAGTTTCGGAATTTTAGGTATACTATGATATAAAATGATATCGCCCCTACTGGGGAGCGAACCCGCACGGCGACAGCCCCAAGCCATGCAATGCCAGTTACGCTACCTATTGAGTCAACCGAGACAACTCCAAAAAGAAGATAAACCTGATTAATGTAATCATCACTGCATGACACCATTATTTACTGGTAATGGTACTGACATTATGTGCGCAGAGGCTTTTTACTGCCGCCACAAATTTATCTTAAAACTGGCATGAGTAAACATTTAACGTTTAAGCTTTGCCTCAACATTTTATATATTCAACATATTTATTTCAGAGTATTGTGGTTATCTTTAATAAGATGAAATGTGTAAGCGTCTTACATATTTTCATACCAATATAAACTTGCAAAGACATAGTCTCACGTTTCATTTACTTTCATTTAATAATTTGGTTGGCAATACTTATATTTCTTGACAAATTATTTCTCCAACTCTGTTTCAAAGATATCTACCGTCCTCAACGACAAAATTTGCTTGTAACTCTTGTTGGCAAAACTGTTCCTAAAGGTGCAACATTTCATGTATTAAATTTAAAAAGATCTAGGTAGTAAAATTCTAAAAACATTTTTTTTTCACAATTAAGATACTTCCAATTCGGACGTGAATTCACCTCTGGAAAATTAATTGGCATCTGGGAAACAACAAGGTGTTTATTTTCTCTCTGTCTCACGCATTTATCCCGCTAAATTCTATTAAGAGTACGTTTTTTCTTACTTCAAACTTCTGGATTGTCTAACACACTGGCATATTTATTAATTTAAAAGGAACCAGTTAGGACTTTTTATGACAAAAATTTTGTATTCTATCTAAATTGATAGATGACACAATTTATAAATAATTACAGAAAAAATATTAGAACATTTTATAATTACGATTCTGCTTTTTGTGACAGTTTTATGACTATCGTTACTATTCTACCAATGTGGTTATAATGAGAATTTAATTTCAATCGAACTTTCTACTGGAGCGCCTACAATTGGCAAAGGCTCAGACCAAGTTTTCAATGTTGCATACTCCGATACGCCGGGATATGTTCCTTAGTCAAAACCAAATGCTTGTCGCGTTACGATCCGTGTAACCTAGTTCGATTTATTGTTATTTTGGTTAAGATTGTTTGTTATTGTTATGAGTTAAACGAAGTAATGCTTTTATTGCTGTCGTCATCGTTGTAAATCAATAGAACAATTCACTTTCCATCTAACAATCACTAAATACATGTATGTCCGAGTATAAAAATACGGTGCAATCAGTTTAAGCTAACTGTTATTGGCATTGTTAAGCCAAACCTTAATTGACGACAATGTGAACATTTTCACCTTATTTTTTATCTACTTAATCTTGAAACCAGATGCGGTAATAATGTCATCAGATATGTCTGTTGATAGTCTAGCTTCTTTGAACACTTAATATGATTTCTTAGATTGCCCAGAGAGTGTATATTTTTTCAGACCAAAACAAATTTTATCTAAAAATGAAAAATTTACAAAATATCTATCAGAAAAATTCTTTCATAATTAATTTCACTGTGGTTTAAAATGAAACATTGACAATATAACTATCAAAATTATTTCATAATAAATTTCACTATGGTTATAAATCAGGCAGATTAATGTAAGGAAAGTTTGCTTGCATTTCTGAGTTTTTTGCTTCATAAATCTAAAATAGTTAGCATGTTATTTAGAACAATTCATAACAAGATTGCTTTTAACATTCCATATCAGATTAAGTTTGTACTTCAAAGCGTTTACACCCAAAACCATACAGACATTACCAATGTCTTCACAAGTCATAAGTTCTTGGGAAGTCTCCCGCCTATCATAACTATCTTTGACCATGCTAATTTGCTATGTGTATTTGAGTATAATTTTTTCATTAAGTTCAAATATATTTCCGCGCTATCATAATTTTTTACAAGCTCATACCTTAGATCAATTAATTAGGAAAACACATAAGGGTTGTTCATTTTCATAATTCAACATGTGGCTTTTAAGTTGTGCCGTTGTGCAAAGAATGTTTCACATACATCATTGATACGACTATTTTGTCTTAAATCTACCAACTTATTCTGCTGCGATGTAACTAAACGTCCTTCAAGGACATAAAACTTCTTAAAGCATTTACCGGCTGTCTCTTTTACAAATGGTACAGGATGTTACGTAAATTAAACGATTTAATACCGTCTCCACATTATCGAGAGAAATTGAATATATTTGGTAGACACAACTATCAAATCGAATGTGTAAATCTCTCTGAATAAATCCCAAATGATTAGGAAACATTAGCGTGTTTATTTACAGTCTGTCTTTCATTTGCTGTTCCATAGACATACAGTGCGGTTTGACCCAATCTCAGAAAAAAAGACCCTTAACACGTTGTTTTTTTTTCTAAAATGTTGGGTGTATTCTCGCCCCTTTTTTAACTTTCGCTTTTATTTGAATGATACCTGATTCATCATTACTATGAATGTTTGTCTTTATGAGAAGTTAGCAAGTCCCATCCTCATTATATTAAATAATGAAATATTTTCTGCGAATGTAAATCGCAATCTAAAATTGTATAGGGGAAATCTCATCTTACTTGCCAATGTTGTAAACACTTACTGTTTTCGCAACGCCACGGTTAATCTCTCACCTCTTTCCTTTCGCCTCCAGAAACATTATCGATTTTAGCTATTATAAATAAAATAATATTTTCACTATAATTTTTAGAAATCAACATTCTTCAGCTGATATATTCGTGTGCCTATTGGGACTATACTATTATAAAATGCAGCTTTATCAAATCATTATTTTTTATGAAATTAGTCATATCTTTCGTTTTTTACTTATTGATTGTGAAGATACAATGTTGTTTATTAAACCATTGGTCTGGTGGTCTTAAATTTGTTGCTACCATAACAAAAGGTTGAAGCCTCAGATTTAGTGGCAAAATTTCGGTTTCAAAAAATGGTGCTTTCTAGAAATAAAATAAGTTTTAAAACTAATAAAACATTTAAAAATTTTATATGCAGTGTTCCATCATGACAAGAGTTGGGTAAACGTGTAAAATAAATTATTCAAAATAATTTAATATAATGTTAACATATTCTTTAATGTGCTTTCATTTTTACTTCTAACTTTTACTCTAAGTACACATACACTTAAAATCAACTCCAAATTCGTGACAGCCTTTTTAGAGATATTCATGATCACCAAGACGCCTGTCAACAAAAAAAGCAACTAAATTAAAAGAAGAAAATTAAGATTAACTAGGATAGCACATATAATTTTCTTCATGTTGACTTAATGGTATTTATAGTGTAAAATTGTGATTAAATGCAAATTACACTACAATTTTCGCCCTCCAACAATCATCTTGTCATTCGTCTAAGCGAGAATGTTTTGATAAGGTAAGCAGCCTGAACATTATTTTGATTAAAGACACATTCACCGTAACTTTACAATAAACAGTATATTAAAGTATTTATTTCTCAAGGCATGGTTTGTTACTAAAACATGGACACAAGTACAGATAGTTCATCTTTATTTAGAATTGTTTTAAATACATATCATTGTATCACGATGTTTTTTCTTTATGCTATTTAAATCAAACTCAAAATTTAAATGATCATAGTAGTTGATTACCAACATAATTAAATTTCAAGTATATAATTAATCTTTTTTATTGGCTAATTAATTAAGAATTTAATTTAAAAACCAAATAACCCAGTGGCATATGAGCTTTTTTTTAATTCGAAATCACAGCTTTATTAAAAACTGTTAGTAAATTACAATACGAATACTGTTGCTTTTTTTAAAGGTGAAATATGCTTTATTGATATCATGAATGGACATCCAGAAGCGACGGCCTCTCCAAAAAACCAAAGAACAGAAAGTTACGAGAGATATATTCTTAAAATGGTCAATTCAAAATAGACACCACAAACGAAAATGAGAACCCGGGGGATGAGCGAACGGTATGTGAGAAAACGATTCGCTAATGGTTTTATAAAACCAAGTTCTATGATGCACTCATTTTAAATTTCCCCCAACATATTTCAAGTACATATTCGTTTATCAGCTGCAACACACCCTTAAACTCTACAATGTCTCATACAAAAGGACAAGAACATAAAACAACGTGAGATTATGGTCAGCATGGTGAAGCAACCTAAGGTAGGTACTCAGTGGACTTACGGAGACTAGAGCCCCTGGAGTCGAATCAGATATAACACGATAACAGAAAAAAACCATACAGTTCGGGTTTTAAGGTTCTTTACACGATTGCCCTAAACCTTCATAAAAACTATAAACCCGGTCGCCGTCGTGCAGACAAGGAGGCATGCATAAAAATAAGCTAAGAGGGTTAATCATAAAGCAAGAGTTAGAAATTTTCTCAACATAGAATTATGGAAAGTTGAGTCTCCTGTTGCTGATTTAGCGATAGGACTGTAGATTTGTTCCGATAGAAATGAAAGAAATATGAGCATGATTATATATTATAATAATAAATTATACAATTTTATCTACATATTGCAAAGAAACGTGATTAATTAATATATCGGGAGAAAATGAACCTTTTGAAATATTTGGTCTTGATTTAATGAGTAAGAAAATTTTTTTTTCACAATCCGGTTTCTTATTTCGTCTTTAAGTTAACATAAATATTTATTTAAAACTGTAAATGTCGCAGTTTGATGAGATTAAAAAACGGCATATTTCTGCCAAAGGTGTTCAATTTTCATTTCTTAAAGAAATATTTGAAGAAGATAATTGTAAAAATAAACAGTTCGTTTCTTACATTATTCAGAGAAATGTGTATGAACTGCTTTTCCTAAATACATAATTTACAGGCCGTTCGTTCTAATTATTTGCTTGGGTGTCTGACGATCTTTTCCGACAACAGAAATAAATGACCAGATAGAAAAATTAAATTAAATGCTCTGAGCAGACCTGAATTATGTCTACTCCCTACAGAAGGCGTCTACAAAACATCTAGGACATCGAGGCCTAGTTCCTGGTTATATAGCTAAGAATGGAGATCAATCTCATATCTCAGCATTTTGACTGGTTAAAATTGAGCACAGTATCATACGGGCCAATGGGAGGATTGAAACTTGAGAACCATTGTGAATCTCAGTTTTATAACATTGGAACCAAGACAAGGACATTCTATAGTGACCTACATATATCTCTTTACACCAGTGCGATATAAAGAAGTTCTCATTTTAACAAACAAGTACATGTTGTCTTGTCGAAGAAGCTCCAACCAAAAAAGGGTGTAATCACTAGAATTATATTAAATTTAAAGAAGCATCAGCAGGAAAGAACGATGTATTTAATAAGGCCTGTACACATTTATTTTTCCTGCTAATTGGTTTCAATTAGCATGTGCTTTTTTGCTATTTCAAACTAGAGGAAGTAATGCTCAATGCGGAAAATAGCAAGTTGACAAATATATCCCTAAAATAATTTGGCTTACGGCTTGATAAAACATCGCTAGGATTGGGCATTTATTGAATTCACATTTATTATTTTAATTCTTTTTTCAACATTATTATATAAATTAATAATAGTCATGATCTTAAGAGAACGGATTGTTGAGTAAAAAGCTGATGGAACTGGATTTTGTTATAAATTTTGGATTATATCGTGCTATTTGCACATTTCACTACCATTGCAAATGAACATGCACTTATGACAAATCATTTAGCTTTTCTTCAACACTAAGTGTCATCATGGACATAAAATTTGAAACCTATGAGCATTTACATTTCTCCCACAATAACATTTTGAAATATTAAGACAATATATAGTAGGCATAATAAAAAAGCAAAAGAAAAACTATCAGCTATATGTATTTGATGTTTATATTTGACACGTGCAAAAACAACCTTTTTGGTAAATTATATAATTGCATGTCAATTACCAAAATGGTGGGTAGGACACGTCAGCAATACCATCCATATTACTTTACAACGACGATTTGATCAGAAGTAACTGAAGATCATAGCAGGTTACTACCATACAAGTTTGTTGATAGCACAATAGATGAAAAGGGAACTTTGAAAGCCACCGAACACGACAAATATGAAAAAAGAGCAGGCTCGGTTTTATTGAGACTGTTCATGTGCAGTAATGGGCATGCATATAACTACCCACGCCGCCTAGCCCCGGGTTGAGATTAACTTCGTTCAGATCATTTAACAGTCGTATAAAGAGCAAGAATGAGGATACTGATTCATGTTTATGTGTTCGAGCCAGAAGTTTTATATCTGAATTTAGAAAAAAAACATGATTTATTGAAGGAGCGCTCACATGTTTGGATACATTTTAATAAAAGGGGTTTTGCATTAACGTAAAACAAGAAACACAACTCTCGTACTGAAATAAACATCTTAACAATGTAATTTGCAGCACATAAAATGTCTGTCTTACTGAAATAAAGCGTGCATCCAGATTAAAAAAAGGATCGTCCGAAGAGTTCTTTAAGAACCGTGCGGAAGTGATTTACATGAAATAAAATAAGGTAACCTACACTATTTGCGATAGTAAATGATGAGTTTTTAGACAGACTGCTTATTAAACCTTAAGGAGTATGGGTCTGAATGAGCTTTTAATGGCCCATATAAATTTGTGCTTTAGATGTTCGTTATTTTACTTTCTTCAAGTTCTATTTTAAAACCAACACGTTTATTAAAAAAAAAATAATTATAAATCTCGGAGGAGACATTCGACATTAACAAATATGAAATCTGTATATCTTAAAGACCGCATTCAGAAAAGCATCCTCCCAAACAAGTCAACTAAATATAAAAGTGAAATTTGCATAATGAGTAATTGCCACATCCAATATATACAGTCTCCCCACACAGTCAAAACGTTAAGGAAAATAGTGCATGAATATTCAACGATCAGTTTACAAAATACCCCATAAGCAATAAATACAAGTAAAAACCCGAGGGTTTAACGTTACGGGACGGTAAGTGGCAAAACAATTTGCCACTAGAGGTTCAAACCAGGTTCTAGAGTCTGGAGAGAAAAATATTGCATACCGTTGTTAAACTTTCAATTTGAAAATTAGGAACCTATAACAAAATTAAATTTGCATATCAGGAATGGTCACCTTAAGAAGAAACAACCTCCCAACACAAAGTAGAGAGGAAAAGAAAGCATGGGTTATAAATTGATCCATCTCCATATAGACACCACAATCAGTTAATGAAAACAAAAAAAAAACACGTGGTTACCGCCTTGGAACGGTAAGTGGCAAATCAAATTGGCACGTGGATTTTGAACCCGATTCTAGGGTGTCACAGAATAACAATTGCGATAACAGATTCTCAAATGAACAAATACGTACAAGTTGTCCTGATTTCTTATCTCTGACCCACCCATCATCTCGATAAAGTTGCATTTAAAATAACAAAATATAAATGAATGAAATATGAATGATATTACTGATACAAGTCAGAGAGCCCCTGGAGTCAAATCAGCAAGAACACGATGGAGGGGACTTATAATAAGAAACAGATTTCTACTTCTACGTTCTTTTACAAATGTTCTCTATAAACATTTATAAACTCTTAAACAACAGCAACCGTCGTGCAAACAAAGAGGCAATCATAACAATCAACTGTAGATTGGTTGAAAACCAATTGTACAGCGCGCGGTAGAATATCATGTTTGTTGTCTTTGTCTTGAATTTACAGATGGTTTTATAAATAATGTTGTGGAATGCCTTTTATTTTTAATAGTTTATAAATCAACTCTTCAAACAATACTTGCTGAAAAATATCTGAAAGAGGATATTTTTAATTCAAAGTCTAAAAATAAATTCTAGATAGCAGTCAACAGCCAGACTGCTAACTACGAGAGGTGCCCCAAAATAGCGTTTAATTTCTAAATAAAAAGAAAACTACAGCACACATATCTTAATGCAAATTTCACAAAAAACTGTTGTTAAACTCATTGTTTGGTAACTTATATGCGAAATTTCAAAAAGCTATCATTTATTTTAAAGAAATTGCAAACAATTTAACAAGGCGATATATCGACTATCGGCCCACGTCGCAATCACACAGCATACCATTATTCCTTCCTGAAGTACTCTTTAGCGTAATCGGTACACTTACTGTGGCTGTCCACCTGAGTATTAAATACAGTGTGTAACACTTTGTTGAAAGACTCTTTAAGAAGGCAAATCATTCCTGATATCTTCGCTGTTCTCAAATTTTGGAACCATTCGCTGGAAATCATAAAATGTCTCTCTGCACCAGGTCCTGCGATTACGGGGGATGATGGATTGCAAGTACTTTTCCGTTTAACATTGCGAGAATTTTCTGTGTCATTTTTTCATACTGATGCTCAGATTATTAGCATGTCTCTTCACTTGTTTTAAGTTCTTAAGCGTGTCGATTGGCCCCAATTTGGTTTAAGCACAATATCAGATGATCGCAATGTTCGCCGCTGCTTCTTCAAACGTTGCGAATTTAATGTTAATTTAATGTTTACTCGGATTGAGTACTACATGTACTCGTCTAAAGATGATGCCACCTCTTTGAAACATTAGGGATTGATGTCAGAATGAGATGCTGAGATGCCTTCAGGCAATGTTAACTTTTAACGTCTAAAATGATATTATTCAATATATTTGTTGTTTAAAGTGAATGGTTGAATTCCAAAATGAAGAGTTTTCTTGACGTCGGCCAATCGCTAACACAGTTTAATCAATCGTATATAATTTCTTTATTTCCAAAAATTTTTCTTTGTAAATTTGCATAAATGATATAAAATGATGTCTTTAACAACTGTGAAATTTGCATAAACATGTACAGTGTATGCTTATTTTTTTATTTAGAAATGTGACGCTATTTTGGGAGACCCCTCGTATACATGTAGTTTTTATAAATTAGGTATCTATTTGTTAAAACCTCCAACTATCCAGAAATAAAGGGAATCTGAAACCTTATAGAGAAACCACATGACCTTAATAGCTAGTGTTTAAGAAATATATTTGTAAAAAGCCCAAGAAGAATTACATTCTTACGCCTTTGTTATGGTCGTGAGGTGGCCAATTTTGTACACGTTATATACTCAGGCTTATTTTGTTAATGATTTTTATAGAATGATGTTCTCGTCAGTTCCCCTTTGAAATGCAAGTGTAATTTTCTAATAAAAACGTGATATGATTCGTTTTTTTAAATCTTCAACATCTCCCCTTCTGATGTAATCACAATTAAACACGTTTTTCCGGTGTAATATTACATTAATTATCTTTTAATTTGGACGTAAAAACCTCTTTGAATAAGAGATTATTGTATTGCGTTGCATTAATCCTGCCTGTGTATTAAAGGTCAATGTTAAGTTTTTGTTTATTTGTTTTTTGGACATGTACGAGCGAATTACTATATTTAAAGCATGGGCGGTAAAACTACTGATAAAATAGATTGACATTTATTGTTTGTAAATAATTTGATGAACATAAGATATTAAGGGATAAGCATCCAGGAAATTGAATCCAGCATCTGAAAAGAAATATCATTTGCCTGATCAGAATTATAAATTACCTTTATTGCCCACCAAAAGGCTTTTTCAAACCGATGGGGCATCGTGTTATTTTGTTTTGTATTGTGTGTTGTTTTTTTTTCAAATCCCGTTTCATTTTATTTAAAGACTTAGGTGCAAGTATTATCCAAAGTCGCGCCATGTCTCAAAGAACATACTATTCAACTCGTGTGTTGCAACAAATTTATCTATCAATGGCTAAACAAATTAGCTAAGTAAAGAGTCAAAATGTATGCCACATTTGAACATATGTGAAGCGATTCTTTTGTCCAGTTAAGGTAACAGTTCCACGTAGACCAGAAAGAAGGCAAAAAGGCAAATTCTTAAATTTAGTTAAATGCCAATAACAAAGAATAAGAGGTTAGTTCAATATGAACTGCTGAAACAGCATCAACGTTCTTTAAGAGGAACCAGACTAAACCAACTTGAAATACTTCACAGTTATGGCTTCGAAAACCATCAGACAATTGAAATCATTTTCCTACGCTGCTCAAATAAAACTGACAGACTTTAACACTTTCTGCGCTTTGAGTTAAGGACATTTAATTTAAGGTGTTCATTTAGTTAATTTCTCAGATTTCTCATAGCTGTGAAAGTGGAAGTCATACAGTCAAATCTAATTGATATTCTTGCTGTTATTGCATACATAGTTTGGGTGTACCAAATCCAATCGACGGAATTACGATAATTGACAAGAACATGTTTTTATGTTGATTATAATTTAACAGACCTTAAAAACAGATACAATGTAATTACTTAGACTTTGACGCAACGTAATGATGCTTACTTCAAGATATCAAAACTGTACTTTAAAATGATACAAGATGATACTGAGTAATTAACTTTGAAACATAAAAAATCACACCAAATAAAAAAATTAGTTTAAGGGACACTATATTATTTGAAAAAAGTACTTTGTTAGAATGTTTCACAGTGTATTAGCCGTGGTCATACATTATGCCAAGTTGCGAATACAGTTGGTTCCGGTTGTTTATTTTCGCTGTTGGACCCAGGTATAAATATGAAACTCTGCTTTAAGTCGGAAATTTCTCATGGAAGTGAAGGTTCTATTTTCACCGTTTAGACGTGTAGTCGTGTAAAAATAATTTTGAATTTCTCTCAAGCTGCTGTAAAATGCACTTCGTTTACAAGCATGGACAAACTGAGTCTAATTTTTTTTTCATTTGACATGTTCGGTGAATTTCAAAATTCTCATGTTATTTATCTCGTTTTCACTTTGGCTCAGTATATTATTAAAAGCATAATTATTTCAAACATACTTTGATGGACGGATTTTATATTTATTTGCAAAGTTTCAAAATTTCGATGAACCTTTATCCAACTCCCTTTAAATAAACAGTTGTCGATAGAAAACTATTACACAATGTAGTTATCTAAAGCATAGCCATTTTTGAATTCAACGGCATTGCAGGAGATTATGTAACAAAACTTGAAATGTTAATTATTTATAGCTCAATACAACTAGCCTTTGCGAACCCTCTTGTTTGATTTAAATTGTTCATTGTCTGTGGTGTTTTTAATAAAGCTCTATAACATTTTTCTATCATATTTCACTTTTCACTCAGTGACAACGAAAAGTTCAGATATTCATATACATCATGTTTCATATTGGCATTAATGTGAAGCAAAACGTGCTGTTATCGTGATAAAATACCAAACCAATGTCATTTTGATTCTTCTACGGAACTGTAAAATTAATATTTCATTGTGATTTTAAAATTAGGGAATTACCGTGTATTGATTCAAATTATCTGAAATATTCTGAGAATGCCTCAAAGAAATAAATTATATGGAACATTGGACTACATTATGATTTTTCGAGTTTCCTCACAGACATCATATAATTGACAAATAAAGAATTATGTTAATGTTTTGATTACAGATAAATTATGAATTATGTTTCGTTGGTCATGCGTGTACTTTTTAAGTTATATAAGGTCAAGTGAAACACAAAAGTTAATAATAGTTTTAGAGAAGTCTTGTAAAAGACCGGAAAAGCTCGTTCCGTTTCTTTTATTTCTGCCATAGTGTTGTTGCTGATTGACCCCAGTTTCTCGGTACATTGTACGGTAAAAACATGACAAAGCCGTTAGCTGTTTTCTTTTTTTAAAGGTGTGCGTACTTTTTTATGCAACATTGTCGAGGGTTGGGTTGGAGCTGATTTACCAAAACAAATGAAATATGCATAAATATTAGGAATTGCCACCACCAGAAAAACAGCCCTTCTCAAGACAACGCGTACCTTTTCATATAAGAATCTGTTTGGAGCAAGTGTGATCTTGGTGCACCCTCGAGGCTGATTTTAACCCCCAGTGGCGAATCGTTTTGCCACTTACCGTTCCAAGGCGGTAACCTCATGGGGTTTGTGTTGATGTTACTTCCATGTCATGTTTTTGAAAGTGTATTTAATAAAGTAAATTTTTTTTCTAAGAATAAATTTAACGATCGAAAGAATTAAAAATATAATAAAATTATAAAATGCGACCAATATTATTTTTTTATCAAAAAACGATCGAAAGATTTAAATGAATAATTAAATAATAAAATAAAATACGACCAATGAAATTGATTGAAAAAGACATCTTAGGCTCGATGCAATTCTGGTCTAAATAGTATAGAATTGTGTTGGAGATTAGTTTTGTGTCAAACCCTCGAAATACGAACAAAAAACAACCAAGCCTAGGCAAGTATGGTGTGTTTAATTTGCTAAATTTGATAATATACAGCAAGAAATGTAAAAACACCGATGACATTTCCCCGCAATAAACGATCATGTTAGAGAGAAAAAATGGAACGAACGTCTTACTAATAAGATTCTTGATTAATTTTAAGCTGTAAATTTACCAAACTAATCCGAGGAGATTTATTGTAATTTCGTTACAGTTCTGAGGAATATATTTCGGAATTCATTTCTGTGAAATCCTTGGATAGTAATTTGGAAAAAAACACATCCCACGTTGTAAATTTAGAAATAGAACAAGCAATCCGCCTTACCATAGAACTGATTTAATTGAAAATAAATCATTGCATGGAACAAACATAGTGTGGAATGTAATGGTAACTAAAAGACGACAAATAAGTTTAAACAGGTGTCGCCTTATGTATTACTTAAGCTTAACGTGCAAAGCGTAATTGAGAGTTTAAAATGAAGCCATTATTCGGCTCACCCTATATAAATGTTGCTATAAAAATTATAATTGTGAATACAATGACAATGACAACGACAAATATTTTATTCGGCATTAAAGTAAAATACAATTATAGCCGATAAATAAAAAATACTGTAAAGAGCAAGTCATGTTAAAATATATATCAATTATAATCAACAGACAATCGTACAGAGAGACTAAGGTACTTAAATTCTATTTCGCTCATTAAAAGCTAAATATATATACTTAGCTAGATTATTACGAAGTTTTGGATTTTTTAATGATAAAAGTGTTTCAAACTTTTGTAATGTTGGCCAATGACAGTAATAGGGACTGAAAAAATGTTTTCTAAGATAGTAGTATTTTGGACATATAAGTAAAAATGATATTCATTTTCTAATAAGTTCATGTGACAACGTGTACAAATTCTATTTTATACTGGAATATTTCTGTGCCGACCTGTTTCAATAGCTAATTCATGAGATGATAATCTGAATCTAGCTAACGCTGTTTTATATTTATTTGGTAATATACATTTGAGAAATCCAACGTCATATTATTCTTATAAAATATTGGTTTAAAATACTAAAACTTAACAATGCCAGTTTGATAAAAACGAATGTACAATACACTAAAAAATGACGCCTAAACGCATTACATATAACGGAAACAATTGGGCACACCAAATTAAAACAATTTTAAGTAATATTGGAATGTTAAATATTTGGCTTTACCAAGATAATAACTACTGTAAATTCCATTTTTGTATCGTAAGAAACAGAATATTAGATATTTATAAACGAGGATGGTATTCTAGTATCAATAATTCGAGGAGATTGGCAACATATAGTCTATACAAACATGAGTTCGAATGTGAAAATATCTCAAATATGAATACGTACAACAGCCTTACTTTGAAAACAGTGGTTCCCACTCAGTCAATAACAAAGAAGAAAGAACATGAATAATATTAACGCTGTTGTTATCAATAACGGCATATGAAGGCCATGGAACTCAATACGAATAGCTGTGTAAATATTTTGTTGCGCTCAACCAGGGGCTGGACTGCGCGGACAATAAATTGCATTTTCATTACTTCACAAAACAGGCTCAATCGAATAAAGCTTCAATATTTTGATGATAGTCGTGCTCGGTGACTTTCGATTGGCAAGTTCAATTTTCCTCTTAGTAATCATTCAAAGAACATAAAGATCTGTTTTTTTATCAGTCAGTAGATTTATACCCTACCCTAGTGATTTTGACCAATTATAACAAGGTCCCTTGCCTTATGCATGACTTTCTGTATTTCAACCAATAAGAGCGCTAGCCTGTTCAATATTTATTTATAATAACTAGACATGCGAAACGTTTGTACATTTCATATGTTATTTTTAGATGAAATAAACTAGATTGTGAGGTTAGGTTTATAAGACCAAACTCGTTCAGGTTGCCATAGTGAATTCAATCCATATTAGCGCATGGTTGACTCATTTATGTCAAAACTCTTATCCTCTGACCACATTGTACATTTTTTCGTGTAATTATCATGTTAAACACTTTCTAGAATAGCATATACCCGATTAGCTATATAGGGTCACTTGACTGTGTTTCATTTCTCATTAAAGCTGTATTAAGACTTCGGATTTTCCACGCGCAAATGGCAACAACTAAATAAACATTTTAATAAGAAAAAAGGGAAAAAATATCGGATGTTGAAATTATACAAATTGAATTTTGTTTTCAGAATCTATGTATGAAGATCTTCGATTTATCAGAATTTTAACACCAAAATATAACATAAATAAGATGTGCATGTAACATTTTGAGTGTTCATTCATCGATAAAAAGCAGAAACTCAAAATTAAATTCTCCCAAAGAAAATTAATAATTTATATACTGAACAAAGCATCGCCCGCGTGGTAAGGTCAAGTTACATCATTGAGGTGATAGTGGTTGATGACAACTCAATCATCGACATATGTTTTTCTTAAATGTATATTATAAAAAAAATTCCGCATCACTTAATTATTTGTTGCAAAAGACAAGTTTTGTTTTTGTTCTGAAATTCAAAGTGATGTCATTAGAAAAAAACTAATATATAGGTTGTTGTGTCTGCGACTATATATCAGTTGATTACGAAAAAGAAATATTTAGTGAAACGAAATGAAACTTTGTTTGTGCCATGGGGTGGAGGTAGAATTCTTTCCGTATTATTATTAAATAATTCATTACCTTTGTTATTTACAAACTAAAAAGTCGTTGAGAACGATTCCTATGATTCTGTAAATATAAGTAGCGTCCAACCTGGGTCTATGAGGCATTTCCATTACTGCCCATGAAATGTCTCAACCTGCCTCAATATTTTGATATTGGTCGTGTTCGATTGCTTTCAAAGATTCTTTTCATCTTTTTCAACAGTGAGAAACCAGAAATGTGCTCAATATTATGCGTTTTATATAAATAAATACCAACTTTTTGTACAATATCATGCAAATTATGCAAAATAACTAGTATCATTATAAAGAATTTCTGTAATCTTACATACGTTATTACCAAACATAGCTATCTTCCCCCGAAGGAAATGTGCTGCAATTTCAGCGGATTTTGACCCATAATAAAATGTCTGTTGCTGTCTTAAAACCATCTGAAAAGACGCCCTACCACACGCACACAGTGATTTCGGCACCTATTATCTTTCACAAAAAAGACTTATTTCGAACAATTTACAATTATAATTTTGAGTTCTTAACTATTTGCAATTCGTTTATCCACGATTTTTCCAACAATGGACAACGACTGGTACACTCAAGATGACAAAAATACTTTACGCACCGGCTTTTTCATTGAGTGCTTGTTTATACATATGAGAAAATGTTATTTAGGTGTAAAATTTCTCCCTGACAATACTATAAGTATATTATCACCCTGTGACGTACCACCTTGTACGAAAAAACTGACAGGGTTTCTACCTTTCCGTTACTTTTTATTCGTTTTCAAATACAGACATTTTAAAATGACCAAACATGAATATGTTTTGTCTCATTTGAACTAAACACTAGAAAAAAAATCCCGCTGACTCACCATTTAATCATAACAATTGTGCTTTTTATATTATATACAGTATTAAGGTTTCGAAATAAGGTCTTCGGTTGACACTTGATTTGATCTAATGTAGTTATACAGTCGCGTTAAAAGTATTTTGTCCATTTCAACCGCGAATACATTTCTCCCTTCTAAAAGTAGTGGACGTTAATTTTATTAGGATAATTAGATATCGTTCTAAATGATCTCAATATTTTGATGAGGTTTCGACTGTTTATTACTCTATTAAGAAATCGTGTTAGAAACATCGCAATTTCGCAGCTGGCTTTTTTTTTTAAAAATCCTTAAAATATTTTTTAACTATATATTGACTCTGAGCATCTTAGTTAATAGTCTCTAGAGAAAGCTTACTCTGACACGGTTAGATGGCGTCACCGGTATCAGACGCAGTTTCTTTTTTTTGTTAAAGTACCGGAATATAGTTTAAATCAAAACATTTTGAAACAAACTCGTTCTACCTACAAATCCTGCCCAATATGTTTTGTAAAATGTAAATACTTCACTTTAAGTTCAAACGAAATAATATACATATCCACGTAGAATTAGAAATGTATGGTTCCGACTTGCCGAAACAGCTTAGCCGAACGGACTTACATGTACGAACGTAAGGACGATTTAATAACTAGATGCCGGGGCATAAAAAATAAATAAGCAAAAAGTTTTATTTCTAAAATTTAAATGTAAAAGGTTTCATTAGCATTTTACCGACGTATAGACTCAGCAAGAATGTTGCAAAGCGTTGCGTTTCATTAGCACTAAATGCAAGTCAGAAACGATAGCATGCTCGACTATTTGATAAGTCGGAAAATGATAAATTCAAGCACAATTTAAATGAGGCATTATTTCAACGGGGTATGGGTCAGGAGTTTGATCTGCTTCTTCCCCACCCCCTCCGCCAATTCCAAATGCCTTTATCAGTGTGATTTTGAAAGAAAACAAAATCGAAAAAGGCAAAAATATTTTTTGGAGGGAAGAGAGATTCGGTGGGGTGGTACATGAATCACAACCCCACCTCCATCACTTTTTCTGAAGATTATGGAAAAAATTGTAAAAAGTATGTCTGGAGGGGGTTACCCCACCCAGACACCCTTGACGACCGCCATCCTGCCCGCCCCTTTCTCCACTCAACACTTCTAATGAAAGAATTTAAGTGTCACTTGCTTTGTACTTATATAACTTTAAAATAAATAACAAGAACAATTGATCCTACCTCTGCCACTAAAACACTTTTATATTGGTGTGTTTTGAAAAGAAAATGAAACGTATACTTTTTTAGGGTTTGGAGGCGGATGAGTACCAGAATCCCAACTCCTAACATCACATTGGTTTATTGAATGGAGTTTAGATTTACGAAAAAAAATATTTAAAAATGTTTTGGAATGGGTAACTCAACCAAGGCTTCCTGACCGCTTCTATTCCACCTCCACCCCTTGCCCATCTCCCTGAACCGCTCATCATTTCTTATTGAAGTATGTAACTGTCACTTGCATGCAAATTTATTTCTAAGTCAATGTGGAATGTATATTATTTCGTTTAAACGAAATAACTTTTCGTTTCGTTTAAACATTTCGTGTAAACGAAATAACCGTTTGTTTACACGAAATAATATTAAGTTTAAATGAAAGATTATTCCGTAAAAACGAATTAATATCCTTTAAAAAGTATGATTAGTGTCTTGTTATGGGCTTAGTAAAGTGTGATGTGTTAACTGTGTTTAATTTGTTTCGTTTTTAAAAGACTGCCTTTCAATATTGTACTGTTCTTTTCTTTATTATCAAAACAGCAATAACTAATTCCCTGGAGATCGGAAACTTTGAATCCTAAAACATCCTTAATAGTGGCCAGATTTCAAAAGTTCATTGAATTAGTTGTACGGTCTGTAACTAAGATACAGCGTTAAGTGTTGGATTCCAAGTGTTACGTTAACAAGAATCATGCAGAAATTAAATATAAGGGAGCATCTGATGTTATCATTAGGACAGTAAACAACTATAATCTGTATTATTTATAATAATCAGTTGCCTTGAAAATCCATTGGTACATTGGGATTGGCTTTAAAACTTTTGTCACTGATACTTCCTTTGTGATACATATATCCATGTTTTTTTAAATATTGTGCAAACTATTGTGCAAAATTTGCTTTGTGTACATGGCACTCCCATTATTCTAAATTATTCTAATTATGCTTGTTCTTTTTGCTGTTTTTAAATACAAAAAGAACTGAATGCGCAATTTTCCTTGTAAATTAAAGTTATGTGTTTAATTCTCAAGGTCACAAAATAAATGATAGCTATAAATATTACTTTACATTTTCGACTTCTTAACAGAAAGTTGTGATATATGATGTCTGCATTCGGTCTTAACCGACATACACGTCATTCCTTGACTTAATACAGACAAATACAAAATAATCAATGCCATCTGTTTAAAGAATTAAACAACAGATATTATCAATTTTGAATCATAATATTCTAACTACGATTTCAAGATGTCACGCTGTGCATTTTAAAATTTGTATAAAATGACATGAATTTATTTTTCCAATTATCTGGATAAAATAAACATCTTTTTAAACTGACGCAAGGAAAAGAGACATAATTTGGACGAGCAATCAATTGGGATATACTAGTAAATTGTATGCTATAGTGGTGCGTTGAAGTGTCAATGTTGTTTCAAAGAAAATGCTAAATGCATGTACATCTGTATTTATTTAGTCAAAACAATCACTATAAAAACTTTCAAATTGAAAAAAACATATGTAAACAGAAAACAAATGGAATGTTATATAAATATGTAGAAGTAAGAGTTTTTTCACGTCAAATTGTTTAAAGGAAGAATGGATAAAGGGTCATGTATGTATGTTTTCGTACTTTTATATTTTTAACAATGCTCATTTGATCAGCACCAACGAAGAAAGTGCGTTCAGAGAGGTGACGTCATTCGTTGAATAGTGTAAACAAGATGGACAGACGACGTAATCTATTATGCATGAAGCAGTAAACAATATTATTTTTGTCAGAAGACATAACAATAGCACCTTTGGGTAATCCAAAAATAAACAAAGAATTGATCGTTTTCTTCAAAATTATCAACAACTCAAAAGCATTTTCGCATGGCGCGCCTAACTTTGTTATTTTTTCGGAAGCAAGTGATAATGGTTAATATTAAGCATATGCACAATTCCGTGTAGACCAGAAGGACGATCATTATATCACAGTGTAAAATCAAATAAAAAATAATCAACTGTAGACATAACAGATGAAACTACGGCGCATTATTACTCTGGCCAACAATACTTGCAATCTGTCATTATAAAAAAATCATGTTAAGCCATTTTCATTCAATTTGATAATTTTACATAATAAGTACTTAGTACACGGAATTGTCGTTTTTTTTCTTATTTTGTCCTTTTGTGTTTATATACTTTTTCTGTTTGTGTGCATTTTTGTGTTTGTGTGTTTTAGTGTTTGTGTGTTTTTTCTGTTTTTGTGCTTTTTATGTGTGTGTTTTTCTGTGTTTGTTTGCTTTGATAATGGCAAATAGTGGTTGGGTTGACTGCATCATATACTCCATGGGATATGGATGAAACAAACTTAATTGATTAAGATCGCCAATGAGTAGTCAACAAGAAATAGGCCACTGGGTTGATGGGGGATGAAGGGGGAGGGGTATTCGCTACTTACATGACTTAAAGTTTAATAACGATAAAACAAAATGACTCTAATGAGTTCTCAACAAAAATAATATATGTAGAAAACTAATAAAAATTTAGAAAAGAAATTCCAACACGCCTCTGGTCTGTTATGGCATTTATCTGAATGTATCACATTCCATGTTCACCGCCATTATTCAAAATTGAACTTTTTACTGGTGTAAATATTGAGTTGCGCTGAGCCCGGGTATAGGCGGGGTGGGCAGTTAAATTCATTGCTACGTTGTCTACTTTTTACTGGCTATGTGCCTATGCACAGGCTCAATCAAACCGAGTTGAAAACATATAGTTGTCGTGCTCAGTGGTTTTCAAAGTTCCCTTTTCACCTATTCCAAAAACAAAGAAATTTTACTATATTATCTAAGTATATTATTTCTCATTGCATTTCAATTTGTGTCTGTATTACTTTTTGAGTCTGATCTATTCTTGATCTGAAAGAAAACTAATATCTACTTAAGCTTAAGCGCAGGCCAAGCATAAATATCATTCGGATGAATTCCTAATATTTATTTTTGTAACTAGTTTGTCGGAGCTTTGGGAAATTAGCTAATGCACCCTTTGTATGGTGACAAAACGATTAGTTGAAGTTATTTGAAGAACAAAATAAGTTATTAGTTATCTGAAGAAAAAACTTATAACTGATATCCTTATTAATATCTTAGTACTAGTGATTAGTGAGTACTAGTGATCTGGGACTAGTTACATGGGCCTAAAATCAAGTTAAAGATTGGAAACCAGTCTCAAATCTCAAGCATGTGATACTTGAACTTTTAGACTGGTCTCTAATTATAGTTTAAAATTTATTATCTTGGACACAGACCGAAATAAGCCAACCAATTTTTCAGACAATTCATCCTCTTTGATAAGGTGCGTAACGGGGAAAATATATCTTGGCTGATATATTTAGACATTTTTGTTGTTACTGTTTAGGAAGAAATTAAAATTTTCTTATTTTTTCTTATAGCTAAAAATATATTTTAATGCAGTACACATTTTGATAGCATAATGTTTCTTTGGTCGCAAAATACATTATTCGAATTGTAGCCTGCTCGATTGTAAATGTAAGACGTCATTTCAAAGATTGTTATTAGCTGTTTAAGTCACTTTTTTCCTTTACAGGACCAAAATTACAAAAGGAATCATTGAACGACTTTACCTATTGAAACATATAGCATTTGTTTAAGATGTGTGAGTTTTGACTTTTTTATGGCATTTATATTCACACATTTGTGATGGACTGTCAACATAACTGAGCGTTCAGGCATACAGTACCGCGTTTTAAATATCACCCCCTCCTTTCACACGCACCACCACCATCACTACGACTTCGACCATCACACAAGATTGTAAACACGTTGTAGACATTTTTAAATTCTTTAACCAGGTAAAAATCTGTAATCACGTTATTTCATTTTTTTCTATTTTTTAATTTTTATTAGAAACGATCATCACATTCCTAACATTTATTTCCAAGGTCAGTCACCATGATGTTTCCAGTTACATTTAAGTATTGTATTTGTTAATAATTCATTCATTTCATTTTTATGTTCAACTTGACTAAAATGCCCCAAAACACCATACATGAATGAAACATAATATATTGCTTATTACGGTTCTCGCGCAACTACAAATTATCCTTGCTTTGAACATCTTGTGTTACACGCATAGAAAAAGCAGACATCATGATGACGTTTTGGGCTTGGTAGCTATTTTTTATTTCCCACATAAAAAGAATTTCATCTGGCTCAATGCCGTATAAAATAATACCATAAAAGTTTCATTTCCCTGACTTGCACCTAATGGGAAATTAATTTTTAAGATTTTATTTTGTAAAATATGCATGTATGAAAGTCCTTATTGTTTTAGTGAAATATTCATTTACATGAATGTAAAGCTTTATTATTTTTTGTGGGAACGAAACACGTAGGTAAAGCTTTCTGTTAATTTGGGGAAATACAAATGTCGATTTATCGTTGTTGTTATTATGTGAAATATACATGTAAGTAAACCTTTGTTGTTATTTATTTTATGCATTAGATGTAATGTACATATAAATTAGACATTTTTGTTTGATGTTTTATTTTTAGTTTCTTTTTGGACACAAGATACACTAGATGTTTTGCTTGATCTATTGTTTTAATATGAAAGTGAACACGAATAACAATTGAGTCTTTTAATAAGAACATCACTAATGGAAAGTACTTTGACATGTAGTCCAATAACCTGAAATGTCATCAGATACTCTATTTTTGTAAAAACAACAATATTAAGATATTTCTGCTGACATTAATCGGACAATCTGACATTAGGTCCCGTCTTTCGACATATATTTGGCAATCCAACAAAAAATCGATGCAATTTTGCCAACCATGTACATGTTACATGTGTATCTATAATTGTTTCCGCGAACCCCGTAACGTCTAAGCGTTAGTATACTATATGCATTGAATGGAAGTTATCAATAATAAATTCTCTAAAATTTATAAAATTAATGCATAAGTTAATAATACGGGGTTGTTTCTAAGGGCCCGTAGAAAATGACTATTCATTCGTTGAAAGGGCAAAAGTGCGTATTTGCATGTAAGCGGAATTCAAAAAGTAAGTAAGTAGAGCTTGACGTCATATATTTTATCGGCCTGAGTGCTGTGTAACAAATATCAGATGGTAAAGTTCAAGTTCATTCTTTGTACCTCAAAAAAAAACCCGATTCTGTACATAGTAAATATTGTAACACACTACCTAATACGAGAATACACTCATCCAAAGTTCTAATTGGTCACATTTTGTTTTTTTTATTAGAAAGACATTGAATTTACTCTTTATTTATGATTATATGCCAACAACAGTCTTCAACTTATGCTTTAATCTTTTCAAATTGACTTTGGAACAGTTATGCGATAGTTATCCTTAATTTTGCTAAAAATGCATTTTTTGCATAAATAGGTCAATCAAACAGAAATTTGATCTTAATTTTTTGTTTTGTTTTAATTGGACCCCTCATAAGTAGCGAAAACAAAAGATCTTATTAATCAATAGCACATTTGTTTAAATAAATTCCCTTCAAAGTATCAAATTTTAAAATAACCTCCCTTTCAATTAAAGACTTTTCTAAATTTGACCCAGCGGTGTAAGTAAATGCTACTGGATTCATTTAAGAAACGAAACTAGCATAAATTGTAAACATATACAATTGATGACCAATTAGAAATTTGGTTGAGTGTATAAAACCTATACTCAAAATAAACGCGTTAAATGAGTGTGCGACTAATGTAGATCTAGTGCCGTTCAGGATCTGAAAAGTTTTGATAAAAAAAAATCATAATAAAATGAAAAGCGAACAGTGTATATCCTGGTCAGACCGCACAGATGTGCAGGCTGATCTGGATTTACACTGTTCGCCCATGGAAAACAACCGTATCCATGGAGAAGAGGTTTAAGTACTCTAATTTACTATAAATACACAAGCTTTGTAGAACAATATCCTATAATAAAATAATTACGTAACATGTTCTCTGAAAACTAACTTAAACGGAATAATTTAGGTAATAAGGTAAAACTTTATACCCTGATAGATTTATTTCTGTCTTATCCATCCTACTTAAACGAATCAAAAGTTCTGAAATTCTGAAATACTATAATATAGGGTAATTTTCAGTTAATTACATCATTCCCTACAATGGAAAAAAGTAAACTGAAGCGTTGTAATATACTGTCTTTTATCGAAATATTTACTAGTTAAATGCAACTACTTTGCTATTCTTCCTTGCACATGATGTTGCACTTATCAAATTATGAACACTTGGATCTGATCAATGTGTGAAACATTTGTCTTTAGAGTACAGTAATACAGGCATGGATTAACTTCTTAGGGAGGGAGTATTAGGGTGGGCATTAACCCTGTGGTCCAGTAGCAGTAGAATTATAATTGAACTTCACCTTACAGGTACATGTAAGTCTCGTTTAATTTTATAATTCTACTACTACTGGACCACATGGGGTAAATGAGAATTATGAGTCCATGACTGTATTAAGATTATATTCAGCAATGAGTTTTTATTAAGCAATCAACTTGCTTACAGCATACCTTTTATTAATTTGATGTTTAATTCATTTTCTAGATACAAGGTTGTATTGCTACATGCGTGTGAAAATTCATTAGTAATGACCTGTCATAATACTTCATTTCATAAATGCCCCTTTCCATCCAACTGTTACAAACATATTAATGCAGGATATAGACTTAGCACTTAGTACAATGGTAAACATTTCCCTATCATCCAGTGGAATCTTAAAACACCTGCAAATATGTGCTTACGGACTGAAAGCTTTTAACTGCCCATCTACCTCTGGAATGACTTGCATTTGCTATGTACAGTGCCATATCTTAAACTATTATAGTATAATAAGAAACTCCAATGTAACAGATGGGTATGGTTATATTTAAACAAACAAGCTCCTAATTCTAATTTATATACATCCAAAGGATCTCTGCCAGTAATCAACACTTGTATAAACAGAGTAACTACTGGCCATATGATGTTTGTTTATAAGACCAACCGCGACACTTCAGAATGATTAATATCAGTTTATTTAATCTGGCTATGCAAACAGCTTAAGCCACTAGAAATTTTCTTACTATATATTCTTGACTACTGGGCATCGTTTTCCCATAATAATGCATTTTATATACACATAGGTATGAAGTAATTGTTAGCCCATAATCCGCTTGCAACAATGTTCAACTATTAAACCTGATTCCAAGATGACGTTTAACGTTGTGAATTATAGTGCATGATAACTGGTTCCTCGTTTCCAGAACAACTTTCCTGACATTTAACTAACCATGTCATGCTTGAGCTAAATTCAATAAAGCGTATTCTCTACTTTTTAGAAAATTTAAGAACTACAACTGCATAACTTTCTTTTCTTCTTATTTCGTTATCTATTGTTTAATTTTATTTCAACATGAAACTTTTTCTGTTGTTGCGTTTTGTTGTTTCCCCTTTGCATGGTTACATAGCCGATGTATGAAAGTAAATCAGTACGTCTTTAAGACTCATCTGTCAGGATTTTCTCTAAAAGACAGGTATTGGCTAACTGCAGTTAAAATCCTTAAGGAAAAGCAACAACAAAACAATGGTCAGATAACCAACCGGTCTGTGGATTCAATGAATCAACATAATTCACATTGTTTTTTAATGATGTCGCTAACAACCAGGATAATAATAATCAAGATTACTTAATCATGTGTGATATTTCATATATCACAATTGATTTTAGATGTCACTTACAACCAAGATGGTAATATAAATGTATGAGGTTACTTAATCATGTATGGTATTTGATATTAAAATACCTATTTGTTTGAAACAAAGTTTACAACTTTGATTAACCAAATGTATCTGCTATTTTAATCATTTATAACAAATGATTGTCAATCTTGCCGTATGTATTAAGGGCTATTCTTGAAACTAATCTAGCACCTTTCTTGTTTTTGGCCTATGGTGCTGATTTTATTTCAAAAGAAAATAAAGCAAACTCAGCTCCGATTACTCAGGTAAAAGATAATGCACAAATACTTTCTAACAAGAAGACAAATCAACCTTTGTTTTGCAAATTGTTATTCATTATGTAATAGCAAGGCTCCTCTAGACTGTTTGCTGACAGGTTCTGTTGAATATTTAAAAACATACTTTAATTCTCTATGTTTCCTCTATGAATCCAAAACTTGAAATCAATTGTACCAATATTTCTAAAGCTAAGACAAAACTAATGTATTGCCAATATAATACTCCCAAAATTCATTTATTTTAATACTTGACCGCCACACCATGCTGTCATTATTATGAACCTAAATGTGAAGCTGAAATCCCATATATTACAGGCACAGGGACAACCTGTGCTGGATTTGAAATACTTGTTTTGATTTGAGGTTCGTATATTTCAAGTCTCGGTACCTCCTCTTCTCGTTTTGTTTGTTTCTTTATTATGAGGGTGTTACTGATCGATTTTTTGACAGAATTGACAAGATCCCTAAATAATCACTTGAGTTAACAATAGAACTGTATCGAATCATTTAAATGGTATAACTATTAAATAATGATAATGTCAATTTATACACCGTGTACGTAACTGGTACATGGGTATCCAAGGTCACAGAATTCATAGTTCTTCTTATGCCACCCTGAAGTACTTTTAATTTTATGAACTTAGAACTTTTAAAAAGGTCTGATAAATATTCATTCGAATCAATTATTTGTTTCTGGAAAATTTAACCAATGCTTTCCTTAAATGCATTGTTGTGCAATGTTGTATTTTTACTATAACTGATTTGCTATTATGTAAGCCTCCATAATGGTGTTAGTTAACTGCACTCTACTCTCCCCCTTTTTTTGCAAACCACATGGTTTTGACAGAAAACAATATAAGGTCTGATACAAAGACAGCCTTGCAAACGCAAACTTCATGAATTATCTTCGTCCAGTGAGTCAGAATACTACTCACCCTCTGATTCGGATGAGCCGGAAGATGAATCTGTTTCATTCATTGGGTCAGTGGCTAGTTCACACCAGACTGCTGACGCACCAAGTAAACTGGACAAACTCGATGGACTATTTATAGAAAATTCTCCAGGTGGTGAAATTTTTAATGAGAAGCTTGCTGTAACCATTAATCGAGGCTTAAATCAACCACTTGATACCAAGTTGGCATTTGAGCTAGCAGACAAGTTCAAATGTCCTGAAAACTGCACATTTTTGTCAGTTCCTAAACTTAATGAAGAACTGTTCCAAGAAGATTCTATTGAATCAAGGTATAAAAAGAATGATATGTTTCTGCAGAAAAATCAGCTTTTACTGACAAAAGGCATGATACCCCTCGTGCAGATGCTAGATATGATGATCAAGGAACACAAAGGAGACGAGGCACTGTTTGACCTGGCAACTAATAGTTTACAGCTCCTTGCTTTAGTTCACCGAGATATGTCAAATGTGCGGCGGCAGTTTCTCAAGCCTTCTTTGCAGAAGAAGTACCAAAGACTTTGCAGACAAGACAATCCGCTGTCACCCCAATTGTTTGGCGATGATCTCGAAAGGCAGCTGAAATCGATAATAGAAAGCAAAAGGATTGGCACACAGATGGCATCATCTTCGGAACGGAGGAAGAAGCACAAGACCGAGCATCGAGGGTATAGCAGGCAAGGATATCATCGCTCAGCCAATCAACGTCGGTCGGAGCCTTTTTTAGACAGGCGCTACGAAGCTCAGAATCGAGGGAGGAAGAGCTTCAACAAGAAACGGCCGGGGAAAAACAAATCATCACAGTAGAGTGTTGGTACTGTGAGTATGTCTTTACAAAATTCTACGTTGTTTTCCCTCAAACATACACCTGAAACTTTTCAAGCGGGTGCTATTACCAGGTGTTTTAATTTTTGGAAAGAAATAACTTCAGACACATATTTGCTACAGATTGTTAGGAAAGGTTATGAATTAGAATTTAGTTCAACATTACCTTACGCTCAGAAGTTACGCACTTCATCTTTGAAACGTAGTGACCATGATCAAATATCTTGTGAAATTACTAAGTTACTAGAACAAGGTGTAATTGAGAAAGCTTCATATGATCCAGATCAAATTTTTTTCTGGGATTTTTTTTAAGACCTAAGCGGGATGGAACTCACAGACTTATATTGAATTTAAAGCATGCATCTAAATACCTTTATTGAAAAAATTCATTTTAAAATGGATACTTTAAAAACTGCTTTAAATTTAGTACAACCAGGTTGTTTTTTCGCAAGTGTTGACCTTAAACTCGCTTATTACAGAAGCCCGCCCGGCTAGCTCAGTGGATAGAGCATCGGACTGTCAATCCAGGGGTCGTGAGTTCGATCCCAGCCGAGGCGGGAAAAATTTCTCCGTGACAATTGAACTCGGACATTGCGTCTGAGAGTCATTTGTCCCTCACCTCTGATTCAAGTGAGGAAGCAGTCAGTCGCTTGCGGAGAAATTGGTTAGTACTGGTTAGAGACCCAGGAACACCGGTTAGGTGGACTGACCGCCGGGATATAACCAGAAAGGTGTTGAAACCAGGCGTTAAATCCCAAACAAACAAACAAACAAACGCTTATTACAGTGTGCCGGTAGACCCAATTTCTAGGAAATATCTACGGTTCATTTGGAAGGGCGAAATAATGCAATTCACGTGTCTGGCAAATGGAATTTCGAGTGCGCCACGCATATTTACAAAACTTTTAAAATCAATGTTTTCCACATCTCGAAAACAAGGGCATGTAAATGTAGGGTTTATAGATGACAGTCTTCTGATCGGGTCATCAAAACAACAGTGTAAAGAAAACGTAACTGATACTTTACGCTTAGCAGATAACTTGGGATTTACAATACACCGTGACAAATCTGTGGTTGAGCCTGTGCAACAAATCATTTTTCTAGGGTTTTTAATTTGCTCAGTAACGATGACTGTTAGATTGACAAAGGAAAAAGTTGATGACATTATTAACTTGGCAGTTTAGTTGTTAGAAAAACAACGCTGTTCCATTCGATTACTAGCACAGTTTATTGGCAAGTGTGTAGCTAGTGAGCCTGGGGTTCAATATGCACCTCTTTACTATAAAACACTAGAAATTGAAAGAGATAATCATTTGAAACAACATTTTGGGAATTTCGATGTGTTTATCGAGATATCAGGCAAATCAAGGTCCTGTATTGAAAGGTGGATTCATAATCTTCCGACAGCATTTAAACCAATAGTTTTAAAGGATCCAGATAGGAAAATAGAGTCAGATAGTTCTGGATCAGGCTGGGGATATTTTGATGTCACAAATAATATAAAATGTTGCGGGCAGTGGTCAGCGTCTGAAAAAGTTGGTCATATTAATTATCTCGAGCTAAAAGCAGCAATTTTAGCCCTACAAAACCTGTGTTCAAATGTTCAAAATGAACATAGTTATCTATATTTGGACAACACTACAGCAATAAAGTACATTTCAAAAATGGGAGGCAGAAAATCTTCATTAAATGATTTAGCAAGACAAATCTGGTTTTGGTGTTTAGATAGAAAAATCTGGTTAAGTTGTTATTTTCTACCAGGAAGATTAAACAAAACTGCAGACAGACTGAGTCGAAAGTTGTCTGATGATATGGAATGGAGCTTACATTGTTCATTGTTTAACAAGTTTGAGATGTTATTTGGCAAATTTGACATTGATTTGTTTGCTTCAGCAAAAAACAAACAAATTGAAAGATATGCAAGTTTCACACCTGACACCAGTGCTTATGCTATCGATGCTTTTTCTTTAAAGTGGAATAAGTTTTTCTCTTACATCTTCTGCCCTTTCAGCATGATAGGACCAGTACTTCAAAAACTATTGCAAGACAAAGCGGAAGCAGTGATCGTAGCTCCAATATTCTCAACACAACCATGGTTTCCGGTCTTGCTGAGTCTGGTATGCAACAAATCCTACATACTTCCGCCAGTGAAGGGGATTCTTCACTCCACTTGCCGGAAGAAGAAGCATCCTCTTCCCAAAATGCGTCTTGGAGTTTTTCGTGTCTCAGGAGACACCTCATACAGTCGGGCGTACCAATCGAAGCTACCGATATTATCATTGCAGCCTGGCGTGAAAGCACTCAAAAACAATATGGGTCGTATCTCAAAAAATGGAGTGAATTTTGTTCTAGGGGAAAAATTGATCAGTTTCACCCATCTATAAGTGATGTTTTGCTGTTTCTTTGTGATCTGAAACGTGAAAACTTAAGTTATAATACAATTAACACAGCGAAGTCAGATATTTCAAGCATACCATCGCTCTTTGGCTCAAATATAATTGGTCAAAACGTTCTGTTGAAAAAATTCATGAAAGGCATTTTTCTGAAAAAAAAACATCACTTCCTAAGTATAGCAACACATGGGATGTCAATCAAGTGCTAAAATACCTTAAAAATTTACCGTACTTTGAGGATATGTCTTTACTAGATTTGTCGAAAAAATTAGTTACACTTTTAGCGTTGACTACGGGTCAAAGATTGCAAACAATTCATTCTTTGGACTTAAATAATATTGTTTTAGCGGAATATAATGTCAAGCTTAGATTTGGAAGTTTGCTTAAACAATCTAAACCAAACCATCATGTACAAGAGATTTTCATAAATCGTTATGATGATCAAAGATCATGGTTAAAGGATAAACTGTTTACATAGCAAGAACAAGCCACTTAAGAAGTAATGGGCAGTTATTTATTAGCACTCAGAAACCACATTTGCAGGTGGCGAAAGATACTATCGGTAGATGGATTAAAGACACTTTACGGAACGCTGGAATTGACATGACTGTTTACAGTGCTCACAGTACTAGGTCAGCATCCTGCAGTGCTGTTGTAAACAAGGTACAAATTGACACAGTATTAAAAACAGCGGGATGGACACAGGAATGTGTGTTTAGGAAGTTTTATGATAGGCCTGTGGTGAACGATTCTTCATTTAGCAATGCAATATTATCATTAGCAAATGTATGATTGATACTTATCTATCAAGTTGCATTCTGACTTATAAACTTTTTAAGTAGTTCTCCTTATTATGATTAGGAAATGAATGATTGATAATTGTTTATCATGATTAAGTTTGCATTCTGACTTTTAATCATTTAAAGTAGTTTTCATTATTATTTTTAGCAAATGAATGATTGATAATTATTTGTCATGATACAGTTTGCTGTGACTGTTAGAATGAACATAAGGTAGTTCTAGATAGCTTTATGAAGTAGAAGACGTATGAAAATAAAAATATTGTAAGCTAGTATGTTGTTGTAATAACACTCATTGCTGCATATATTTTTCATACAGTCATGGACTCTAAATTCTCATTTACCCCATGTGGTCCAGTACCAGTAGAATTATAAAATTAAACGAGACTTTCCTGTAAGGTGAAGTTCAATTATAATTCTACTGCTACTGGACCACAGGGTTAATGCCCACCTTAATACTCCGTCCCAAGTAATTTATCCATGCCTGTATTACTGTACTCTTAAGACTGATTCTCACACATTGATAAGATCAAGTGTTCATCTCATTAACCCCTTGGTCCAGTAGCAGTAGAGTTATAATTGAACTTCACCTTACAGGTAAGTCTCGTTTAATTTTATAAATTTAAAGCTTTGTGGTACATTCCTCTACAATGACTTACATTTACCATTAAATGCATCTACAGTGTGACGAAACTTTGCGGATATGTACAAAATTGTATTATGTTTTTCCTCCCGCTACTTATCACATTTTTGTTTATACCTTTCTTCATAAATACTAGTGCAAGAACATCGTAAGTGAAGTTCTTTTAGCGTATTTAAGCATAATTCGAGGGGTTAATGCCAGAAGGTACCAAACGACATTTTCGAAGAAAATGACCTTTTAATATATTTTGATAAAGTTTTATGGTATCCACCTTCTGTATAAATTTCAAAGTCATATATTAAAATTTGAAAAAGTTATGACATTAAAACCAAATGGACCAAGTGATAATTGAAAGAATGTTTGTTGCCATAAATGACCAAACGCATGTCAATTTATGCCAGAAGGAACCAAGTCGGCAGTTGGTATCTTAAGGCCATTTATATAGCATAGCGAGATAAATATTTATATTCCAGAAAGAACCAAATGACACTTAGCACCTTTTGGCAACAACTTTTCATAAACATATCATTGAGTTTCTACCGTGGAAGTGTTTATTTGGTATCTTATGACACTGTTTGTTAATACATGAAAAGGTACAGAAAAGAAAGATAATGTTCTATATCCAATTACACTTGTCCACCAATACATTATTATACCAAGATCGGCTGTTATCCTTTCACACCTAGATAAATGGAATGTTTTCTAGCGTTAAGAGGAAACTTCTGCTAGTTAAATAATGATGAATCTATGGAAACTGCTGAAAATGTGAGTAACCTATAATTACTATTTTTTAAATTTTCATTGTAATTAAAGTGAAGTTATTGATATTTAAATTATATATGAAATTTATCTGATTTTGTAACTATAAATTAAAATTTTGTTGCTTATTTCTTGTTCGTTTGTGTGGAGCTTCTATGGCAATTATTACAATGGTATTATTAAAACACTTCTGAAATTATTATGATTTTATTATCTAACATCTTAAATTATACAACTTTACAATTAAGATTCGGCTAATCCTGCTATTAAAAGAATAACAGGGCTAATATTTCCCATGGGTGCAATAAATGCACGTTTGTTTTGCCAGAATGATGCATGGATTGATGATGATTTAAAACACGTTACACTGCTTGGGGAAGTACCTACTCGAAAATGGGCAAGAAGAACGACTCCCTACACAAGATGGATAGATACCTGTGGAGTTTATTTATATGCTACATGAACATTTCTGGTCCTACAATAAATATTCTGGAAAAATCAAGTAATTGTTCCATACATCAATATAAAATAGAATCTCATTGTTACTTACATTGTCAAAGCCTTTCAGCTGACTTCGTGGCGCAACGGTAGCGCGTCTGACTCCAGTTCAGAAGGTTACGTGTTCGAATCACGTCGAGGTCAAACTTTAAAAAAAAAATTCTACTTACAAAAAACTCAGTTTATTCATGTTCTCAAATACAAATTTAACGCTATGATTTTGGTAAAGATTCTTAACAAATCGACAACAAAACAGAACAGGTTTGGAGTAAACAACATTTTTTTTTTATAAAAATGAACATAGTCTTATAAAAAGATAATAAGCGTAAATGAAGAGTTTTATCAACAATATGCCTATTTCCCAATCAGCAAGACTAAAAAGCACTTTGTATCAATTGACTCTGAAGCCGAGGATTCAGAATCAGAGTAAAGAATATAGATAGCATACAGGCCTATGATTGAATGTATGTTTATCTCTAAATACATTGTCTAAATATTATGCAGTCTACATTTTCAAGTCAGTCGTTTACAAGAAATAGTAGTTTAACTGTGTGTAATAGTTTTTCTGATCTATTTTGCTTTTTGTAATATATAACACATAAAAATGTCATTTTCTATATACTAGCTCAAATAAAATTAAAATCTGGTTAGTCTAATTGTTTAAACACAGCAATCCTTGATTTACCATTCAACTTTGAACTTTAAAACTTGATTGAACACAAAAATGTCGCTTGGTATCTTCTGGCATTAACCCCTCGAATATTATAGTGCTACTATTTCCGATTTTCCCTCAAACGTTAAAAGTGTGACAAAACAAAGAAAGGATCACACGGGACTGCACAGGAAGCACAATTCTTGCTATTGTTCGAGGTAACTAGCATTTTGACTTATAATTAAGCACACATGATGTTTAAAATTTGATTCAATACTTTTCAGTCGGAATATGCTTTAATCTTTGGTATTATTTCCGTAACAGATCGAGACTGAAAATAATCGGTAAACTTTACATTTTACGATATCAGTGTCTTCTCAAGCGGCTTCTGTTATTAAGTGCTGCTTTTAACTACCATTTTCTTCACCAGACAATACAGTTCTGTTAACTGCGACCTAGATTTTCTCGTTTTTCTTAAATATTAATTTAAAAGTTAAAAGCGGACTAAACACTCCTAAGCAAAGCGTCTAGTACATGTACATTTTGTTCTTTAGATTAGAGTAATTGTCATACAAACACTATCTGTTATCAATTAAGATATTCCGATTGTTTTCCCATATAAACATGATAAGTTGTTAGTTTTAGATACATTTTAATGCTGATGTCTCACAATCAACATTTTACTGGGTTTTTATTTATCACATTGCTCGCTTTTCTAAGGCTTGAAACAGTAATTAGAGATTTTAAAGAAAGTAATCTTTGGATAGCATAGAGAAATTAAAAAAAACAACACAGTAATATCGGTAACACAAACTGAGGGGAAAATGTGTTTCAATTTTATTGACTATATCCGTGGGGAAAGAAATTTACAAATATTTCTAAATAAATCCTGAAAAAGAATATAGAAATTCAATCTGTACATAACAGTTGATTTTATTCTGTTTAAAAAAAAACAGCCGAAACTTGTTTCGTGGCACTGACCGTTCCAAAACGATAAACCCAAATGTTCTCGTTTTCGTTAATTGTTTGTGGTATCTTTTTTGAAATAGATCATTTTATTAAACTCATTCTTTGTTTCCTCTATGCGTTTTGGCTGTGTTTCGAGCCTGTGTTTTCTGAATTTTGCTATAATTCCTGATTTGCATATTTCACTGTTCCAACATTTTATTTATTTCACTTACTAAACACTTCCCTTTCTGAATTCTAACTTTCCGTCTTTAGCTGCGCGTAACACTGCTATAATACGTTTTTCTATTTTTAAACTGTCATAAAGCTATTGTGCTGTTGTTGTATTTTTCGAAAGAAATGGATATGTGTTATAAAAACTATATACTATTAGAAGTTTGCAATTCTGTTGGCAGCTGGGTTTGTATATCCGTCTTTCATCTAAGTAAAGTTATCTCCCTTTATGGTAATATGCTAATTTTAAACAGAACAGAATGTCAATCGTTGTGGGTTGCAGTATATTTAAGGCTTACTTAGACTATTCTATTTTAGCTACAGATGGTATGAACTGTGTCTGCCTCTTGCATGGTTGGCTAGGCGCTGCTTCAATATTTGTACGCCTATCAGTTATCTATAAATTCAATCCTAACAGTGCAAGTCTATCTACCGGAGCAGTGTACGCAGAAAGTCTAATTGAAGTTGAACAAGTCACATTACATAATGTTTCAATGTGACAATTTAATAAAGAAAAATACAATAAAAACAGCTCTAACAGCAATACATTATCATTGAATGTTGAGTTGACATTTCGCGAGTGGCACGCATAAAAGCCATCATGATAATTAAACACGCAATTGTATTAAATTGCGCGATGGTATGATATGTTATTGTAATATCGGTCATTGACTGATATCAGTTTAAAGGCGCGCCGATTACGGAAGGAATACTTTTTAAGTTACTTACCTTTTTTTTTTCAAAACCGCCTGCAAATGCAAGCACATTAACAACAGAGACAATCCTGTTTTCCGAGGTACAAAAACAATCACTCGCATTTTGTTCAAGGTGTCTGTTGGAGGAGCAAGCGAATCTTACAGTGAAAGCCCCTAAAAGGTGAGCACTTGAAACTTATTAAACAAAATATGTTGTGAAACGCTGTTAATATTTATATGATGCGTTTAAAATTGAGTGGCTTAGAGTTAACTAACTTTAAGTTACCAACCTACCCGATACTTTTCACAAATTGCTGGTAGCAGTAAACATATTCATTAGTATGTCTGTCTGTTGACAATACACTTTATTAAGTCTAAAATGTTACCAGTAATGCAATAAGCTAAACCAATTTTCTGTAAATGTGGGAAATAAAATAATTAATATGTTTAAACTAAACAAAGCTAAAGCAGTTTATTTGCAAATTATTTCTTAAAATTCACAACAAACAAAAATAGGAGAACGTCCATCAGCAATAACTGAGAATATTACGCACTTCTGAACTGTGTTAACTATAATTATGACTTTGCATTAATTGTACTAACTGGCTAACGGTCATGCAACACTCTCCTTGTAGGGCATAGATACGATTGTTATTATTAGGTATATATTGTTTTCATTTAACCAATACTGATTCTTGTAACTGATGTAATGCTTGCTGTTCTCATATAGCAAAAATAACCAGTATCTCGTCAGCTGCCTTAAAAGATTTATGGAAATAACAATGTATCAGCATCATGATACTGTCATATTTAATGAAACGACACCATGTTAAATGACTTGAATGCAATTATTTCAAAACTTTGATAGTATATCTTATTTCTTTAAAGAAAAATTAAATATTTTTTGTTATACGTTTGCTTCCCAAATTCTGAAAGAAACTGAATTATCAACCATTGAAGATTATTATACGCCTAAATGCTAAAAGAGTTTAATAAAAAAAATGATCTTAAATATATTTAAAGGCAGGCATCGTTCACCCTAACATAATTATTATAAGTTTTGATGCTGTTTACAAAACAACGATTTGTTGAAACATAAAATTATATGGGGTCTGTAGAGTTGAAATCCAGATTTCCTTTAACCATGTCATGAATCTATAAAACATCAGACATAAGGAAATACTGCATTAGATGTTATTCGAATTACCTTAAATTTGTAATTATAATGTTTAAATTGTCTGAATACAATTTATTACATTGTTTATCAAAGTCCGTTTTAAATGGTTCAATCTTTGCAGTTTTATTTTTTAAAAATTGTCAGCAACTAGTAAAGGGAAATGGAAAACCGCCGTTCTTATTATTTGTGTGACTTGTATAATTATGTAGCTGTAATTAATATTGATTTTTATACAAAACAGGTTGTACAATTTTAGTTTAACATGATTGGAAACTAAGTGCCTAAAATCAGACTGGCGAAAACAATACGATTTTGTCAAATGAACTATATGTATAAGTGATTTAACGCTCTCGTCGTAAATTACGGGTTCGCTCCCCACTAGGGACCGCAGTATAATTTGAAATTCACAGTACCGCTATTTGAGCAGTGTGGCGGCTGAAGAAAGACGCCCCGTATTTATAGTCTTTACTGTTCAGTATATAATCGGTTACCGATTTCATGTTGTGATGAGTACGTTTATCAGTGTAATCAGATTATCTTTTTAATGGGGTTGTCCTGTCTGGCTAAGTCGGAGCGTTATAAGAACTGCATGTCTAGGCGCTTTCCCAGTACGGTATGGCTTCGCGCGCCGCTAGGGGCAATATCATTTTAAAGTTTACAGATGTGCTGAAAGCCTGCATTTCAACTTGATAGGAAAATATGAACAACGTTGAAAAGGGTTTACATTTAACCTGCTACAGTCGATTAAGGCCAGTGAACATTCTCAATCAAAACTAGCCTACATTATTCCCATAGGTGTCGTGTGTCGGTGGCTTTCAACGTTCCCTATTAATCTATTTAAAAACTGAACCTATGTATAAGTAACTGATAATATTTCTTTGGGATTTTATTAAATATATATTATGTTAAAACATTACGATATATTTATAGTTCGTATAACGTGTTAAACAATAAGTTCATAAATATGTTTCTCCTATTAAATATATTAAATATTAAATTACAATAATTTATTGCACGTATTTTAAGACATCTACATTAATAAGACGGTATAATTGAACATTATATCATTTTGAAGTCTCATTTCTAGACCTCTTTGATATGACTATTACGACTGTTAACGGACGATTTATATTCCGTACGGCAGCGGCAGTTCATTGGTACAGAGCTTGCTTAGGGATGGGCCGCTAATTTCCTTAAGCAAGAAATTAAGCCTTCATTGCTCCTCTCCACCCAGGTGTATAAATGGGTACCTGTGAGGAATATAAGCCAATGTTCCGTGGCTGCCTACGGCGCCGACTGTTACTGGACGTCTTATATTCCAGTGATTGGGGAGTAAATATGAAAGTCTGTTAAAAACGTTCAGTAATTACATAATATAAAACCATACCTTTACCTTTTCACCTTTATATCATATGGTTTTGCTTTAAATTAATTTCTGTTCTGCAAACATCAAAACTCGTTTTATGAAAAAAGAAAACAAAAACAACAGATGGATGTTTCGCAGAACTCATAGTTTTATGGTTTTGTTCAAGAAAATTTGTACACAAAAAATTATTGCTGTAATTGATCAAACACTTTATCTTTCCAAAGAATATATATTGTCATTGTCATGAGGTTATTCCGTTTGTTTTATGGTCACGGTGGTTTCAAAATTTCTTCCTTTATGGTATTTTTTACATGCCAAAATCATCACTTGATGAACTGGTATAAAAAGCTTTGAATCTATTTATAAAAATACAAATTCATGACTACACATCGGATCCAGACTAAGTCAGTATGCAAATATGTGCTAATGTATAGCATAACTTTCTTTCAGACTAAAAGGTATACAATCCAGACTGAGACAAGTTTAATATGCAGTCAACCTAACCAAAAGATGTTTAATTTTAAATCATATATCAAAGTTAGTTTTAAATTTATGTCTTAATGATTCAGAGTCTAAGTTTAGAGCAAAGTCCATCATGATCTGTCCAACTGTTTAGGCCTACATCGTTTTGCTCTTGTAACTATAAAATGTTCTTATTTTGTTCACTTAAATACGAAAAACATTCCGTGAATTCAAGGACGTCAGTATAATTCTCTTAAACTACTTTCATTTGAGTTCACTATTATAGATTTCTGTTTTAGCTAGATACTCTACTTGAAAACAATCTAGTGTGTCATCTTTTGCACTCTCCTTGTTCCAACTCATTATTTTTTGTAAGTTGCCTGTGTGCTTTTTTTTTTTGAAATTTGCCATCATAAAAAATATTAATCACTGTTCTAACCTGCCGTGTTAAGAGGCAGCGTTTCTGAAAGTGGTGTATTTATTTGCGTATATAAAAAGTTTTAAGATATTGAGATATTTTCAAGTGATACTACAAAATTGCATAGTGGCCTTCAGAAAGACTTATTATTCATTTCATTTGTTAATTAGAGTAAATTATACTAATGTGACGTCTTTCAATACTAATTGCTGAGCTCAATACAATTTTATTTATTTAAAGGCAGTTTTTTACTTACTATGATCAATCGAGATAACGTTCTTTTAAGCAGAAAGTCCTTAAGTGCAACAGAAATGCTGAAACAGTTCTTGTATTTCTATTTAATTGAAATGAATTGAAAAACATTAGAAGAAATGTATCGCTGTTCATCGTCCAGTTGTTACATGTACGCAAATTTGATATTTTCTAGCTCATTTAAAAACATCGGGCGGTATAAATATAATTGTATACCATATATTAACGCTAGATATTACATACCTATTTCTAATCAAATGATTAAAAAATTAATCTCCTGGTGTAAATGACTTTTTTGTGATTTCACAACAATTTCAGCATAAATTGCTTAATTTTTATAACAGGAAAAATATTTCCTTTGTATAGGATTTACTGAAAAATTCAGGTTTTTCTGTTTCACCAAATTAAATGGCACACTTTTCCTTATAATCTAAGGCTTTAAGAAAACTAATTTTCTTAGTGAACTAACCCTAACCCTAAAAACTCTTTATGAAAAGCAGTTAAACGTTAACATTAATTTTGCAGTAAAAGTACCTAAAAATCAAATGTGTTCAATGTGGATCTTATTTCTAGATTAAATCGAGATTTTATTGTATAGGCCAAAGTATCTTTTGTAAACTTCTTGTAATTAATTGTGGCTTGAACATCTTACACACTTTGGTGCGAATAAACCATATTGCAGACCGATGTTATTAAGAAAGAAGACGGTTTTGCGCCGGAATTGATGCACATTAAATTGTATGTGCTTATGTTGCATTTGATAATGCACTGATACATATAGCTGTTTTCCTAGTAAATGTTCAGTGACCTAAAGCAATCTAATTTATTTTATTGCGAAAACAAGTTTTATACAGTATTGCTTTTGATTTAGGACAGAATCATCGAAGAAAAGGCGATACTTAGGGTTGACTATGTCCTTTCCTCGGTCCCTCGGTCGACAGATAGTCATGAAAATAGACGTCAGCTATTACGTTGCCATTTCTCAAGGTAAAATTAACATTTTTGTAATCGGTTGTCGTGAATAATTAACGTCGGCCTACACTTTGCCATTTCCTAATGTTTCTTCATCAGGTATAAAAGTATAAATTACGTTGCTTTTAATAACAGAAAAATGTTGATGCACATTTTTGACGCTATACCTTTTAGTACTTGGATTTGTTCTCGAAAAGCTTATGTTCGCTCTAACCTTGTCATATCATAATATTAATTCAATCTGGTAATTCCTGATATGTGTATTTCACTTTTTTATCAAACATTCCAAATGCACTCACGAAAACTGTTATTTTTGCAAAACGTATGAACCATACCATAGTAGCCACAGTAAAATTTTACTGCTTTTTTATCAAACATTTTGGTTTCAAAAAGGCATTTAATGCGGGTAACACTGATCTCTAATTATTTTATTAAAAATTCTAGTTTGTGTTACAAAATACTGTCCATGTCTCAAACCTTAAAATTCCAGTTAAAATTGAACAGCTGTAAAGTTTATAATAATTATAAAAGAAAGACATTGATTCCTAAACAATCTGAAAAGAAAGTTTACATACTAGTAAATTTAGTCTGCCAATGTGCATATATCGCGCATACGTTTTGAAAACAATTACAAGTTATTGTAAACAGATATGAAGTAATTTTGAAAAAGCCTTTTTATAATTTCAAATTTAGAAGTTGCGAATTGTTGTTACATGTACCAAAAATAGAAGCACACACCTTTAAAGATACCAAAACTGTTTGTCCTATTAAAGGTATTGCAAATACAATAAGAACTGTGCAGTGTATCCAGTATATTATGAGGAAACTTATCGACATTTTCAAACACCAAACAAAACATTATTTTGAATAGCATGGCAATTCAAGAATGTCTTTTTCACAAACACTGAAAGACATTCATCTTTCAAGGAGATGTTCTAATATTTGCTTTAATGAATTATTCTAGAAAGAAACATTGCATGAGGCAAACTATTTGTCATTTAAGGTTGTAGAATAATTGAAGCTCTAGATTGGCGGTTCGGTTATTTACATCGATAAATACGTTTCTTTTTAAATCAAATTTGAAAGACTAATCTGTGTAAGCTTAATAAAGGGCGTGAATGATCAACGATTTCTTTCAGTCGTGTTAAACTCGAACCTGCTAGAATATACAGTAAAACTTGAAGACTCGAATACTCACGGGGATTTCGAAAATGTTCGAGTTTTTCCATGGTTCTCGAGTTTTCGAGGGTTTTCTTTATAAGGTCAGATTTTTTTCAGTTAAGTCTTAATAACACATGTTTGTGACCTTTTGTTGACTACGTTATCGGAATATAATTGTAATTTTAAATGATAAATTTAACACTGTATTTTCTTAAACCGTTATATCAGTTTAGAAATAGTTTTGATGTATTATTTTCATGATTTTTTTAAGAAAACGGCTTTTAAACATTGCATGTTGAAATTGTCCGGAAACTATTATACTTTACAAACGATGCGTCATTTTTTTCATACGCATGTTAAAATTACTAGGTCCCGTCAAAATACAAAGATACAAATTGCCTCGTTTCATTTTCTTTTATTTGAGATAAAATAAATCCTTAATATCTCATTAAATCTTTTATCTCATAATTATCGTTTCAACGCGGCCGCCTACCGAATGATCATATAATTTTCTTTCATCAGAACTTGTTTTTTAATCAAATCATTAAAACATGATAGACGCTGGCGATTGACAATTTTCTGGCCATATAACCGGTCACAACGTGTGAAAAGTACGCGTCACCGTTTATCAATAATCCCGAGAGGTGCGAAAATAAATCGCTCGTTTATTACTCGAGTTTTCCAACGTAAACAAAGAAGAAATATGTTTCAAGGGACCGGCACCTGTCTTCGAGATTTCGAGTTTTTGAAGTTCGAGTTTTCCATGGTATTTTGATAGAGAATCTATAAGAAAATTGCCGGGACCGGCAAAACTACTTCGAATTTTCCCGAGTGCTCGACTTTTCGATGTTCGAGTTTTCGAAGTTTTACTGTAATTTATCTGCGGGCAATAAGTAATAAGTAACTATTCAGCTTCAAATACAAAATATAGCATACTAATTCGAATTATTAAACGTTAATTTTAGACCGTATTTTATAAAACAAAAAAGGATAAAGAACATTTATACGATGTTAAAAAAACAATAATTTATACAAACTAGTTTAAAAATGGAATTTGGTTATGCACCTTCCAAAAAATAAAAATAGTGATACAGTATGTATTTTCAAGTTCTTTTTTCCTGAACTCTTTTAAACACTGGTCTGAAGATAGAAACTCTACAATTTGTCATTTTCGGTTATGTTTAGTTTCCTTTCTATGATGGATATGACCTCCGTTTTTGCTGTTAAGGGCGGCTACGTTATCTCAGTGTGGCTTTTCCTGACTTTTATCCCTGTCATCGTGTTCTTGCTGATTTTACTCCAGGAGCTCTGGTCTCGGTAAGATCATTGAGTAACCCATTCAGCTTTGCAATGCTCTTAGCTTCTTATGTTTTATATGTTTGTGTGCTTTTGCATGCAACATTGTTAAGCAGATAAGTGGGTTGGAGTCTTTTCACCAAGACAACTTGTACTTGTTTTGTGATATGAGAACCTGTTGGGGCAAGTGTGAGGTTGGTGCACCCTAGAACCTGGTTTAAACCCCCAGTGGCAATTTGATTTGCCACTGACCGTTCCAAGGCGGTAACCCCTCGGGTTCTCATTTTTGTTTATTGTTAATGGTGTCTCTTTTGAAACTGTATTTTATTAACCATGCTCTCTCCCCCTCTCTTCTTCTTGACTGTGTGGGGAGGCTGTTGTTTCTGAATGTGGCGATTCCTGATATGCATATTTCACCTTTTTATAGAGCAAAAAAAGAGATATAGAGACGAGCGAGAGAGAAATAGATATTTATATCACCAAAACCATTACCAACATTATCAGAAGGTCTATGGTCATGGAAAGACTGGTTCCAAATCATAAACGATTTCTTTATCTCTAAAAAAATGCTTTTCATTGTTTTAGTCACCTGTGGTTGCTTGGATGACGTTTTTCTGTTTACTGTTACCAGTTGCGTAATGGCCTAATCTGATAACACTGTTTACATATCTAATCAATTGTGATTCAAGTCTTCATGTGACTGCTTATTTATCATCAAATACTTAATAACACATTGGAACGTTAGCTGATAAACGAAACTACATGTGCAGGCGATTAAACGGTCTACGTGCCTATTTTAAAGTAAGCAATTTTTGTTGTAATAAGAAAATTATTTTCTAATTAAAATTAGAAGTTGACTGCTTTGATAAAATGTTTGAATGTAAAATAAAATAGTACACTGTGCAAGATTTAAAAATTAGTAAAAAATAGTAAAATGTGAGTATTTTAGTGTAATTTCGGATCGTACAAACCGGTCTGGGTCATTCAGGACGATACATTTTCTGTCAGTTATGCTCGGAGACTTACGGTTATTGCTTCAATTGTTCTTCTTAATCTTGATTAAGATCGCATGTCTTTTGTGTCTTTTTTCCAGTTCGTTTCTAATTGCCCCGGGACATCGTATTTCTATAGCAAAACATGTTGAATGACGAAACTTCTTCTGTTTTGATATCGAGAACACTGGATCATCTCGGATATGGATTACCTATGGTTCAATTCCGTCAGATATTTATCGATCGTATCTGCCGAAGAGAATTTTATAAAGGCTATTCTTTTTTCGCGGGGAGCAAGGCTGAAGGCATAACAAAGCTATATGAAAGTGATGCGGATATGCTTACAGCAAAACTAAACGTCATTTCTACAACAAATCCACAAAGTGTTCCCAGCTCTGAATATTTGTCCATATTCAAGTTGGATACTGAATATACAGCACCAGGCTATACTAGGTTGATACTTGTTAAGTTTGGAAATCCTATGCCATACATTGTACTAGATTCCCTTTGTGAGCCTGTATCAGGAAAGTTATATCTCTCAAGTTATTCATGGCGTCTGGAAATGAAGAAAAACGCACAACCATACGTTGATAGGCACAGTATGTTCATGTCTCCTTTACCTTGCCAAGGGCCATCTACTCCATTGCATCAAGACTTTTTCTCGTGTGACTATGATGTGGTTCTTGGGATGATATGTGACTATCCTGAACTGTTAGAATCTTGGATTAATCGTCCGCGAAAATATAATTGGCCACATTCGGATGTTGTACGCGAAATCGCTACAATGGAAGCGCACGTTGTACCTATTGGTTACAAGGAAAGCCCGTTCCAGTCCTTAGAATGGAGAATATGTTTCACAAAAGCGGAAATTAAACTGGTCCAAAGTTTTAACGATTGTCAAATCAAATTGCTCATCTTGCTTAAATGGTTAGCAAAGAACTGCTTGAAACCAATTTGCAAAGACATTACAACCTATGTGATGAAAAATCTTGTCATGTGGATGGCAGAAAAACTACCAGATAACTATTTTACAGAAAAAAATCTTGTTCATACTTTGAGTATTTCAATAACAACTCTAAAGAGTTGTGTAATCAAACGGTACCTTCAAAACTATATGATTCCAGACAGAAACTTATTTGCAGATCGCATAACGGATCGGGAGAGATCACGACTGTGTTTAAGGATGAATTCTTTACTGAGAGAAGGGCCGCAGATAGTTTTAAGGTGTGGAAAAATCAGGAACGCTTTCAACATGATCCTGAGGTCTCCAGAGTCATTCTTTTCGTTCACACAAAGGCAATTTCGTGTTAACATATCATTTATGCTTATATGGTGTGCAACACGTTCCTATCAAAAAGGTGACATAACAAAACAAGAATTAATTAAACGTTTTTCAGAACTGGCTGTAATATTATATTACTCATTAATACCAGACCGCAATGAGTTAAATGTTCATGGGGAAAATAAAGGGAAATTTATCAAAGATCGGCTGGTAAACTTTCTGTCATAGAAAAGAAACGTATAACAATAATGAATAATAATTAAATAAAAAATACCGCATAGATCATCATGAGAATAATGTATGTACACTCACCCAAAGTTCTAATTGGTCACTTTTTGTCCGTATTTTTTATTAGAAAGACATTGAGTTCTCTCATTATTTTATGATCATAGGCAAACAACAGTCTTCGTCTTAAGCTTTAATCTTGTAATAATTGACTTTGGAACAGTTTGGCGAGAGTTATCCTTAATTTTGCTAAAAATGCACTTCTTGCATAAAAATAGGTCAAGCAAACAGAAATTTGCTCTTAATTTCTTGTTTTGTTTTAATAGGACCCCTCATTAGTAGGAAAAACGGAAAACATAAAAACTTATTAATCAACAGCACATTTGTTTAAATAAATCCCCTTTAAAGTATCAAATTTTAAAATACCTCCCTTTCAATATTAGACTGTTCTAATTTTCCTGCGGTGTAAGTAAATGGTATTGAATTCATTTAAGAAAACAATCAATAAAGATTAAAAATACATTAGAGAATTGATTTCAAGACAAAACAATTCTTTTCACAACCTCTCTTGACGTAGGGAAGAAACAAAACTAGCATACCCTGTAAACAAATACAATTGATGACCAATTAGAACTTTAGTTGAGTGTATACTTATTATAATCTTTAGAATAACAACATAGACGAAGTACGTTCAACTTGTTTAAGTTGTTAAGTTGCAGTTGGTGTCTTGAAATAAAGGTTGACATTAGTTATTACGGGTATCTCTGGATTTATGGTTTGATTAATTTGCATGTTTGTATATACAATGCAAGTAAGACGAAGTTCACCAACTTAAGAGCGAGTTAAAGCAGTGACTTAGCAAACAGCGAACTGTTAACGCTTAATGCACATGAATAAAAATGCACGTTTCGGGATTCACAGGCAACTGTTCAAAACAAAGCAAATACAGTCAACTTTATCTACTGAGTCAATGTTCTTTTAAAGCGCATAAGCATTTTTGTTCGTGCAACAAGCTTGCTCTTAAAGGGTAACTGAAGGTTACAACTCTTTGCAACTAGCTAAGGTGAATAATTTGGAATGCATTGAATTTTATAAAAATGTGCTTATAACTGTTGTATTGCGAAAAAAGTTTCATACAGTGTTTTATTTGATTTTGGACAGAATCATCGAAGAAAAGGCGATACTTAAGGATGACTTTGTCCGACCAACGGTCCCTCGGCCGGTCGTCAGTCACGAAAATTGATGTTAGGTATTACGTTTCCATTTCTCAAGGTAAACTTGACATTTTTGTAATCGGATGTTGTCATGAACAATTAACGTTGGCCAATACTTTGCCATTTCTGAATGTTTCTTCTTCAGGTTTAAAAGACATTAGTATATTGCTTTTAATAACAGAAAAGTGTTGATGCCGATTAGTGTAGATATACCTTTTGTACTTAGTTTTCGTCTCGAAAAACTTATGTTAGCTCTAACCTTGTCATTTCATAGTATTTCTTCAATGTGGTAACTCCTGATATGCAACTGTTCACTTTTTCAGCAAACATTCAAATTTATCTCACACAAACAGCTCGGAAAACTTTTTGCAAAAAGTATAAAAATACTACATGTAACTGTTTTTATCAAAATGTTGATTCCATATAAGACATTTAATGACATTTTAACAATGCTGTCGAATTTTGTAATTAAATAAATCAAGTATGTGATAGCAGTAATGTGACCAAGTTATCTAGGTAATATTTGATAACGTCGATGATAACGTATTAACCTTGTTATCGACTTGATCAAAATTAATTTGGTAGTTGATATTGTATTTGCGTATATCTGGTGTATGTATGTAGTTACTGGCAATGCAATGATTTGTTGGATCGGTGGCATTTGTTTATTTATATGCTAATAAAATGACATAAACACGTATAGTTGCTTGGTCACTATATTTACAAAAATACAACTTACAGTTCATTTCTAAAACCTAAAAATCCAGTCACAATTGAACTGCTGTTACGTTAAAAATAATGTTACAATAAAGACATTGACTCACAAACAGTCTATTAAATTACAGACAGTCTGTATAGTAAATTTAATCTGTAAATTTGCATATACCGCGGATAAGTTCTGAAAACAATTACGTTATTGCAAACAGTTATTAAGTAATTGTGAAAAAAGCCATTGTATAATTTCAAATTCAGAAGTTGTGTTATTGTTGTTACCAAAAAGAAGCAAACACCTTTAAAAACAAAATTGTTTGAACTATTAACAGTATTGTAAATTACAAAATGTGCAGTGTATCCAGTATAATAAGAAACAACTTATCGACATTTTAAAGACCGAAGAAAACATTACAATTTTAAAGAGCCTGTCTTTGTCAAGGAAAATGACTGTATTCTTGAATGGCTTTTCCTTGAACAATGAAAGACATTAATTTTCTAAGAGAGATGTTCTAAAACTTGCATAACTGAATTATTGTAGAAGCATTGCATGAGGTCAAACATTCGTCATTTAAGGTTGTAGAATAATTGAAGCTCTAAATTGGTATTCGGTTATTAACATCGATAAATACGTTTCTTTTTAAATCGAATTTGAAAGACTGATTTGTGTAAGCTGAATAGAGGGAGTAGATGATCTACAATTCCTTGGAATCATGTTCAGCTTAATTACCACTGAGAGTATAATTTATCCGCACGAAATTATATTTCAGCTTTTAACATAAAATATATCATCAGAATTCGAATTATGAAACTTTTGTTTAAGCCTGTATTTAATAAAACAAAATCTAAAGGGGGTTATGAACATTTATACAATATATTTTACAAACTACAATGGAAATTTGCTATTCGCTGTACATTAAAATAAATATTAAGTGTAACAGTATGTTCAAGTCCTTTTCATTCAATATCAAACATGACATTTATATAAGAACAACCAGCACATGTTAACATCCTCATTGCAAATTGAATTAGCCATTGGAAATCTATTTGTTTCGCTTTTTGTAATACTAAACTCCGAAAAAGACAGATAAGTTAATAGAGATAAACAAATACTGACATTTTTGTATAAAACAGTTACTGAAACAGATTTTCTGGTCTCTATATTTAATTACATTTCCATAATCTCAAAATAAAACTGATTTGTGTCGTCTAACATAGACTAAAGAGAACATACATCTCCTTTAACGAGTCATGTTGTAATAATGAAGTATTAAATAGACAATAGGCTGAGTTGACTGCCCTTCTGTGATTTAATTATTAGAGCAAGCTTTAAAGTGCAAGCTAAGGAAAGCAGAGCCATTGGTACATTAGTAGCTATCCGAAAAATAGGTTGTAATGATGTTTAATCCAGTGATTTGACTTGATGATGACTAAACACATATTCACATTAGGTAGTGTTAATTTTATTTTGTAAAACTGGTCTTCAAATAGTCGGTTTTCAGTTTATTCTGTTTTACCTCTTACTTTGAGTTTTCAAATTATACCTATGTCAAACGTCCTTTTTTTCTATTTGTTATACAATTGTCATAGGACCGAAGGTTCGACTTTGAAAAACTGGTATTTAATTTATTGACAGGTACTTATATCATCGCTTTCAAACTAGACAATATACATAACATGTGAGCTTGTCTGGGAAATGGCATATACAAGGAGTGAGGAAAAACGTTTTATTGACATATTGTAGAGAGACCCTATTTTGTAGCATTGACCAATGACTGTGATAGATCATTGTTAATTTAGTCTCTACAAGACATTTCCCGAGTCTGCTCTTCTTATTTCCTGTGTCAAATCGTTCTTTGTTAACAAGCTTGTCCCCGCTATCGGCTTTCTTATCCGGTAGCGATATTGGAATTGCTTAGCTAAGTGGTGTCGCCGTAGGGATCTGCTTTCCCGTAGCGGCAATGTCATTTGAACTACTATGAGAAAATGCAGCACGATAATTTGTTTATCCTTCATTACATAATTATTATTATGAGTTTTCAAAAAGCTTTCAAATGTCCTATTTTTATACAAGTACCTAAGGACCTAAGGTTTAACGCTGAAAAACTGGTACCTAATTTGTTGACAGGTACTAACATCTTCGCTGTCAAACAAGCCAATATACATAAGCTTGTCTAGGAAATGGCATTAACAAGGATTAAGGACAAACGTTTTACTGACATATTGTAGACAGGCAATAATTTGTAGCATTGACTGTGATAGATCATTGTGTTTAGTCTCTACAAGACATTTCCTTTGTCATCAGAAAAATGTGCCGGCATCCGGTAGCGTTATTGGAATTGCTAAGCTTAGCGGTGTCGCCGTAAAGGTCTGCTCTCCAGTAGCGACAATATGAACTAGTAAGAGAAAATACAGCACGATAATTGTAAGGAATAACAAGTATTCTGGCCTTCTGTTTCCCAGTTTGTCCCAGCAAAAGAAAGCATCATTGACAGAAAGTCTCAAAGCGCCAAGCTAGTAAAATTGTTCAGTTCTCGACAGACTGTTATTAAAATTAGTTGCTGTACCTTACCTGGAAGCTTTCGATGTTGTGTGTGAAATGTTATCTTAATAGGGTATACAAATGAACCAAGTGACTTGCAATCGTATTTATGCATAATAGAGACAAAATAATAGTTTCAGTAAAGTTTTATAAGTAAACATAACTGTTATTGGCGGAAACATATTCAAATAATCGCCGGCAGTTCAACATCTATATTCTTATTATCAACCTGCACTTGTTAAATATTTTTAATTGTAAGTCTGACTTAAAAAAATAATCTTACAATTAATTGGTTTTCCTACCAAGGCTATTCAAATTGGCAATCAAATCGTGAATTAAAGATGTTTTAATTGTTGGTCCATTATTTAACATATATATGCATAATGTTAAAGAATTCTGATTACTGTATGGGAATTCTGAATCTGGAAACTTATTTTTTATTTTCTAAATTTATTGGCAGTAAGTGGGTACATAAAAAAGTTTTCGTTTTATTTACGGTATTGCAAGTAACAGGTTGTGTTGTGTAGGCTGTTTAATGTCTTGTAGAGACTTCATTTACAATGTGAATACAATGTATGTGTTTAGTAATCGTCATCGTCATGTCAATAAGGCCGTCATAAGAAACTTATTGACATTATTCAAAGTCGAATATTTTTAAATAGATTGTCAATTCAAGGAAGTGATTGTATTCCTGAATGTCTTTTTCTCAAATACTGAAAGACATTATTCTTCCAAGAGGGATGTTCTAATACTTGCTAAACTGAATAATTTTTGAAATATTGCATGAGGCAAAACATTCGTTATTAAAGTTTGTAAAACATTTGAAGCTCTAAATTGGTGTTCTATTATAAACGTCGATAAATAAGTTTCTTTATAAATTGCCTTTAAAAGACTGATTTGTGTAAGCTAATTAAAAGGAGTGGATGACCTTCGATTCCTTGGACTCGTGTAAAACTTGATAACCAACTTGTTGTCCTATTAACGATATTGCAAATAACAAACTGTGCAGTGTATCAAGTATAACATAAGGAAGGGTATCAACATTTTCAAGATCAAACACGATATTTTAAATAGCCTGTCAGTTTCAAAGAAAAATGATGTACTCCTGAATGTCTTTTCCTTAAACACAGGAAGACATTATTTCTCCAAGAGAGATATTTTAATACTTGCTAAACTGAATTTTTGTAGAAACATTGCATTAGGCCAACTATTCGTCATTAAAGTTTTGAGAATAATTGCTACCCTAAATAAGGATATGATTATTTACATCGATATATTATACGTTTCGTTTTGAATCAAATCTGAAAGACTGATTTGTATGAGCTTAATAAGGGAGTGGATGGTCGATGATTGCTTGTCCATGAAGCTTTATTACCGCTAGCGTAAAGTTAATCTGCCGGATAATTTCAGTTTTAAATAAACACAAAACTAACATGAGAATTCGTACTTTGAAAAGTTTGTTTTAGTCTGTCGTTATTAATATACTGAATTATTTAAGAAACATTGCATGAGACCAACTATTTGTCATTTAAGTTTGGAGAATATTTGAAGCTCTTAATTGGTATTTGGTCATTAACATCGAATAATACTTATCTTTATTTTTATTCATTTGAAAGACTGATTTATATAAACTGATTAAAAGCAGTGGACGATCTACGATTCCTTGGATTCGTGTAAAGCTCGATTACGACTAGGATAGAGTTTATTTAGCTTTAAATAATATATAACATCAGAATTCGAATTACGAAACGTTCATTTTAGCTCGTTTTTAAAAAAAACAAAAAAGGATGAAGAACATTTATACTATGTTAAAAAACAATAAAATTAATTATAAAAACTAGTCTAAAAATGGAATTTTGTTATGCACCTTCCATCAAATAATAAAATAATTCAGGACGTATGTTCAAGTTCTTTATTATATTAAGTATCAAACTTGACATTTATACAGTCAACAACAACCAGCAAAGGTTAACATCCTCCTTGCAAATAGTATTTGCTGTTTGAAATCAACTTGATTCGCTTTTTGTAATATAAAACTCGCAAAAAGACAGACAAGTTTAATTTAATACAAATAACCGCAATAATGACATATGTTGTATTGAACAGTTAAAGATTTTCTGTTCCTTTAACTAAATGACATTTCCAAAGCTGCAAATAAATTGATTCCGGTCGTGGCAAAAATCTAAAGAGAACATAACATCTCCTTTGACGATTCCTCTTATAATAATAAAGTATTAAAATGACAACAGGCCGAGTTGACTGCCCTCCTGTGATCATTTAATTATTATGACAATCCATTAAAGTGCAGGCAAAGGAAAGCAATGGCATTGGTACTTTTGCAGATATCTGGTACAAAAGATTAAACTGGATTGTTTTTTTCTAAGTGAAAGGTCGATTAATCATTTTATGAGTGTCTTTGACTTTACAATGACCAAACACATACTCGTTGACGAACTATTGATACAAATTAAATAACGACTTTAAACCATGCATGTGTGTTTTACTTGTCGCTAACAAGCGCGGTTAATGAATTAGATATAGAAGGCAAGATATAGAAGGCAAGTATTTCACAGTAGGTAGTGTTCATTTTATTTTGTAAGACTAGTTTTTTTATTTTCCTCCTCTCTCTCTCTCTCTCTCTCTCTCTCTCTCTCTCTCTCTCTCTCTCTCTCTCTCTCTCTCTCTCTCCTCCAATGCCCTATCTTTCTTTTTTCTATTTATATTCCTTTTAACCGTGTTTGATTAAACAGTGCATCTAGCTATACTTTTATATACAAATATCGAATAACAGAAAATGTAACCAGTTTATGTACTGACAACTTATATTTTATTTTCTTTTAAATGTATATATTAAAAAACTGGTCCTTTAAATGTTCAGTTTATCCTGCATTACCTATTTTTTCAATTTTCAATTCGCTATCAAATGTCCTATTTCTTTTCTATGTGTCATACGATTAAAGTTTTACCTTGTAAACAAATTGAATGCTATTTAATTCATTGATTGATACTAAACTACCAAAACAACCAAACTACCCAGTATACATTAGTCTGTCTGGGAAATGGCATCTGAATGGATAAAGGGCATGTTTTGTAGCATTTACTGTGATATATCATTGTATATTTTGTCTCTGCAAGGCATTTCCGTTGTCATCAGAGAAATGTAATCTTCTTTTTACCTCTGTCCAATCGTTCTTTAAACTAGAATGAGAAAATTTGGCATTATAAACGTAATATTATTGCAATATGACTTTCTCCAAGTTTGTTTGCAAAAGGACGTTTTTTATAAAAAGAGGTCGCAAAAACTGACACTAAATCTGAATTTATTAAATGTATCGATTACTTTAATCTAGATTCTTGTTTCATTAAAATAGCACGTGTCTAGCCATAAAGAAGTACAGTATCAAACGGAGTATTGATTTCGACACACACATAGAATTTCATGAAATTATTTTTGCTTGACAGACACAAGCAATTCAGCATTTTATTTCCGTTGCTTATAAATTTCACTCTCGTTATTGGAAACATTCATGTAGCAGGTGTCTAGCTGTTTCAATAGTTTCTTATTAAATATGTTTGATGTGATCACTTTCAACGCAAATATATAGGTTAACATGAATGAATAAAACTATGGATTTAAAGACACAAGTAATTCCGGTCACAATATCACGAACAACCTTGTGACAAAGCTTAATGTTCAGTCCAACAAATTTATTCAAGTTCTTCTATTGGATGAAAATTCATAACAACCTCGCCTGTATTTGTTAGTATAATGCACCTATGTGTAACTGTAGTTAGAAAACTAAGGAGAAATATATGGTCTCTACAAAAATAAATACAACACAAATTGTCAAAGACATTACAAAATAGCCATTTTCTCATAACGAGGCTGATGTATTCTTCAAAACGATAAAAATGCATTATGCAAACAATGTATCAGAAATCGCCGCAGTTAGGAAACACAACCTCTCTATGCATCGAAAACTTAGACAGTAAAAAAGAGAACAGCCAAGAATACGAAATCGTAAACGATTAACGAAACAGAGAACCCTTGGGGTAACCGCCTTGGAAAGGACAGTGGCAAAACAATTTGGTTAAACCAGGTTACAGGCGAGGTCATCTTTTCAATTGCATGGTGTCATTTCAAGAATAAGGTCATCTTCCCGGACACACATTTTCAATTAACAAGACTTATTTCTTTTTTAAAATAGTTTTGCATGTTCCAATAATTATGTAACATATACACAACAGTGGCATAGCTACTATTACTCCATGTAGGCTTACAAGTTGGACAGGAAAATGACGTTTTCAAAAGTCCCAAAAATACAATAAAAACTGAACGGGGTGGTATGGTAGCAGGTTCAAGCCATTTTTTTCGAATCAAATTCGTGTTTGGCTTCTGAAAAAAATTAATATTTTCTTTGCCAGATGTAAATACAGACTTATGTTCCAATTCTATGTGTTGTCACGCTTTATTAGCAAATGGCTACATTAAATATCCACTTGTTTACTGCTTCTTGGGGGGAGGCTTTGCACACCAGACCCCCTATCAAGAGGCATCCGCCATTAGGAACCCCTTATATGTGCTTACAACTTGTAAAAAGCTCGCTACGCCACTGCAAAATATATAAATTTCATACCGTAACTGTTGATGCCATGTAAGAGCCGCATGTTCGGAAAGATGACGTCATCCTTATGACGTCACTTAGGTAATAAGAGGACATTGCTTATTATGAAATTTCAATGAAAAAGTTAACTTAAGTATAGAGTGAAAATTCATAACAACCTACATTAAATTTGATACTTAAATGCACCTAAAAGTAACAGGAAACGAAGAAGAAAGATGAGGTCTCTCCAAAAATACGTTCAACTCAAAATGTCAAAAATATTACATAGAAATCGTTTTCTTCATATCCAGGCTCACACAGTTCAGTCATTATTCTGCAATTAGTACATTGTATGTATCTCATTTAGACACGTGATAACTTTGTTCTGGATGATCAAGTGCTAATGATGAATCAAAGTACTGAAAGTACAGAAAACCAGCGAAGCGATTTTGCTTCTTGAGAATAACCAGTGACATGATTCTCATACACGTATCCATTTACGAAAAAGCAAAAGAACTTGTTTCACTCGCAAAGACCTTCATCTTGTCTATACGATAGTGGACATAAAGGTTTCCATGTATTATCTGGATGAAGGCTTCTGTTAACCCTTTACTCCATAGATGTACCTTCATAGCTTGGGCGAACAGTTTAGATCCATATCAGCTGGCACATCTTTGCGATCTGATTTGGATTTAAAATGTTCGCTTTTAGAATCATTAATTTTTTTGGACCAGTAATCACAAATTTTAGATCCAGATCAGATGGCACTATTGTGCCAGCTGACTAGGACCTGAACTGGTCACCTATGTGATGAAAGGCGTATATATTGAGTAAAGGGTTTTAAGCAAGAAATTATAATAGTGAAATCTGTGTACTGACATCCCAAAGACAGATTGAACACGAAAAATGATATAAAAAGTGAGACCCGATCGATGGGAATGATTATGCATTTATTTAAAATAAGAAGTATATAATTGTTTCCTTCATTTCCGACATGTAAAGGACATCATACAATTGAGAATCCTACATATTAAGATAAAACATCCGAGAGTCATAACATTGCCGAAAGCATTGGAATTTAATGCTAGATAACACACATGTAAAATTGAAGAGAATTTCAGAGGAAAATGAATTACTATAGCTTATACCATAAATTTCCACCGTATTAAGTTGTATACAATAACGGACTCGATGTTTTTTTTTCATGTAGCATATTAATAGAAATAGGTGCCAGATTTAAGACATTCGTAAACATTGAGTTTTGGTTGTTAAGGAGATGGGATAAATGTCCATTAGCTTACAATCCGTTCATATAACATCAGTTTCAGCATAAAGAAGTGTCGTTGTTAATTTTAGGCTTCATCATGGTTTGTCCTTGATATTAACACGTACTTTTACTGTTATTTGGCTTTCTTCAAAACCCGGGAAATTGTGACGTCATTGACATTTGCATATTCATTGTGTTACTGCGCCTATGATTGCATGTACTCCGAACAAAAAAAAGTAATCTCTAGCTTAATCGAAAACGTAAACCTAGTAAACATCTTCACCTTTGGAAAAAAATGTAAATTATGCATTATTCCTGAAACAAATCATAGTCCGTTCCTTGGACCACTGATGGCCTTATTGTCGACGTGTCTCCTGCGACGTACATGATAGCCGGACACGTACCGCGCTTGCTCGTATCAAGTTTCGAACACATATATCTGTAAATCTTACATGTCCCTATTTCTGTACGAATAATATCCTGAATACTAGTTTTAATATGTAAAATTTTACACATCTCAATAGTTTACTGTTTACTGTTCACGCTTATATGTGGAAATCCAATACATAAAAAATATTCAACAATGATGATTGTTTCATGTTCAATGATTTACGACGCTCATGAACGCCTATCATCAAATAATAAACACATGTTCGCAATATGTCTTGAAAATTTCAAGTGAAAGCATTTGCGCATTTATTTCATAAAGTGGACAATTGAAGAAAAATATGCTAAGATGGAAATTTATCATTATCGTTATTGTTAATGATAAAAATCAAAAAAAATCGTGAAACAAACCGTTTAGCAGCGGAACAAACGTAAAATATTGAAATGGCTTTAAAATGTCAAAATAAAGAAAATGTTTTCACTGTTATTTTGAGCTTCGAATTAGCAGAAAAGATATATTCAATATTTCAGAATTAATATTAAAGCTATTGTAATATCCTAACATCGGGAATATCGTTTATATATCTACCTAAAGGTAACATATCTGTGGCTCGCTAAAGAATCCCTGGCGGTTACAACTCCTAGATAAAATTGGTTTTCTGTTGTCGATTGTGTTCTGAATTAGAGACAGCGCAGTGAAGCAGTCAATTATTCTTTTAGCGATACTAACGTGGCACGAGCCAACTTTAACACGTAACAGGAAACTTGGACTACTTTGCTTGCTCTGATTACTCTGAAATGCGTAAATCGCCGTTTGCCAGTGCCTCGTTTTGGTTTGATACCGATTTCAGAATTGTGATTAGTAAAACCAGCTTCGCTGGTTAAAAACATCTCGGAGCTGCACTAAGTGGCCGTAAAAGAAGTCGTATTATTTACAAATTTACGACTTCTTATAGTATCAGAATAACTGCTGAATCAGTTTGACATATAAATGCAAGCCAAGCCAAATATCATTAACAGATCAATGTATACATTTCATGGGGAAACAGTATTTAAACGCAGAAAGTTATTTTACAAGGTGAAGTCGCCTTTATTTCTTTATTTCGTCGTTTTATTCACTTCGCATTGTTTACTTGGTGTCAATTGTTTGTGTGGCGATATTTGCTTTCTCAGCATTACAAATTTTAAATTTAAAATGAATATGGAAATGAGTGAAATTTCATTTTAACATAGTATCGAGAAATGCCGCTTGTATTCATTATCAAGTGTAGATTAACAGAATTAGTATAATGAACCAAAGCTTGAGTTTTTGTCACTTCTTTTTATTTTATTACATGCAGAGATCAACTTTGCTGTGTGGATTGACGTCACATGCATTTTGTTCACTTCACAAAAATATATGTCCGTACTTTTCGGAGTTAATCGGAAAACTTGGGCTATCTCCGCTACTAAAAGACACCACAGGAAACATAATTCTGTCCAGAATCTGACAGTTTTATTATGAAATTGTAGGACATTGACTTTCGTTTTTTTTTTCGTTTTCTGTTTTAATGTTACAATCATTGACAGACTTAACATAAAAAAATAAACGAGAAGGGTTTGCTACTTTGATACCGTTGTTTAAAAAGAGCAAACAATCTGTAAATTTGAATTTAAGAATTTAAGGGATTTAAGAGTTTATTTAACTACGACTATGTCAATTATTATAAACATTATTTATGATCAAATATTTTAATTAGAAAACATTGGCACAAATCCACATAGAATTTTTAAGGAACATTTGACAGATCCAGAATCCAATATTTCCATATTGATCTAATACGTTGTACCAAAACATGTTTAAACTGATGTCATCCCTACGTTGTGTCGGCCCAAGCCTCTACGATACACAACATTCCTAAGTATCAATATACAAATATAAAAATAATATTTAAGGGCTTATCACACTCCTCCCAGCACGTTCATCGATAAAAAGAAAATTATCAAAATCTCAATAACGGCAAAATTCCGTTCAATGAAACTTTGCACAAACGAGTGTTACTAACGTATCTTTATTTTGCATACGGTAAGACACGTTAGAACAGTTAAGAAAAATAGCGAGAGGTGAAATATGCATATCAGGAATCGCCACATTCAGACAAAACAGCTTCCCCACACAGTCAAGAAGAAGAGAGAGTGGGAGAGCATGGTTAATAAAATGATCAATTTAAAAAAAGACACCACATTCAAATAACAAAAATGAGAACCCGATGGGTTACCGCCTTGGAACGGTCAGTGGCATATTAAATTGCCACTGGTGGTTTAAACCAGGTTCTAGGGTGCACCAACCTCACACTTGTCCCAACAGGTACTCATATCACAAAACAAGTACAAGTTGTCTTGATGAAATAACTCCAACTCACCCATCGGCTCAACCATGTTGCATGCAAAAGCACACAAACATATAAGCATTTTTTTCATTTTAGGTAAAAGTTTATTTATTATTTTTTGTGCTCTTCAAATTTGGCAATTTGATTTAGCACTGACCGTTCCAAGGCGGTAACCCCTCGTGTTCTCATTTTTGTTAATTTTTAGTGGTGTCTCTTTTGAAAATGATCATTTTATTAACCATGCTCTCTCCCTCTCTTCTTTTTGACTGTGTGGGGAGGCTGTTTTTTCTGAATGTGGCGATTCCTGATATGGATATTTCACCTTTCTACAAACGATAGTTTTACATATTACATTTATCGCTTAATGTGATAATGAATTATATTTGTAAAATGGAATTATACTTTACAAATCCTGTGAAAATGTGAAAAAGTTTCAATACTTTGATAAAAAGATGCATTACCAACTTGAATGTTTCATAAACTAAACCCTAGGACAAAAACGGCATATGTTCATTTAAATTGATATTATCTCACGTGGGACCATGAAAGATTGTTTCCTGTGGTTGAATTCTTCAAAATGTATATTCAAGATAACATGTGTTAACTGTGAAAACAATAACCTCTGAAAATGCTAAAATAATGCAAATTTTGCTTCCCTAAGACATTTGCAATTCATTTGCATTTTGTTGTGAACTTTGGAAATTTTAAAGCAAGTTAACAGGGCCGAAGATTATAAAACTGATACTTGAAATCAGTCTCAAATCTCAAGCACCTTATTGGCTGAAAAGGTCTGATAGCCTATCAGGATCTAGGATTTTGAGACTGGTTGCCATTCTCAGTTTTATATTCTTGAGGCCAGCAGATGGTGGATACTGAATATAGAGGTATTAGTTATACGATATGCACTTATCACTTACATGTGCATCCAAGTTTCCTCACACTACTTTGTCATACTTTAGTCTATTTTTAGTATAAAATAATTTGTTAATTTCGGTAAAGATATTATGTGTAAAAAAGATTACTTGTTATTAAAAACAAATTTGAGGTTTATGTTTGCAAAATTTTGATGGTTCTTGGCTGTATCTTCTGGATGTGGTCATTACTCATATGCGTATTTCACTTTTTCAGTAATATTTGCTGGCTGAATGCAGAAACATTATTAAACCGCAAACTTTTACCAATTTGTACAATGATATAGAACTTTAATACAAGTGTGTTATATGATGTTTTGAAGAGAGAATATGTGAATGAAGGAAATCTAACTCTTAAATGAACAGTGCGCGTGACTTGACAGTGTTTTCTTTCTTAAACTAAAAATATAGAGGATATTTGTTTTACCAGTGCAAGATAGAAATATATTTCACCGAGTGAGCTCCGGAATTATGTATTTTCACGAGCGGCACAATCTGTGTTATTTTAACAGAAAAAATCCATGAAAAGGCGCCCAAAACGTTCGTTTATAGCGTGACGTCATGACGTCACTTACCAAACATAAGCCGGTTTTCAAAACTTTCTCATTCGGAATGTTATATTCGTTTGGGTTCCAACGTGAAAAGACAGTGAAAATAAAATGATATTCCACTGTTAGAAAACAATGAAATACCGCTAATATTTCACCGGGAATTTTCTATAATTCGCCGAAAAGCAAAGCATAAAGTAAATTATTATTTTCCTGTTAGATTACGTCCACTTATTTTGAAACTTTGGTTATTTTTATTAAAAATTGTTAAACTTTTTGATTATCCTTTGTACTACATAATTATATATTCCCTCCTATTTCATGTATTTGTTTTCAGCCGTTATGATAATGTAACTACATTATACATGTAGTAGATATAATATGCTTTTACTTTTTAATATAATTAAGATCTCACTGTTATTTTATGTGTGGTTACAATATTCTATGGATATGGGGATTTTTCTCTCGCTTTATATTTTTGACTTTGGCATTTTCTGTGTTAAGCAGGATTTATTCTCAGATCCCTTGTCAGAATTCTATTCTGCACAGTTCTCTCGTTTAGAGCACACCTAGTCTTGGTAAATTCGCAGCTGATTATGTAAATATGATAATCTGAAAACATCTAACTGAAGGCTCCATGTCGACCTTCATGTGCGAACCATCCTATGGGATTGATCAGAATTTCGACAGTTTATCTTTGTAAACATTAAGTTACAAATGTACGCTTAACCATGTGATAGGCGGTATAGGCTTAACCATGTGATAGGCGGTATAGGCTTAACCATGTGATAGGCGGTCTAGGCTTAACCATGTGATAGGCGGTATAGGCTTAACCATGTGATAGGCGGTATAGGCTTAACCATGTGATAGGCGGTATAGGCTTAACCATGTGATAGGCGGTATAGGCTTAACCATGTGATAGGCGGTATAGGCTTAACCATGTGATAGGCGGTATAGGCTTAACCATGTGATAGGCGGTATAGGCTTAACCATGTGATAGGCGGTATAGGCTTAACCATGTGATAGGCGGTATAGGCTTAACCATGTGATAGGCGGTATAGGCTTAACCATGTGATAGGCGGTATAGGCTTAACCATGTGATAGGCGGTATAGGCTTAACCATGTGATAGGCGGTATAGACAGTAACATGCATTTCCATTTATGCCCATGAACAGGCTAAATCAAACCGCACCAGCAATGTGTCTTGTTTGTTGGTTTTCTAAGTTCTCTTTTTGTCTTTTTGAAATAGCACATGTCATTGAGCGTTTGTGAGCAAAGTTTAATCTTCATTTTTTTTCGGACCAAATGTTTTCTTATGCAAATGGAAACTGTCTAAAGAAGTACTTTTAAAATTATTATATCAGGAGAGTGTTTATATTAGCAGCTGTTTAGAAAACAAATATCTCGATACTGCCATTATTTAATCAGTTGATAAATACCATGTACATGAATGTTTCTTGTAGCCAAATAGATACACTACAACTTTGTTTATTTATTTTTGCCCATTTTATGTGTTTCAAAGTTTCAGGCTGAGATATCATTAAGAAACCTCGGACAGAGAAATTCATTTTAACACGATGAACACAATGCCACTGGAGACGTATTCGATGGTATCAAGCTCGATAGTTATAGCAGAGCTCTTGTTAAAAATTGAAATTGTTTCTCTTTTTGATTAAACGGAGTTTAATATAATTATGTATTACATGTAGTAATATAAACATCTGGTGACGATGTGTCATTTTGCCAAAACGCTTTATGTCACGACTTACAGTTCAACTGTTAGGATCAAAATCTAGGACAAATTAAGGACATACATCATGAAAAGTGCAGAGGTTACTTCTTAATTTTATTTTTCTTTTCATTAGACATGGTCCTTATATTTATCTTGGTGTATTCTTGGCCGATTTGAAACCGGTTTATCCAATTAAAACAACAAAGCCATTGCCTAAAATCATAGAAAAAAAACATTTTGAATCCAAATGTCACACTTTCTGTGGAACAATTGAAAAATTACAATACATGTCAATCATTTTGCATGTTTTGTCAATTCGTCCGTCTGAACAGACTAAAATGATGGTGTTCGCTCAAATCGTTCTGTAACAAATCTTTTGACTGCCAACACCTTCCAATTATAACCAAATTAACTGAAAGGTACAATAGTCTTAAACAAATAAATTGAAAATACTGGGTAACGTAACAGTAACCTTGATTCGGTATCTTTTGCATAAATTACAGTTTTACAGGTCTTTAACAATTACGGTAAATAAGTCAAACAATAAAACTTTAAGTGGTTATATGTTGTAAACTGATTCGTGAACGGGTCGGAAAGTGGAACGAATCTGAATTCATTTTTCCATTATAACGGGTCTTAAATATGCTTTCGAGTTGATTTTGTTCTGTGTCTGTTGTCCGTAAAACCGGAACAGCGGGCTGCCAAAATTACTGAGTTATTTACAATATACAAAAAGAAGAGGACATGTCCGTTCTTTAAACAATTGCCCGTAATACCGGGGTGCCCGTAATTTCGAGTGTCCATAATGCGGGTTCTTACTGAACATGTGTTAAATGTGAAAATTGGAAAAAAAACTTTGATATATTGCACTTTTCATGACATATTGTTCAATTGTACTGGTGCCAAATACAGTTACACATGTATTGACAGGCGCGTAGTTGCCTATACGCTAGTAAGCGTCTAAATCCACGTGATTCTGACATTCATTCAATTCAGCCAATGAACATATAGCAGTTTGCATACTTGCTTATATAAAATTTTTCTTGTCGTTTCTTTATTAAATAGCCTCTGCTAACCCCTCTTCACATTAAAATGCATTTACCAGTTAACGCCTTTTTAAAATATTTTCTGGGAGGAAGACCCTGGCACAATTATGAATCGACAGGATTAGAGGGCAAGCTACGTATCTGACCTATAAATTTTAGAAATTTGTATTGCTCAAAAGTTTTCGGGTGGTATCGACTTTGCTCCTGGATGGATTGCTCAGATCTTTTTGAGATAAAGTTGAAGAGAATGGAATGTAACCTAATATATCGTTACTGGTTTTACACGCGTTAAAAATGTAATTGGATATTGAAACAGGTAACTCCTTCCTCCATTTGTTTGCAGTTACTTTAGCATCTTTTCTTTGGGTACAATAAGCGCATGTATCACGTGATGAATTTGTCTGCCTTTGTATGAACAGCTGCATTTGTTTTAAATACGGCAGCCCTGCGAATTCTACAATTTCTCTAGCTGTCGCATTTGGTTGTTCGGCCATTTCTTCATAATAAACAATTTTCAGTCTGTTGGGATACTTTTCTATAATAGTTTTAGAATGTTTTAAATTCTCGGATATGTCCATACAAAGTTCCTCAACATGCTGTTTGTATTCACGTTTTGACTGCATATACTTTAAATCTTGAATAAAGTATACCCCTTGGGTCTCTAACCAAGTGGATAACTTTCATATTTGGGTAGAACGGCAAAAGTTTTTCTATCACTTCCATTTTAAGTCTGATAAATTTCAAAACTATAAATGGCGCATTTTGGCAAGAGTATATTGCAAATTTTAGGCAAGTATCTATGTTCTAGCCTTGGTCAGCCGAATATCTTTTGACAAATGTATTTTTTCTTTTCGGCATAGTCGGCTTCGCACAGTTATAGAAATCTTTCATGATCGTTTTTGTGAACATTTTGTGAAAATCGTCGGTTAAGCTGTTTAAGTTAATGGAATCGAGTTTGCAGGATAACCAGCTGTTTATTTCACCCTGCTTTATTTCATCCTCTTCCATGGCAGAAACGTTCCTGAAAAAAATATGCAAAAAGTATAAATTTGTATAAATTTGTGGCGAAAAGAAATGTTATTGATTTCATTAATGCGAAAAGTAAAATTTATGGCGAAAAGAAATATTATAGAAGATCAACAGTTTTATCCGTACATTAAGTGGTAGAACATAAATGGGGCGCGTCGAGGGAAAAGGTACCTTCGGACAATTGACGTCAATTATTGAAATGACGTCGTAAAATTGAGCAGACGACATTCATTATTATTCATTTCGCGGTAAAAATACAATTTTATTGACAAAATTAGTAAAATAATCAGCTTTTATTTACATGTACGAGAAAATAATGGAATGTTGTAAGATATTTCTAAATATAGTAACATCTAAAATATGACCGAAGGTACCTTTTCCCGTGGCGCGCCCGATATTAGAACATTACAAACAGAGGAATACAGCGAACTGTAAACACTGGTGTGTTTTATTTTCTTTCACTGTGTAAGATCAATACTCATAAAGAGAGAACACGTGCAATTATTGAATATGAAAATGGTAAAAAGCATTTTGCCAATTAATCATATTGAGACCAACGTGTTTGTCACATGACAGTCAATGTGGCGATAACGTACCGTAATTGATCAATCCTGTATGAGTGACAATTCGTCGATAACGTACTGTTCTTGACAAATTTAATGAAGCTCACAATAATGTGTACTCATGTAAAAACTTTTAAATACTTTCTGGTTGTCCAGGCTAGCTTAGTCGGTAACGTGTTCGGAAGTGCATGGCTAGGCGCCAGCGTCGTACGGCAATGGTTCGATTCCGAGCATGGATAAAATCTCACTTAATTCACATTAACGATATTTTTGCAATGTTGCGGCCGTAAAAAGTCTCCATGGAGATATAGCCATAACGGTTATCAGCAAATAATCGGTTACCGGTGTCATGATATGAAAACGTTATAAAGGCCATAAAAAGTCTCCATGGAGATAAAGCCAAAACTGTTATCAGCAAATAAGCGGTTACCGGTGTCATGATATGAAAACGTTATAAAGGCCATAAAAAGTATCCATGGAGATATAGCCATAACTGCTATCAGCAAATAATCGGTTACCGGTGTCATGATATGAAAACGTTATAAAGGCCGTAAAATGTCTCCATGGACATATAGCCATAACTGCTATCAGCAAATAATCGGTTAACGGTGTTATGATATGAAAACGTTATTGAGGCCGTAAAAAGTCTCCACGGAGATATAGCCATAACTGCTATCAGCAAATAATCGGTTACCGGTGTCATGATATGAAAACGTTATTGAGGCCGTAAAATGTCTCCACGGAGATATAGCCATAACTGTTATCAGCAAATAATCGGTTACCGGTGTCATGATATGAAAACGTTATTGAGGCCGTAAAATGTCTCCATGGAGATATAGCCATAACTGCTATTCGCAAATAATCGGTTACCGGTGTCATGATATGAAAACGTTATTCAGGCCGTAAAATGTCTCCATGGAGATATTGCCATTACTGTTATCAGCAAACAATCGGTTACCGGTGTCATGATATGAAAACGTTATAAAGGCCGTAAAAAGTATCCATGGAAAAATATCCATTACTGTTATCAGCAAATAATCGGTTACCGGTGACATAATATGAAAAAGTCATTAAGGTTATAGCAGCAACATTGTGTGTGTGTGTGTGTGTGCGGGGGGGGGGGGGGGTTCTCGGCTAGCTTACTCGGTAACGTATCCGGCATTGCATGGCTTAGCGCTGTCGCTGTAGGCTACGGATTCGAAACCTAGTGAGGTCATTATCCATCAATAATTTTAAATTTTGCTCTATGAATAAATGTCATTGAAGTACGCGAACACTTACCTTGTTCGGTTGTGGATGTAATTCAAACTGAAATACGTGTTATTTTTTGTTAATTTCAGAAAACTTTCGTGCAGAAATTTGATTGGCTCATACACGTAGAAAGTACCCGGATATTCCTGGAACAATGAGCCTGTTAGTGTCGACCCAGTCCGCATTTATGCCAGAATGATCAATATCTTTTGATTGTTATAAATAGTTTGCTTTCTATGTTCATTATAATCATCGACAGTTACACCTTTATCACTTGTTAAATTTCGTCTTGGAAGAAAAACAACACCATCTGAAAAGAATGTATAAAGTATTAATCATATGTTGCCTACTAACGTTTGAGATTTTGATTTCCTTAAAGGGGCACATCACGGGAAAAGGCAAATCAGATGGGTTTTTTTAATTTGAGTTGATGTTTAATTCAGAACAGTCAATTGTTTGTTTCGCAAAATTTTAAATTTTGTTGCAAGAATGACTACATAATGATATTTCTACCGCGAAGCGTATTTTTACGGAATGACTTTTGCTATACTCTGTGACGTGATTTCAACGACTGATTACAGCTTTCAGAAGAAACCTTTTCGCCTTTGACGTGCCTCCCAAAACGTCAATAGAAACTGCTTTTAAAATCAACCTTTCCTAACTTTCTCAAAGAATGGGATTTTACATTACCTTTCATACAGATTATGAAGTAACTCTTTAAACATTAATTGATTGATAATTATGGTAACTCAGAATTTTATTTTACGAAAGTTTAAATAAATGTAAATGGTTCAACACATTCGTGACTAAGCTTTTAAAAAAAGGTGAAATATGCATATCAGGAATCGCCACATTCAGAAAAAACAGCCTCCCCACACAGTCAAGAAGAAGAGAGGGGGAGAGAGCATGGTTAATAAAATAATCAGTTTCAAAAAAGACACCACTAACAATTAACAAAAATGAGAACCCGAGGGGTTACCGCCTTGGAACGGTCAGCGGCAAATCAAATTGCCACTGGGGGTTTAAACCAGGTTCTAGGGTGCACCAACCTCACACTTGCCCCAACAGGTTCTCATATCACAAAACAAGTACAAGTTGTCTTGGTGAAAAGACTCCAACCCACTTATCTGCTTAACAATGTTGCATGCAAAAGCACACAAACATATAAAACATAAGAAGCTAAGAGCATTGCAAAGCCGAAAGGGGTACTCAATGATCTTACCGAGACCAGAGCTCCTGGAGTAAAATCAGCAAGAACACTATGACAGGGATAAAAGAAACAAATGGAGTTTCTAGGTTCTTTTAAGAAAAGATTTCCCCAATAACCTTCATAAACTCTTAAACCCCTGCCACCGTCGTGCAACCAAAGAGGTAAGCATAATGATCAACTGTAGAAGGGTTAATCATCAGGCCTGCAGAGCGCGGTAAAATATCATGTTGGTAACCTTTCTTTTTAAATTTACAGATGGTTTTTACGAATAACCGGGAGAAATTAACACTGCCTTTAATCTTTTTAAGTTTATAAATTAAATCACCATAAAAAACTGGTTGTGAAATACCTTGTTGCAAAAGTGATTTTAAACTGCATTTGTATTTATGAATTAAATCTGGGTATCGGCGATAAAACTTGCAAAAGGTTTTCCTTAATTTGTGATACCGATAACCTTGTTTTAAGAGTTTTTCTGTAATGCAAAGATTACGTTCATTGAAATCATTAACATTGTTGCAAGCTCTTGAAAAGCGAACAAGCTGTGAGATATAAACCCCATAAGATGTTGCACGGGGAACATCGCCGTCTAAAAACGGAAAATTTACTATATTAAAATTAAAATCATCTCTTTTATCATAAATTTTAGTAGTGACATAACCATTTTCAATGGACAGATTTAGATCGAGAAAGTTTGCTTGCTTTTCTGAAGTGTTCGCTTTGTTAAGTTGTAGTTCTTTGGGATAAATCTTATTAACCAGTAATGGAAAATGGTTATTGTCTATATTTAATAAATCATCAAGGTACCTCGAGGTGTTGTTAAAAGCTGTAATTATATCATCTTGATGTTCGGTAGAAAGAGATAACATAAAGTCTCTTTCATAACAGTATAAAAACAGATCAGCAACAAGGGGTGCACAATTAGTACCCATTGGGATGCCTATTACTTGTTTATAAATAGAGGTACCGAATCTAACATAAATATTATCCAGTAAGAAAGTTAGCGACTCTAAAAGGTCTTGACAAATCCATAATGTATAATTATCATAAGAACCATCTGTAAAAAATGCCCTATGTTCATTACAAGCGATGAAGGTTTTATTTTCTCTAGCAAACGTTTTTTCAATGAGACTGGTTAGTTTGTCTCTTATTAAATTATGAGGGAGCGAAGTGTATAATGTTGAGAAATCATAAGTAGACAAACAGAACGCCCGAAAATTATTTGATTTAAGCTTTTTCAAAACGTCATTTGAATTTTTAATCGACCAAAATAAATTTTTGCCAGAAGTTTCAAAAACCTTATCACAATACCTAATTACGTGTTCTTTTATAGCTGTAAGACAAGATGTTAAGAGCACGGATAATTTAGTAGTAGTGCAAGAACTAGAGTTAGCAATAAATCTTGCTTTATACGGTGTTTTATGCATTTTAGGTAACCAATACATAGTAGGTACTTTGTCTTGTTTCGGCTCAATACTGATTCTAAATTTTGTAATTTGTAGAGTGTGTGCAGTAACAATATCACTCTCAGACGAAGAAGTCAGTATATAAGCATTAGTGCTGTTCAGTTCTTCAGTTTGAATATTAATATAGTGTATTCGTCACACTATAATTACATTATTAGAAGCCTTATCAGCAGGTGTTAAAACAAATCTGTTATGAAAGTCTTGAATTCCTTTTTTCAAATGACGAAAGTTAAAACGAGGTCGAGGTGGTAATAAAGCAATGTTTCTTTCATAAAATGATATACGGGTGTCAATTATTTTGAATATGTGCTTTTTCCAGTTAGAAAGTGCATTAGGCTCGGCATGTTCTCTTTTGCACCATTTATTGCAAAATAAGTTCAAAGACTCAGCAATTTCTGCACGGCATGCATTAAAGTCAATTTTGGATGATATTCTATATTTGGGACCTTTAGAAATTAAATTACGAATTCTAGAGTCTTTGATTAAATTAAGATCACCGGTAACAATATGACCGGCAGGCTTATAGCAATATTTAGAAGTTAAACACTCTCAAGATTTTGGTGTATTTTCAATGATCTGGAAATCCGATGTAATTTTATTGTAATTAAAAATTATATTTCTAGTTGGTTTGTTGTATTTATAAAGCTTCATCAAATGGGGCGCGTCAAGGAAAAAGGTATCTTCGGACAGTTGACGTCAATCTTTGAAATGACGTCATAAATTGAAGCAGACGAAATTATTTATTATGCATTTCTCGGTACAAATACCATTTTATTGTCAAAATGTGGGACAAATTTACATTTAAAATATAAGAAATCGATTTATAGTTGTAAGTACTTTCTAAATTTAGTAAAAACTAAAATATCACTAAAATGACCGAAGATACCCTTTCCCATGGCGCGCCCCAAATAATATAATATGTAAAACACATTCAGACTTAGCCCAGCCTTAGTTATTATTTGAAAACCAAACGCGTTTTACAGGCAACTTTTGAACCTTCTCGTGAAAATATTTTCAACGAGGTTGATTTTTTACAAAGAAATTTTGCACTGACCGTCTAAAGAAATATAGGTATGGTACGTTTAATTCCTGTAATTCTTGCATTTAAGAATATATTTCTTTAGTGTTGCTGTATTTTCTTTGAATTTTAATTAGGTTTATCAAACCTCGAGAATAGAAAGTCCATCCGATTTGGAACATTACAAGATACAGTACGACCACTAAGAGGCACACGAACAATAATCGGATAAGCTTTGTGGGAAACTTCGTGAGTAATCGTATTCTTCTGAACATCTTCCTTCACAATTCTGAAAAAAATGGACATTATATGATATAATATAATATAATAATTTGAATAAATAATATGATTATCGTTACCGATACCAATACAGTACTGACAATTATGAAACTGACAATTTTTCCGATTCCGATCCGGTCCGCTTCAGATCCTAATGTCATCTATAACCGATCCGATTCTATTCCTATTGCGGTCCAATTCCAATTCGATTGCACTCAAATTTTTTCACTGCAGACAACGCGCTCTTTACGCTCAAACCGATTCTACCGATTCCGAACTTTTCGCTCCCGCTTTTCATGGGTCATTAACTATAACGCCAGACAATGCGCTCCAAACGATCTTTACGCTCAAACCGATTCTTCCGATTCCGAACTTTTCGCTCCCGATTTTCATTGGTCATTAACTATTTCGCCAGTCAATGCGCTCCAAAAGAAGAATAAGAAGGAGAGAAAGAGAACGAGAGAGAGAGAGAGAGAGAGAGAGAGAGAGAGGGAAGGGAGAGAGAGAGAGAGAGAGAGAGAGAGAAAGAGAGAGAGAGAGAGAGAGAGAGAGAGCTTGTTAATAAAATGATCAGTTTTCAAAAAGACACCACACACAATTGGACGGTCAGTGGCAAATCAAATTGCCATTGGGGGTTTAAACCAGGCTCTAGGGTGCACCAACCTCACACTTGTTCTCTTATCAACACACAAGTATAATTTGTCTTGGTGAAATGACTCCAACCCACCCATCGGCTCAACAATTTTGCATGCAAAAGCACACAAACATATAAAACATAAGAAGCTAATAGCAACATTTAAAGGTTGCTTGATAAGTGTAACCACATTGAAAATAGTCGCATTATTATTTTATGCTTTTAAGCAGCGTTTAACATTCATTCATTAATTTTGCCGTTGGCTATTTACAATATAACAGATATGGCAAAAACAGAACAAATAGAATTTAACAATCTGATCAAAAGTACCAACTACCAAACTCCAGAAAGCGTTACATGATCGAAATGCAGGCAGGCAGGCTGTGGTTAAATGTGTTCGATTTGGAATAAGTGTACAGGCAACTCAGCCTTAAACTGATACCAATACACTTATAAATTTTTCACAAAACAATTTTTAAATAATAGCAATTTATGGCGGATATTTTTTTTCTATTTGGATCATCTCAAATCAGTGTAAACATATCTTTAAAAATGTACTATTATCTTCATTTTTCAAAATAAGATTGTTTTTTATTTTTAAAGATTTATCAGTAAAACACGAGTAACAGTTACAGTGTTTTTCTTACTTAAAACATGTATGAGAGAAATAAATAACACATACTTAAAGAAATAAGAAACGCAACTTTTTTAAACACAAAATAAGTTTCGTGACTATATTATATTGTAGCATAGAAGCCATTAGCATTGCAAAGCCAAAGGGCGGGTACTCAATGATCTTACCGAGACCAGAGCACCTGGAGTAAAATCAGCAAGAACACTATGACAGGGATAAAAGAAACAAATCGAGCTTCTAGGTTTTTTTTAAGAAAAGATTTCCCCATAAACCTTTAAAAAACTCCTGAAACCCCTGCCACCATCGTGCAACCAAAGAGGTAAGCATAATGATCAACTGTTGATGGGTTAATCACCAGGCCTGCAGAGCGCTGTAAAATATCATATTGGTAACCTTTCTTCTTTGTTATGTTTCTACATCAATAGCTATTTTCCGATCTCAAGATGTTAATTTTATTTTGAGATTTTGAAAAAAACCTATGAGATCAAAACTAAGTATTTACAATCAAGAAGTTATGTAGCGAAAAGTTAAAACGGCGCATCATAGACTCTATGTTTATAGAAACTAATTTTAAATATGAATATAACTATTTCCGTGAAAATGAGCTAAATCAATACAATGAACACTCTACTTGTGTGAACTGCCTTTTTAATTTCTAACTGCGCTGTAACCAACTAATGAAACAGCGTCTGAACTCATTTGATTTCTACATTTGTTCACACCTGTTGATTTAATGCAGTGTCTATATTTGTTCATACCAGACATTAATAACATATTCATTATTTATATTCTTAAATAACAAGATGTCCTTGATGCTTCTTTATGTGGCTTATGCAACATAAGTGTAAAGAGATCACAACAGTAGCGTGGCTATCACGTACATGTAGGCAGCACATTGGAGTTCTTTCAAAGCCGTGTAACGCAAGGAAGCTTCAAGGGCTGTCTTTAAACTTTGCATTGTTATAGTCACTTTTAATGCCATATAAACGCGGAAATGTGTCGTAGAGAGCATCCTCATGTAAATGCACAACCTATAGACAGCCCTGCAGCATTCGTATGGATGTCACACGATTAAAGTACGGAATTTCGCACACCTTTAAATTGTACGGCACACGTCCATGTTCCAATATCAACGTTGCCAGATATAACGCCAAGAAAAGGCTCTCTTGGATAGCGGTATGTTATCAAACACTTTTTTTTTTCAACAAGATGGTTAAACTCACTTCGCCTCGGTCAATAACGATTTTTTAGGTCAATATCACAGCATATTTCCCAGCTAATAAGTAAATAATTGTATATTATTTCTATTTCACTATAACTAGAAAACGTGTGCCACGTTTTTACAAAAAAGATAATATACAATTAAATTTGTACATACATATATTTCTCTACATACATTGTGTATCATTGGCAACAAATATCGCACAAATTTCTTTAACAAATGCATGTTGTGGAAAAAAATCAGTTCATGAAAAACTTAATTCGTTCGCTATAAACTGAACAAATTTTATACATGTAAAACATCAGTGTGTAAACTTCGGTAGCCCAAAGCTGAATGACCACCCTGCGATATACAGCACGAATCTCTCGTGCGAAAACTGCAATCTAGCGGTTACTTTATTATAAACAAGGGAAATTAATTTTTTTCGTATTCGTACCTCAAACTTAGAAGATTATATTTCGTATAGAAATACATGTTACAAATGTAATTGCCATATGTTTTTTACATTCCTTCCCTCACTTCTTTACTCCTACACTCAATCATTTACTCCTTCCCTCACTCATTTACTCCTTCCCTCACTCAAACACTTATTATAATCACTCTTTCATTTTCTTAATTAAATTGGCAATACTAAAAGTGATTTAGGAACATTTTGAACTCAAAGAACATTACCAATTTATTCATTCAAAATAAGAGGTCGTTTACGTTCTAAAAAATATTTTTTGTCGATATCCTATCTTTTTTGAGTTTCAGAATCAAAAGAAATCAGCAATAATAAAAAAACTGAAGCAAGGAACGACACACGAAACTGTCAATTGCTGTTACAAAGATGAATTACTATTGCTACTCACATAAAAACGTAAAGATATAATTAAAATAGATGAAAATGGAACTTGAAAAGCCACCGAATACGACAAATATGAAAATATTACATGCGCGGTTTGACTGAGCCTGTTCAAGGGCAGTACTGCCAACGCCGCGTAGCCCCGGGTAAAGGAGGTTCTTTGAAAAGGGTGTTTGAAAATTATAGAAAATGCAACATACATTTTTGTAATCTTAGAACCAGTATCTTCAAATATCAAAAATTATCATTTTTACTGCAGAAGACCTGTAAGCAAAGTAAATCTGAAATAATATTCAGTATAGTTAATTCGTCCGGGTGAATATAGTTTAAGCCGAAGTTATTGTTATGTTACTTACGCAGTCAATTTCACTTCAAACTGATCATAAAATGTACTAAATATTCCAAAATTTAGAATTTATCTCTTGTTCAGTATTTTATCAAGTTTATATGTAAAATTACACAGCACTACAATTTATATCAACCAACATTGAAGAAATTGAAGAATTTTATCCTACACTCTGAAAAGTCAGCTTCAAATATTACGATATTTGTATGCGCACCTGTGACAGATTAATATCATTGCTCAATAAATATAGAAGACAGTTGATATCATTAAATATTCATAGGAAAACAGTTGGCAATATCTACATTGATGTTAAATGTAATCAATACGGTTTTAATCATTGTATATTGGAAAGCAGACAGGGTATAATGTAAGTCACATTAATAAACCCAGAGGTCTAAATCGCTGTCATTTGTTTCTCCCTTGGTCAGCATAATAATATTGATTTATCATTGTATTATACTGAACAAAAAATGAACACTTACTAGTTTTTAATTTCAAAGATTTTGTTGAGTGATGGTGTAGTTTATCTTTCGTTTTATTTGTAGTATTTGCACATACATTGTATCTGGACATTTGATAAAGCCGGGAGATGTTATAATTTTATCACAGAGGTCAAGATTATCTCCTATTTCCTAAATAATGCTTAGATCGATAATTTTTACATTTTTACATAAAGGTTTCCAACCGATTATATTGACTATGTATGGCTGTCAAATGAAAAAATTTAAGGCATTTACAGAAGGAAAAGCAAAAAAGCTTTTATGTCAATTGATGCAAAGAAATAAGATACAGTTTCTTAAATATCCATTTTTGCAATAAGCCAATTACCCCACTTTAAATGAAAAAAAGAACAAATTTTAAAATCAAATTCTTATTTTTCGACAAGTAGTTACTCTTTTTATATTTCTTTTTTTATAAACCGATCAATACTGAACCGACAACTTCCAACATATACACTTAGGTGTTCAAATTCCTCCAGATATTTGCATTCACAGGCATCACTAATGTAAAAGGAGTTTTTCATGTTAATTTTGTCAAGTTTTCATTTGGCTCAGTAAATAAGCATTTATAAGACCTTTTCACTCTTAAAATATATAGATCCAATGGCAGTGGTTGCCAGTTGTAAACAGACTGACATATCTGAATGTTCGGCCAAAGGTCACAAAGGATACTACTTCCTTTCGGGCGGATCGGGTTGGAATGATGAACCAAAGTTTAAGTCTGTGAGAGGATTGGACAAAAATTGACTAGTACGACGACGATAAATAAAATTGAATTGTATCGCTGATATCTTTTCATATAAAACTATATGTTTATTTGTTAAACATGTTTATTGTTTAAACACGTTTAAAGTCTATTGTTGACGTATTTTTAAATTTTAATGACACATTGGCTTAATTCTATAAATCTTTCACCCATGGTTTAATTTGTGTTCCACACGCTGAACGGCACTTGAAATGTGGTTGGCAACGTTCGCAAAATAGCAGGTGTCCGCACGCAATAAAAACAATATCTCTTGAACGAATTCGACATACTGTGCACCTGATACTGAAAGAGATCATGATGAAAATGAATTTATATATTCGACACCATTTATACAAGCCCTCGTGAAGAAATATAAGATACTTCATTAAAATTGCTAGCCAAAAAAACGTAACATAGCAATTAAATGTAACTAACCCAGAAGCTCGATTTGTTTTTTTTATCCCTTCCATTGTGATCTTGCTGATTTAACTTCAGTAGCTCTGGTCTCGGTAAGATCATTAAGAACCCGCCCTTTGGCTTTGTAATGCTATTAGCTTCTTATGTTTTCCATGTGTGTGTGCTTTTGCATGCAACATTGTTGAGCCGATTGGTGGGTTGGAGTTATTTCACCAAGACAACTTGTACTTGTTTTGTGATATGAGAACCTGTTGGGACAAGTGTGAGGTTGGTGCACCCTATTGCCTGGTTTAAACCCCCAGTGGCAATTCGATTTGCAACTGACCGTTCCAAGGCGGTAACCCCTTGTGTTCTCATTTAATTTTATTGTTTGTGGTGTCTTTTTTGAAACTGAAGTTGTTTGAAAACAAATTCTTACTAATAAAAGTTATTCTGAATTTCGTTATCATTAGCTTTTATTCTATCTTAAAATTAACATTATATTCCGAAGTCTAACAAACTGTCATCACTAATAAAAATAAATTGGTAACCAAGAACGAATTGATAAATATGGAATATAAATACAGTATGCATTCTGTATTATTCGAGCTGTTCATGTAAACAATATCACGCGAGACCGAAGGTCGAGTGTGATGTGGTTTACATACGCAACGAGAAATACGAGAGGTGATACAGAATTAACCGGACTACTATCACCGTTTTGAAACGGTAACTGTTACCTGCATAAAATGAAGATGGCAATAACATGAATATTTGATCTACAATATCCGAAAATTTCATGACTTTTGTACATAGAACAATTGAGTTACACTTCAAAACATAATGTCTGTAACTGCCGACCGGAGACTTAATATCGAGCTCTAGCTCGGGTCGCAAAGCGACCCGAGCGTTAAGCTCGTCTTAAGGTCGCAGGAATGCCCATTCACTAAGGAGAAAAAAAGGTCGTCCACTTCGTTTGCGCTGGTTTCCGGTTGTGCACAGCATAAGGCAATGTAAACACGGGAAAAAACCTGACCGGTAAAAACTTACGGCAAAGTATTGTTTTTACAAATTTTGTTATTGACTTTATTTTTATAAATTGCTAATGGCAAAATATCTTTAAAAAATAAAACTTATTATTCGGTAGCATTGTTATCGGACTAGCATTTTGGAAAGTTAAAAATCTAAATCGTCTGTTAAGAGAGTAGGTTGTCGTTCGTTGTAACCAATAGCAATACTAGCAATCGGCCATTTTGAGAAATTAGACTGAAGAAGTCAAGTTGAAAACTACTGAATGGTAGCTTGTCAGTTGATTATTAGGCCTTTAAATTCAAAGGAGCATAAGGCCCATCGACGGAACAATCAGATGCATGGAGTTTTTCTTGAAAACAATATGTAAGGCTGGTGAGAACCAACTTTTATGTGAAGTTGAATTGTGAACTGGACCTCGCAATGTCACTCAGTCGTGCATTGTGAGACACACTGAGCTTAGCGTAGACCAGCGCCACAATACAGTTTTGTATAAGAGTTTTGTGTCACTGGTCATGTTCGTCATTCAGACATGTGAGCTCATGGCAGTCGAAGATATTGTTTGTGAGAGTACTGAACACGAGGTATGAGATTTCTTTTAATTATTCTTATAAAACACATGGCACAAGAGCAAATCTACACCACAGCAGACTTCCCGAAAGTTGAAAATATGTGTCAGACATTTGGTCAGATGAGATGTGAAAATCTGTCTGACCGAAACAAATTCCGTCAGACCGAAACATGTTATAAGGCTATTTGCAAGTATAAGGAGTTCAAATTTTTGTTTGACATTCGGTCTGATAACATTAGGAATCTTGTCTGACCGGCTCAAATTTTACCAGTCCTTCGGTCTGGCAACTTTCGGGATGTCTGCCACAGAGGCGATGAAGACTGACCCTCAGGCCTGTTTTCTAAAAAAAAAGAAACTTGCCGCCACCCCTCCCCCCTAAAAATGAGGGTCTACACTGGGTCTACACTGCATAAACATAATGTTTATTGTTTTGGTTGATAGATTGGGATCGTTATCAGTCTATTCACACCAAATTTATGATCAAATACCATGGAATTGGTATATGGATTACAGTTAATAGGCCACAAACATGTCAAATGAGCCACACTTTATTTTGAAAAAGCTCAAATAGGCCTCAAAAATAGGCCCCATTTTTATTTTATTTATAAAGTTTTTAGCATCATTGTGTTAATATTTTCTATGTCAGTTTATGATGTTTTATAAAATATTTTTCATGAACAAGTTGCTTCATAGATTGGACATTTTGTACAAAGCAACATGTACTTTTTCTGGATTTTTGTCCAAGACTATCATGACTAAACAGGTGGGAAAACAATTTACAAAATGTTGCAACAAAAGAAAAGACATCATTTATATGTCAATATGCTCTTTTGATCAATGACCTTAGTCTACAAAAGTCACTCTGTCTACACTAGCACAGAATCAAATATTGATGGTTGCAACATAAGCTGTGTATTTTGCATTGTCCAACATGGAAATTGGTTTAGAAATAAATTTATTTATTTATTAAATATGACACCTTTGACTGCATTAGCACCTCTGACTTTTACTGCAAGTGATGTAAATTGTGATCTTATATACCGGTAACAGTGTGACACCCAGACAAAACTGATTGAATTAACAGCTTGGGTAGGTGTAGAGAAGAGATTATGACTGTAATATAAATTACTTTACTTTATGATGACAGTCCAATTGTTTAAGCAAAAATGACAATCAGATGATGTTTTAATTTGTTCTTGGGTTTCAGGATGACAAGCACAATTTTAGATATCAATTAAGCAATGATACTATTTTTTTAAAAGCTTGTGTAAATCAAAAATCAAAACTAACTCTTTACAGTGATTGCCATATACAATAGACTTACAAGTACTGCCTGAATTGACTTGTGGCCTATTTGACATGGTACTTCCAGAAACAATTTATGTTTTTTTTATATTTTGGCCAAATACATGACAGAATGTCCTAAATGTATGAAATTTCAGGTTTTGTAAATTGTAAATTGTATAGACAATAATTCTCTCAAAGTAACTACTGAGTATTACCTTTTTAATTTTAATACACAGTACTGTAGTATGAGATTTTAAATAAAAGGAAAATTTACCCTTTTACTCTACAGACATGCCTTTTTACCCGTGTGAAACCGGTTTAGATCCAGATTAACTGGCACATCTAATCAGGATCTGCACTGTTCACTTTTTGGTCAGAAATAACCTAATGATTTAAACAAGTGAACATTGCAGATCCTGATCAGACATCATGGATGTGCTGGCTGATCTGAATCTACATGTACACAGTTTTTCCATGTCATAAAGGTGTTTACATGGAGGAAAGGGTTAATCTCCAATATATTATCATCAGTTGGGACCAAAAAGTTTGACCAGAAAGCAGAATACATGTGTACCAAGAATAGCATCAAATATCAAGTTAATGCTCATTTTGGGAATAAAGGTAAGACCTGTGTAATAGGCACTATTAAGAATCCAACATCTGATTATATTTTCATCAACTGCTTCATACCACTGACTTGTATGCAAAATTTTAATGATTTTCACCGTGTAATTTTTGAGATTTTTAGCTTTTTTTTATTTAAAAAAAGTGAGAAAAAACATGAAAGTATCCAAATTCTTTAATCGGTGACAAAATTTTTTGTTATTGATACATTCAACCTTAATTTTTTTACAGTTTATCCAAAATATGTTATATTTTACTAAACCAATTTAAGATATAATATATAAATACAGAATTTATCTTAAAATGACATTTTTGACCAAATAAATTTAAAAAATGCATTTTTTATATTTCACGAGACTAAATTAATGAAAACTGTGCAAAATCCTGATTGGTGCAATACACCAAACTTTACCATTTTTAACTATATACCTTAAACAAAATTTAAACAAAATTTCAGAGAAGTTTACCGTCCAGTTTTAGAAATTTTCAAATTGATGACTTGAATAAACACTATTCTGATAGCGAAAACCCCTTTAATCTTGATTATTTTGCTTATTTTAGTTTAAATCATGAGAATTTTATATTAAATGACAGAATTACACAGGAAAAAAAGAAATATGCCAAATATTTAAGCTCTAGGCTTACAAAAAAAATTGCTTCCAGTGGGATTTGAACCCTGGTCCTCTTGCATGACAGAAATCTACCGTAATTTACTACTATAGTTACCTCCCTTGGATACTCTTCTGGATATAGGTATGCATTACACAGGTCTTATATTAAAAGTGTTCTATTATTACCATATTTTCTGTCATGTGCACATTTCAACATGATGTCATAATCAAAATATGTATGTGAGGTACATGTATAATCAAATACACTATTTACAAGGTGTCTGCTTTGTTTTGTTTTATTTTTGCAAATTTTGTTAAATATTCATGGTATCACTAAATTTGCTCAGCATCAAAAAGTTGTGTTTTAGAAAATAAAAAAATCAGAGCTTTCATAATCATTTTAATTGTTGAAAAAAGTAGATTGCTGTGAAGAGGAAGAGAAACATTTTTTGCCATGTCAGTGGGTTTTTGGCCTCTTTAAATACATGTAAAAATCTGAATATACCGGTACTTGGATCTGCTTAAGCTGGACTTAAACACAAAAAAACTGGAAATTGCACTCATAATAAAAACAATGATTTTTTTCTTTTGTATGTTTATGTTTTAGCAATGTAACAGTAGAGAAGTTTACATTTTTTAATATATGGTACTTTTTAAAGAGAAATTTACCTACCATATTTTAAAGTAGTTGTGCCTAAATTTCTGGAACGAAAAATACAAAATCAAGAAAATACCAACTGGAATGAGCTTCAGAATTTGTAAATTCACATTTTCCAGTATATATATTACATTTATAAAATACTTACCAGACAGAGATCCAAAAGTGGTTATGAATAATGGCATGTTTATGTGTTCATGGGTTTACATTTTGTTGCAAACAATCTCTTAAAATTGTTATTATACATTAAAAAAAATGGACCAACAACATTTTTAATGCATGATTTGATTGGCAAGCGAAATTCATTTATGTAATGAAAATAGATATAAAGAAGCATTTTGTTTCAAATCAGTTCCTAAGACCTGTAAAGGAGTGTTACATATGGATAATCAGACTACATGATATTGTACATGTTTATGTTTAATTGATTGAGATTATTTCATCTATTTTGGTCCAATAGATGAAGTATTTTTCAACTTAAATAAGTAATTCTATCATGCACATTTAAGTAACTTGGCTCAAATATGTACCATATTGTCACCAAATATGTACCATATTGTCATAATATTTTTCACACAGCATCTATAGCTTCAAATTACTTTTGTTAATAACTGAAAATTCCTATGGCATTCTCATTCCTGGAGATATTTTCAAATGACTGCACAAATATGCCCCAAAATCTAGGTGATGTATCACACTACATATTGAAGTCTCAATGTGGTGTTAATGTGATGTACATGTATATTAAAACAGTACTTTTTAGGTCTATATTATAACTTTATTCATTTACATGCATATATATTTTTTGAATAGCATGGAACAATTTTGTGCAATTGCAAGTTACAATTGCAAGTGTAATCAAGGTAACATTTTAAAAAATAAAATTTATTTTTCAGACAATAATATATTAATTTTCATGCACATGTGACAATGTAATATTTTCATGTATCAATGAAGAATTTATCAATATTCAATATTGCATTAAGTGAGGTAATGGAACACATTTCGGTTGTTAATTTAAGCATGTAGCCTTTGTGTTTACACATTAAAACCCAAATGTTTAGTAAAAGTCAGATTGCCAGATGTCCAGCTGAATTAAGTTGATGTAGACTTAAATTCTTTCCAAAAATCATATAATTTTATCGTGCATGAGTAGGCTAACAAATGTTATAAACAAATTATTTTTTAATATAAATCATTATCTGAGATTAATAAAGCTAGAGCTCGATAAGAGGCAGTGCCTTAGTTCATATTAAATGACGTCGCACTTCAAATCTGGTTAACAAGGTAGATTGTAAAACATCATTCCACAACACCTAAAATTCTGAGTTGGAATATGGTGACACCAATTACAGAGCAAGTAGCGAACCTTGTCATATTCTTTGAATATTCAAGCTTTGAATCAACAACCATTCTTTTAGGTCTGAGGACTTAAAATAATACTATGAGTGACAGTAGAGGAATTTATTATCCGAATATAATGAAACATTCAAATAAGTCCATGAACAGAAATCAAATGCTGAAGGAGTCTATTCCTACTTCTATGGTTCCATTTAACAGCAAATTATATTCATAACAAAATTATACTGATGGTGTTGTTCATTTACTGTTCATCAATTAGGTCTACATTAAAAGTTTTTGTATTATTTGATATCACAATCACACAGTGAAATTGTATAGACAATTCTTTTTCTTGTCAAGTGACATAAACTTCCAAAGCAGCACCTTCTATTGCAGGAATTAGTAGTTGAAGTAATATATATGTAGACTGTATGCTCCCTCTACTGTCTAGAACAGTTAAACTGGTCTCCCCACAGCAGTCTATATGAAGCTGTTTTCCTGAAATATTAATTTCAACAGCAAATTAATTTATCTTCAAAAATAATTATATATCTTATTGCTTTTATAAATTTATTTGTCGACAGTCAATAATTGGATTAAAATATTTAGACACAAAAATACAATTTGTCAAATACGTTGATTTTGTATGCTCTGATAATTACTTCAGATATCCTGTCTCTTGACGTACTCTGTGGAGACTCTTTAAATAACATGGACAACAGTATACATGTAGTTCCATGTCAGCCGAACACTTTTGGTGTCTGATCTGGATCTAAACTGGTTGCTTCTTTGTCAGAAATTACCTCATGAATCTAAACTTAAACAGTGTAGATCCTGATCAGACTGCACAGATGAGCCTGCTGAACTGGATATACACTTGTCACTAATGTAATAAAGGGTGTATTCATAAAGTAAAATGTAACAAGAAATATCTTTAAAAAAGATAAACGGCGTTGATGGAAAAGATTTATATATACATGTATATAAGAAAGAAAGAAATATAGAGAGGCGAAGCAGACAAAGTTTAGTAATTTTAGTTTACTTGTTATAGCTGTTGACGAACCCTCCCTGCCTTCTCAGTATGATCTAGAGATTAAGCGACTGAATCATGACAACTCATAAATTTATTGAAAATGTCTTTCAAAAAATGTTGAAGCTGTTGCAACAATTTCATACGGTGATAATCAGTCGATTTTAAAAAAATAAAAAATACATATCAGGAATTGCCACATTCAGAAATAAACAGCCTCCCCACACAGTCAAGAAGAAGGGGGAGAGAGAGCATGGTTAATAAAGTTCCAAAAAAGACACTTCAAAGAATTAACAAAAATGAGAACCCGAGGGGTTACCGTCTTGGAACGGTCAATGGCAAATCAAATTGTCACAGCGGTTTAAACCAGAATCAATGCCTTACATTAAGTCTTGATCTACATTTATTCAGTTTCAATAAAATATCTATTGTAGAGTTAGAACTCAAGATGAATAAATGTTCTTGAAAGTTAATAAATATAAATAATAACAGCTTGCTGCAAGAGCGAAATCTACCAACTTTTACGTAAATTAACTTGAAAAAAGTGCTCCTCCTGAGTATTGAACCCGGGGCCCTCCACTTGCGAGGCGAGAGAGTTAGCCACTACACTACAACGAACTTGACAGTCTCACTTGAAATTAATTATCAGTATCAGTTGACTTTCTCACTTGAAATTAACTATCAGTATCAAAGGAACTAGAAAGGAACCAGTCAGAACTAGAAATATCTGAACTTTCTTTCGTTTTACACTTAGTATTGTACGCAGTACGCAAATGTTTACCTGACACCCAAGAATATTCCATATAAAATAGTATTTAAGCCATCAATATATTATATAAATAATAAATATGTTTTTCTCCAGTACAATTATCGCTTGTAAAAACGGAAATGCTCAAACATGTAAGTGCCAGTTAAATACTTACACAAAATATCAAAATCGATACGGTAATCGTAAACTACATCCACTAAAAACCTCGAAATAATCTATTTGACATTCCCGTTGAATAAATTTAATAAAAATCCCACTAGATACCTCTCCAGCCTTCTAGATGCCTCTCTGGTGTAAATAGCTACCAATCGAAATAGTTTATTTCATTTTTTCCGCTGCATAAAAATAGAATACGAGTATTATTTACAACATTTCATTGGTCGAAAAACTAGGTCAAAAGTGAGCTTAGATAGCTAACGCCGAAAAAAAAACTAACCTAGTAACTTATATTCATGCACCGGTAGTTTCTGTGTGATGTCTATTATACATTCATGCAGCTATAATAAATGAAAATAAAGAAAATTTATGCAAAACTTGTATCTATCTACTATGGTAATGTTCATATTCTGTGTCATAGCTGTCTACCAATTCTGCATAAGTATCCATAGCCTTCATTACCTTGGCGATACACATCTCTGAAAATAAATGTTTTATTTTAAATCTTCTCTGATAACTAGTAAGTCAGTTATACAGTACCTTTTGTGGCTTATGAAGATGTATATAAATTGCTGTTGCAGTTAACAGTGTACAATTCATACTGTTTCCATAATTTATTTATTACATGTAGGGTCTTTTTATTAAAATCACAAAAAAGGAAGATGGTAACGATGTAAAATTTCATGCCATCTTTAATTCCTACACAAGATTAGGATAACACCTGAGTGTTATCACATTTTAAAGACCACAAAAAATGTGCCAGCTGATCTGAATCTACATCTATGCCATCTAATCTGGATTTACATGGACTGACCATGAGGTAAAAAGGTGTGTCCATGAAGTGGGTTAAGTTATTAACTTTGAAAACTGAAACAGTATTGTTTTTCTTATATAAATAGTGAACAAGATTATGAGATTTACTCACTAAATAAAGGATTAAATATGTGACCACAGGGACCCATCATGTATGTACAACGTGGTCCACAGAGAAACTTTGTGGCGTTTGATTCTGTGTCTTCCAAAAATTTGGAATGATCAGGTTATGAACATGCCAGAGATTATGGTACACCATAGCAGGGCTGGACAAATTTCGTTTTCTTTTGTAACTAGTCCAGAACTAGCTGGGTAAACATTTTCAGATAGACCCACTTTTGCGCAAATAAGCAAATTCTGATTGGTCAGTATTAACAGTAAAGAAAGAAACAGGAAATTCAAGAGGAAGCGTTGCATGGGGGCTTGATAATGTTAATACAGATTTCAAAACATATTATTTTGTAATAAACGTATTGCTGTTGTAATATGATATGCAGATGGTGCTAAAAGAGAATGGCGCATATCAAATTAACGCTTAAACCATTCTGCATTAAAAAATGAGCTAGCCCACGGACAAGCAATCATATATATTGAGATTGCCCGAAACAATTTTCAGCTTGTCCAGGGCATCGGGCTAGTGTGTTTGTCCAGCCCTGCATAGTCATGTAAAGGTAGGGTAAATTCTGTGCTGTTTGAGTGTTTGTAATGTTTATTAAGGGTAAATTAAAAAAAATACCTCTCCAGTAGTCTAATTTTTCTCCTATTCCAGTTTCATGCTCTTTGAACCAGATTTGTCACGCATCTTTCATATGTATACTTCAAACTGAAATACAAATTACAAATAATAATTTTATAAACGATATTATTTTCCCAATGCATGAATATACTTTCCGATGACTTAATTTATTTTCTTAGTGACACTTCCTGAAAGTCGCTGGACCGTCGGACCTGTCCGGTAAAATTTTGACTGGTCTGATGTGATTTCCAGTGTTGTAGGACCGAGTGTCCGGCAAAAATTTGATCTGCATATTCCAATTTTACTCGCTAAATTACAATTTTACTCTCTGTTTTGATACGAAACTGTTCCGAGGGAAATGAGTGAGAATATCCGAATGAAATATTTTACGTATTCATCATAATGACAATTCGTACCACTGAAAAAAAGAAAACATCCTGTGCTTTGCTTATTTATTGTGTTAAATGTTTCAGTCAAACAGAATTTGTTTCGGTCAGACAGATTTTCACATCTTGTCTGACCACATGTCTGACACTTTTTAACAATTTTTGGGAAGTCTGTAGCAATGATAACACTCAAACATCTTGACCTTGGCATGTCAACAAAAGCTCGACACAAACTATTGGACTGTGAAAACTAAATAAAATAAATAAGTTTTCAAATTTATACCAATTAATTAATGGTCAACACGGCTTCACCTTGCAACACATTTGAACTTGTAACAGTTACTTGTTTGACAGAGCAATTATTCCTAAAATCTTAAAAAAATAATTAGTGGTTAACACGGCTTCGCCGTGCTTCCTATTTAAATCATTCTACACTATGCCTCATTTTTTATTAAATGTAGCTCTTATAATTTTTATTTGTTGTAAATGAAGCATTATTCAGATAGCATTTGGTTAACACAGCTTTACCATGCCTCCAATTTCACATTATATTCGCAGAGTAGCTGTATGCTATATCTGAGAATAATTAAAATGTTATCATGGTAGTATGATTATAACGTAAATACAATTATTTATTTAAACTATTATCAGGTCCTTTCATAAATACAATTTAATTATTTTAACTATTAACACAAAAAAATGATAGCTTCTTACAAATTACACAATGCGAATATACTTCAGCGCAAATAAAAATGTATTTAAAGTAAAATATCTGGGAATACCGGTTTATATTTAGAAAATTAATTTAAGATTTAAATAGGACATAGATATCCGTTTAAAATAGAAATTAAGGATGAGTATTGCACAATTGATGACAAGTGTATATATGAGCTCAGTCTACACAATATAACCTAATGTGTATAGCTTAGAAATATACTCTTAAGTCCACATTACACCATACAAAAAATAGCATCGTCGGTTAATTTTTTTGTAAATACGAATGCATGACTGTATTTACATATTTACGATGATATAATATTATAATAATAAATATATTATTAAAATATGATTTCCAGGTTTCAAATGAATAAAAGCGCCCAACTGTCTACAACAAAATGCATTTACATATTTACAATGAATGGTATTAACCAAAATATCAGTTGATTTCCAATTTTCAAATTAATGAAAATGTCCAACTGTGTACACCGAAAATTCATTTACATACTATAGAACTTTGACGCAACTTGCTCAAATGGTCTAATTTGTCTCGAAGTAGAGTTCGGTGTATATTATTTAACATTGACAATTCGTGTTCACTGTATGACCTACACTCAAAATATTCGATAATGTCATTCAGAAAATTAAAGGATGTTTCATTCAGAAAATTAAAGGACGTTTTATAGAAAGAAATATTAACAACTCCAAATGTTTGTTTGACACTAATTTGAGACAAATAACTCTTATTGTTTGCTTCACATTCATATCATGACAATGAAGTTCCATTAACAACTCTTGTTGACAAGTTGGCAATAAACAAAAGACTTCGAACAACCTCGCGGGAGGTGTGAAAAACCGTGTCAGTAAATGTACTTCGAGTTATCGCGATTAAATTGTTCTTAATTCCTATTCAAAGGACTTATTAATATGTTCGAGATATCGCGAATTTCGAGTTATCGCGTTTCGAGTTATCGCAACTTTTTTTAGTTGAATATATAAGGAAAATTGACGGGACCGGCGGGCAACTTCGAGTTTAACCGTCATTTCGAGTTATCGGGTTTCGAGTTATCGCGATTCCACTGTATTTACAATGATAAAATAGACAGACAGACAGTAGACAAAGATTCATTTATTTCCAAAAGGCTTAGAAGCCCACGAGGAAAATATGAGCAAAACAAATAGACAACGAACATCGAAAACAATAATACATATGTGCACAAACATAAGCATCAAAGTAATATTGGAGAAAGTTAATATATTAATAAATATTAACAAGCATTAACATACAAAATAAGTTTTGAAAATTTTGAACAGTGTTGAAACTTATAACATCATAATATATTCTGTATTAACACAATTATAAGTATTTACAGAGAAAAAAAGTTGCGCAAATATTAACCAAAATATCAGTCGATTTCCAAGTTTTAAATTAATGAAAATGTCCCACCGTGTACAACATCCATCATAAAATCGAGTTATGACCATTGTGGAGTGCTTATTCAAAAACTGCCCATAAACCTCCATTTAATTCTTCTATCAGAATCTGGCAAATTAGGACAAAAGAGTCAGGAGTATAAATATATTTCCAAACTGGCAAACAATGACAACTATATCAATTACCGCCAGTTATTGAAATAAACAAAAATTACATTTTTTTTTAAATTTAAAATTACTTGTTCTTGAATTACGTGTTCAAACAAGTACATTACTCGATATTGAATATGCTATTTTGTTGATATTCAGCTACTGTAGCTGAAGTTGATAAGTCTTAAAATCCCCCCAAACAACTAGCATTTGTCATAAAAACTGATTTCATTAATATAAAAGCAAATCGAATCTCTAATAGATCTATTTATCTGAAGCAAACTGGGAACGTGTGGTGTAACACAAACAATCCCGAGTGTTAAGTGGGATACCATGAATATTCCACAAATAACACCGAGGGTTAAGTGGGATACCATGAATATTTCGACATAGTCATGAATCTAGAACATCAACAAGGGGAAATAACTGAATTTGAACTGCGCATAAAAACAACTGAACTAACTTAAGGAGAAATACTTGTTGAGTGAACTAGTGTACAAAAATGTATTAATGGCGGCACATAGTATTTTCAGCAATGGAGGACAGCTTGGAAGTTTGTGTATAAGTGGTGCGCGAGATGAACACCGACAACATTTAACAGAGGAGAGACTTGGCTTTTCTGGTCCTAGAGTTACCGAACGGAATGAACATTTTCCAGCTATACCAGCTGAAAGACCTAAAAATCCGGACTATGCTACATTAAATGCACGTTTGACTGCTTACAATGGATGGGATTCTCCTACTGTGAACCCAAATGAATTGGCTGACGCTGGATTCTATTATACAAGTAAGTTTTATTCAGTTTTTTTTAGTTGGTCAAACATCTAAATACTTCTGGTGCTGTAAGAAGACAACTCTAATTAAATGTGTGTATGATCAATTTTTTTCTGAAAATAAATTAATAAATGTATACTGATATTTGGTTATTTTATTGAATATACGTTATATCATATTGTCCGCACTCAGTTAACATTTGCTATTTCTAACTTGCAGATTATCATATATTTAATGTAAGTAAAGATCTTCGGAAAACGGCAATGCAGCAACATTTTTCTCCTGACTTCTCTTCAAACTGCAGTTTGACAATGAAGGTGTAAGTAAAAAGAAAATGGAGATGAAAATCATTGACTTGTACTTTGTCCAAAAATAATTATTAAATATTTTAATTTAAAAAATTTAATAAGTATTAGTTTTAAAAGCAAGGGTATACTGTTTGGATTAACATAAAACATGGTAAAGGCATTACATGTAACACAACATCAATGTACCACGCTGTTTTCAAAAGATTTATGAACAAAAATAATGATTGCTTTATTACTAACTTAAGATTTGTAAATCAATAGATTAGCAATATGGACAAAGGATCCTCGGGTAATCTACCTTGTCTGTATGCTACTACGATAATTATTATAAAGTATGTTGATTTATTGAAAACTTTAAATTTCACAGGCATTAAAGATTACGTCCGATGCTTCTTCTGCGGAGGTGGCATCAAGGACTGGGAAACCGGAGACTATCCGTGGATCGAGCATGCGCGATGGTTCCCGAATTGTGCGTTTCTCAAACAATCCAAGGGAGATGAATTTATTCGCTTATGCCAGAGCTCAAATATCAGCGACAGACAACAATGTGAAAATGCAAGTCCCTTGAAGTTTATATAATTTACTTATTCGCTTTCTCAACACTAGGGTTTTATGACAATCCGAACAAAATACAGCTTAATTCCCTGTTTTGTTTTCTTCTTTTTTTGCTAAATGCGTATATTTTTTTCTTTGAAATGGCCCATTTAATTTAGTTAGTAAAGGAATAAATAACATTTTCAATGCTAACACCTTATATAGTACAGTGGCAATAACGTTGCAAGTCAAAATTTAATGAGTATGTTAAAGTTTATCATTTTCAGGTTTAAAACTAAATGTAGCGCATTTTTCCTGAATGGACACATGATCGTGTAGAGTATTTAATATCTTAAACTTTCCGTTTGTTGGTAGATGTTGTCGCCAGACTTTCCCCAACAAACACCCGTTATTGAAGATCAGCTAATAGAAGACATGCAGACAACCGCCTCGAGTCTTGTGTTGGACATGGGATACTCTCAAGCTAACGTTATACAAGCCATACGATACGTAAGACAGACATATGGTAATATATGATTCATGTATATTATGTAATAGCAATTATGATAATCAGTGAGATAACCATTTAGACCATGTTTTAATTGAATTCATACTATCAGAATCAGAAACTCGTAAAATTCGTTTTAAAATAAATATACTAAAATTAAATCTAGCATGTTTACAAAAAATCGTGGAAACTGTGTAATTTTTAAAATATAGATGACAGTGTATTCCAATTGTTCAACAAATGTGAAAAAAATATTTCACTGAATACGTTTCTATTTGATAGATTCTATATACTTTTTATATAACAATACAGTTCTTTCTCACTGTTGTGCGTAATTATTAAATGATAATAACTCACTGTTTGACGAAATCATACAAAAATACGTATCCGCTGTTTAAGTTTGCATATGACTAAACTTATTCTCTGTTGTGCGTTATAACAAAATTATTCTTACTCACTGTTTTACATAATCGTTTATAATACGTGCACCTTCTTACCGATTGTGCATTCATATGACTATACTTAACGACTGTTTTGCGTAAATTAGGCATTAACGTGAAATAGGGTTTTACTCTGTTTTTGACCATTCTTTTCCAGAAACAAATAAACATGTATTGACTCATTTAGTCAGGGAGACTCTTAATAGCTGGTAACCCATGCTGGAAAATAATAAATGTAGAGGAGCAAGCTCAAATGGAAAACAAGGCTTATTGAACAGCTAATGATGATGATCGGACAGGGTACAAGATCTTAAAATTAAGATTGGAGACCAGTCTTAAATCTCAAGCTTCTGATTGGCTGAAATGAAGACCATTTATCTTGGGCACAGGTATACGCATACATAGTGACGGTACAACATAAAGTGAGATGACTTATGTTTAAAGAGTTACTTGTTAAGCTAGATTAGTACTGTGATCTTAGTGAGTAATAACTAAACATGAACAAGACTAGCAATATATTCATGTATGTGTACGTATTTTTTTGTTTGATTCTTCATCGAAATATTTGGAGTTTGAACGTCCAGTACCTTTCAGTACTGTAATGCTGACCAGTACTTTGTCTGAAATATAGTCATCTGTCTGAGTCAGAAGATAGTTCGTCGCTTTAGTCCGTTGGGTCAAACGTAAATTTATGCGCTTTGAATGTATAGAAATTAATCACAATAGTGTCTCTTTTTACAAGGTTCTGCAGATTTAAGACCTCAACGTTTGCTTGAATACCTGTTGGATAATTTCACACCAAACCCGACAAGAAACGCAACCACTGCTTCACGGTCAAGATCTGCCCAAACGTCCAACTCCACTAACTGAAGTGCAAGCGAAGGCCAAACAATCACAACCTAAAGCTTTGGGCGCGGAGAGTTTTGCGGAAAAAGAATCAGAACTGCACGAGAACATAGAGACAACTTCAGGTATTTAAATGAACACGTAGTGTAAATATGTTCCAGAAAGAGTTGCAGAGATCGGTTTAGTTATTTTCATCAATGTTTCAGAAATACTAATCGATTAGGAGTCGACTTGTACAATCCGACAAAAACCGACGGGAGTTTCATAAACATGTAAAAAAGGTGAAATATGCATATCAGGAATCGCCACATTCAGAAAAAAACAGCCTCCTCACACAGTCAAGAAGAAGAGAGGGGGAGAGAGCATGGTTAATAAAATGATCAGTTTCAAAAAAGACACCACTAACAATAAACAAAAATGAGAACCCGAGGGGTTACCGCCTTGGAACGGTCAGTGGCAAATCAAATTGCCACTGGGGGTTTAAACCAGGTTCTAGGGTGCACCAACCTCACACTTGCCCCAACAGGTTCTCATATCACAAAACAAGTACAACAAAACAAAAAACTCCAACCCACTTATCGGCTTAACATGCAAAGGCACACAAACATATAAAACATAAGAAGCTAAGAGCATTGCAAAGCCGAAGGGGCGGGTACTCAATGATCTTACCGAGACCAGAGCTCCTGGAGTAAAATCAGCAAGAACACGATGACAGGGATAAAAGAAACAAATCGAGCTTCTAGGTTCTTTTAAGAAAAGATTTCCCAATTAACCTTCATAAACTCTTAAACCCCTGCCACAGTCGTGCAACCAAAGAGGTAAGCATAATGATCAACTGTAGAAGGGTTGATCAACAGGCCTGCAGAGCGCTGTAAAATATCATGTTGGTAACCTTTCTTTTTAAATTTACAGATTGTTTTTACGAATAACCGGGAGAAATTAACACTGCCTTTTATCTTTTTAAGTTAATAAATTAAATCTCCATAAAAAACTGGCTGTGAAATACCTTGTTGCAAAAGTGATTTTAAACTGCATCTGTATTTATGAAATAAAACTGGGTATAAAACTTGCAAAATGTTTCCTTAATTTGTGATACCGATAACCTTGTTTTAAAAGTTTTAAAAGTTTTTCTGTAATGCAAAGATTACGTTCATTGAAATCATGAACATCGTTGCAAGCTCTTGAAAAGCGAAGAAGCTGTGAGATATAAACCCCATAAGATGTTGCACGGGGAACATCGCCGTCTAAAAACGGAAAATTTACTATATTAAAATTAAAATCATCTCTTTTATCATAAATTTTAGTAGTGACATAACCATTTTCAATGGACAGATTTAGATCGAGAAAGTTTGCTTGCTTTTCTGAAAAATATGCTAATCGGGAATTGCCACTCACAGAAAGAACACCCTCCGTTCCACGCAGCCAAAATAGAGACAGCTTCAGAATATGACGAATCGTCTATTATACATGTACAATTATGTAACTTTTTATACAGCACTGCCTATAGACAATTCAAATATGATTATAATTTATTATAAGCCTGTATTACATCCCTGTTATTATATCAATATACGCATTTTACTTTAAATTTGCGTATAAAATGTTCTCGTTATAAACTTCATTCAATTTGGATGTTTGCGTGTAACATATTTTAATACATTTTACTTTGTATGGGCTTGTATAATATTCCTTTTTTAAATCATTATCTTATTATATTCCTGTAAACATATTTCACTCTATATGGGCGTGTACATTTTCAGTGTTTTGAATATAAAAGTTATGACGTTTAAAGATGTTGGAAGTGAAAAAGTATTTTTGACCATTTTCCAAACTGTTAAATTTATACATAAATGGAAAGATAAACAATTTGTGTCATACAACAACATTTGTATTGCGTTCTATCATAAACTGCGTCCAATTGGAACCATAACTACTTGTTAATACACTGAGAACAACATATGTGTATGAGCTGTAGCAAATACTAATTCCTTTGTAAATATTCGTATTATAGCCCATACCTCTATGCCAAAGTATATGATTATTAATATGACAAAATTTATATGTGATGCTTAATTTATGTAATTGTGTAATCATGGTAATGTAATGACAGTTTTCCTGCTGTTTACAAAAGGTTTGTTGGAAGAAAATCGGCTGCTGAAAGAGGAAAAGCTCTGCAAAATATGTTTGGACAAAGAAGCTTGCATTGTGTTTATACCCTGTGGTCATCTGGTAACTTGTCTTCAGTGTTCACAAACACTGAGGAAGTGTGCAATCTGTAGAGCGAACATAAAGGACAAAATAAGGGCTTATCCTTCGTAAGTTGTCAGTAAAATGTTTTTACTAAAACTGGCCTTGGTTACAGGATAACATGAAATTAAAACTTTATACGACTAAACCTTACGGTTCTAAATCTACATCGTTTCGTAAGTGATTTGCAAAAAAAGACTTAAGTACGTAGCTTTATGGTCTTGTGTGTATTCGTAGTATTATAAAGACAGTCCCTTTTCTAGCCTTTATTATTATCTATGTATTATATAAAGGCAACGGATGAAACAAATTATATGACTGCGATCAAATAGGTTTCTGAAATGGTTGTGACTTGTCCAGTTACTTTTTTATTCACATAAGCCCATGACAACAAATATATACGGAAACAAAGTAGCAAACGAAGCTTCAGTCATAACTGAATTTATATATACTGAACTGCATCAGTTACTGTCAAAAGAAATCATGAACTGTGAAAATGACGTTTTCAAATGTACGAAGGAAGACAAAAATATTATCATGACTGTGATACACTGCGATTGCAGGACAAGCATTAAGTTAGCACGGCCTTTCCGACCTTGTAGTAATAAAACACGTAGACGTGTGTGCTGTTCTGAGACAGAAGTAAAATAAGCACGGATTATCATAAATGTAGGAAACACAACATAAAATATACAACAAAATATCATAGCTGGGATACTCTGCAACCATGGGATAGGCACCAAGAAAGCAAGGCTTTCAGCGTTCCTTGATCACTTATTAATTATTAATTGCTCTTTGGTTATTATTTTGATATCATGAGTGATGAAAGAATTAAAAATAAGTCCGTATTCTTGTGCCATCCTTCTTCGGTTTCTCTACGAATACGTCTTTCGTCACATGTACGACCAGTGTAGAACAAGATCGGGCTGCATTGGTGTGAATGTAGAACTGGATCTACACTGTTCGTTTTAAGATCCATACATTTTTTCTGACCAAGGAGCAGGAACATTGCAGATCCTGATCAGACTGCAAGGATGGGGAGGCTTATGATGCGAATAGATGTGCATGTCTTTTAGTTTTAGGGATAATAAGACATGCTGTTTGCATAACTACCGGAAATAAAACTTTCCTCTTTCACTTTCAAAGATGCTTTATTCAAGCAGAAACAGTTTATTTAAATCAAATAAAAGAAAAGAAACAGACAATAGACTTATTCAGTTATTTCACAAAATATATCACAATCTGACAAAACCTGCGTCTCAATATTATGCACGGTACATTTGAAACTTGATGATGGTAATAAATCTAACGATCTAAGAAATAGTGTTTGTTGCTAAAAAGTTTCATACCCTGATTTCATCACATAAAATGTAACTATTTAAAACCATTTTAAAGCGATTTGTTCTCTTGTATTCACTTATTTACAAACAAGTACTGAGCATTAACTAAAAAAATGGTCCTGAAACGAGATAAAAAAGATTTCACTAGGATACAAAGGTTAGATTTTTTCTATTCAGAACATTGTTCTGAGCACAAAAGGATTTTAATAACAAGAGACAATTTGCAGTCATACTTGTAAAACAAGCAGTTTTGACAGAGACCCTCGCACTGAGCGGACCGGTGTGTGTTTTCTCCGGTTTCCTCAATTAGACCTTCAAGGCCTGTTTCAGCTTAGCGGAGATCGACGGAGCTTGTGCTATTTGAGCTTAGCGGAGATCGCCGTAGATTTTGCTGTTTCAGCTTAGCGGAGTCGCCGAAGCTTGCGCTCTTTAAGCTTAGCGGAGATCGCCGTAGATTTCCCTGTTTCAGCGTAGCGGAGTCGCCGAAGATAACCTTCCAATGCGATCAGCGCTTGGCGACTTGCACTGATTACCACCGTGGTAAATGTGCTATCTTTTGCACAAGTTGTTTTTACTGAACACGGTTCATTGTTTTCGCTGCAAACGTTTTGCATTTATTCAAGAACTTGTTTAATCTTTTTACGAGCCTGTTATTCTTTGGCGAGCGGAACAACATATCTGACGGACGAAGATAAAAAACAATGTCACTCAAATGATCATGCGACGTTAGAATAACAAAATCCTTTCCGTCTATCTCTCTCGAGGGGCTGTGTTTATCTAATGCAATGTCCTTCCGAGCCTTCTTCGATTTTAAAATTGTGTTCCTGGCATGATTAAGGTAATATCTGGTCACAACTGCTCGAAGATACAATTGGTTCTTTGATTTCGTTTGTTTGAGAAAGTGGATTTTGAAAGCTAAAACATAAAAGACAACAAATTAATTTCAAAGAAGCATATACTATTAGGTGTTAAGAACTATATATACTCAGTAAAGAAATAATCCCAGCCCTTTATAACTTTGCATTTTCTACGTGATACATACTGTACAGAAACTACTAAAAATTACATTGTCATTTTTATGCTAGGGAAAACTCAGGTTTCTTTTTGCTATCCTATTTTAGTTTCTTTTGTGCAAACAATATGATGATTAAAATGTTTAAATAGCATACAACAAACATGTAGATGTCCCTTGGAGATCGCACAATATGGATTAAAAGCGTAACTATTGAAAGACAGTCAGAATTTAAGTCACCCCCAGCTATAATAATAACTATTGTGTCTGTGTACTTTGCTTTACGGTATTTTAAACAAACTGGAAACATATCATAACCTCATACCATATGTAATGTTCACGCACAGATGAGTATTATAATTTAGTTTGTCTGGGTTCAAGGGTTTTACTCTTCGGAAGAACGCGTCATTGGTGGCTGGATGCTGACAGGGCACTCTCCCAGACCTTCGTGGGTGCACCTTTAGGTCACAACAACTGTATATTAAAAAAGAACAAAATTGAATTAACAAACATCCGTTTCTTCTGCTATTCTTATGTGGTTGCTACAAAGGGAATTGACAATATTTAGGGCGCGTCGCGGGAAAAAGGTTTTTTCGATGAAAGTTTGTGGCATTTTAATGGTTATACTATAAAACAAAATTACTGATCTTTCTGTTTTAACTTAGTGCAAGAATTTTGAATAAAGTCAACCTTACTTGGCCTCCTTTAAGACAAAATGGCATCAAATGCTACTGCGGAACATTCTTAAAACAACAATACTTACATATACTTGCTCGATCGAACATTGTGTATTTTATACATCGTACTGCTCATCAGGCAACAAGTCTGGAGGTTGGGGTGGTAAGTCTCAAACCCACAACATTGGTAACCAGAAAGTCCACCACAGAAAACTCGTCCATTGCATAACAATAAATCATCCTTCCTGAAAAAGGTTCAATTGAACAAACAATGCTAATGAGTTCGAAAGTAATTTTTGCAAAACATGCAAAACACGTAAAACTGTAGCAGCCAGTAATCAAATTTTTCAAATATGAAAGACGTAGTGATGCATGCCACATCGTAACAATTAAGTTTTTTTTCTAATTTGTACTACTTTTGAAGGGGTTTTTGTCCTTGCGTTTCGGTTTTTCTTGTTTACATTTTCATAATGCTGGATTACCTGTAAAACGGAGTATTTATCACACCAAATGCAATAAACTGCTTAAAGAAATGGCATTTAAAAAGATTGATCATAATGATTGTTTCAAAGCTGTTGAATTTAACGCGACAATACGAGTATATGTCATAATCTCTTACCTGCAGTTGGTAACATAACGACTGTTTCTTTCTCGATTAATATTTTCTTGATCGCCTCGTACAGGCGAATCTGTGACCCTAACACTATCAGTTATTTTTGATGTAACACCGTTCGCATCTTTGACCGTAACACTATCGGTTCTACCAAATGTAACGACGTTCGCATCTGTGACAGTAACACTATTGCTACTTCTTGATATAACACCGTTCTCACAAACGTGAGTTATGTTGTTGTAAGGTGTTGGATCATCCCACCCACAGAGCATGATCTCTAGGGCGTGTTCTGTAAAGATAATTGTATATAATTCCACAAAGTGTACGTCGCCTAATTCTTTAAACCTTTCAAGCCTTGAACAAAACAATTAACTATTTATTTTTGTTTCCAATTAACGATAATCACCGAAGCACATTTACATTTTGTAATTATAATAAATTTATAGAATATATCTGAATAAAAATATTTATTTATTATTGTATTCAATTTGTTTTCCTTTATCAAAATCACTGGCAGATAGATAAAGCAGACATATTACCATGTATTTGAACAGCTAAGACAAATGCAGCCAACTGTACGCTTTTTACCACCTTCATCGCCGAAGGATTTTTAAGTAACTGTGAGTCCTCGTGTATGACCTTATATACTAGTATTTAAAGGTGACAAAATTCCAAATAGAAACCCAGTACAAGTAACCCAAACGCAGTACTTTGACGTCAATCCAAACTTAAAGTATATTTTAAACATAAAGTCATAAGTTATTTATAATATATTGGTATTTTAAATTGTCTCAAATGACATAAAGGTATTCTGATAGAAGCATTTGGCATGCCAAGAATTCTATTATCTGATTTCCAATATTTTAGACGAACCAATAAATTGTACTACTCTTTCAAAGTTAGATCTATATCACATGAGCGTTGTTTGTGCGGTTTGGCGGCCGTAAAACGTTGCCCAGTACATTAAATAAGTGACGTTATCAGTAACGTCTTTTATAGACCGTTGAGCACGATATTTTTGTTTGTGAAAAATTGAGTGGCTCTATGCGGGGTAGATTTTTATTACTGCCAATAAACAAGCTCAATCTAACCAAGCCTGCAACATGTTTATATTTGTCATGTTCGGTTGCTTTCAAAATTCTATTTCCGTCTTAATGCAATATTGTATTGTTGTCCTTTAACATGTCATGTTGTTACAACAGACCCGTACTTTTGATGTAAAAGTGGAATGACGTGGCTATCTTGATCTTAACATTGACTACTGATGTAATTGCAATCATTGAATTTTACATTTCAAAACTGGTGTGTTGTTAACGCCACGTCGAAATGCTTAATAGACTGAGATTTTTGGGAAGTGGTTTGACAATACCGGATCAGGTCAGTAATAAAACATCGACCAGTTGTTAAAAGGACACGGTGAGGCTCGCCACGGGAAAAGGTACCTTCGGTCATTTTTTGTGTCATTTTTGTTGTTACAGTAACTATATTTAGAAAGAATTTTCAAATTTCTATTATTTTCTCATAACAAAACACGTTTTGTTACACATTTTGACATTTAAATGGTATTTTTACCGCGAATTGCATAATAAATAATGTCGTCTGCTCAACTTTATGACGTCGTTTCAAGGACTGACGTCAACTGCCCGAAGGTACCTTTTCCCGTGGCGTGCCTCAGGGTAAGTTATTGCATGACAGCAGATAGCAGAGTGTAGTGTTTAGGAACTTCTATTTTTCATGTTAGGGGTTCCTTAAAATCTGATGGATATTTTTGATGTGTTTGTATTTTTCCTTTTTTTTTTTTTTTTTTTTCATGTTTGTTTTTAAATATCAGTACATCGCTTAACATTTCATTCATAATGAGAAATGTTTCTGTTACTACAATATTAAAAGATAATGGCAGGATATTGATCGGGAAATCATTTGTTATTAAATAACTATACGTTATTAGCATATAATAAAGCCTCTGCCACGTTCAATAACACGACGGCCTGCTTTATAACAGGGTCATTATCATTAACACTTTGTCGGCCCCGGGCCGAAAAGTGTTATAGATAAAAAGCCCGCATTTGACGCAATTTGATTGGCTAATAAGGCAGGGCCGAAAAAGTGAAAAAGATTTCAGCAAGAAACTCTAGGAAATGGCAGCCATTTTGTTTTAACTCGGTCTATTTGTCGACGCAGAGATTTTGCGTAATAAAATATACTTAGTTTTTAAACAGGAATTGGTTGACGTTTATTTACTGATAGCGACTGAGTAAGAGTGTAAAACCGAACGTGTTACAAATTTACAACGTGAAGATTTCACAAAAACACAAGCATTTTCTGACTTGGATCAAATACTTGTGGTTATTTAATAAAATTGTCAATAAAAAAGTGATTTGATATTGACCCTGTTATTTGTCCTCGGGTCAGTCGTATTAGCCCTCGGCCTTCGGCCAAGGGCCAATACGACTGCCCTCGGACAAATAACAGGGCCAATATCAAATCACTTTTTTATTAACATATAATACCAGACAATTGTTCTTTAAAGTTTAACTAGAATGTGTCTTACTATCGAAAAATATATGCGTTGTTGAAAGGAAAAATATTTTAACAAATGCCAGAGATAAAATACACAACAACAACTCTGTTTTCACGAGAAAAGATCAAAGGAGATAGCATGTGGTATTTTTTTTTTTTATTTTCCATCGCTGTCAGAGATACAGAGATTCATTAACAAAATGATAAAATTGAATAGATAAGAAAAAAGTAAGATAACAATATTAAACACAAACGGATATTTACAGTTCTATTGCACATGTTTCACTTAAAAACATTAAACACAACACTAAACACACAGTTTGAACGCCTGTAAGTTAAAAACAACTGACTGATTAGCATTATAATCCAGATCAAGGACTACTCATTATTTTTAGTTCAATCTAGGTTATTATGCTTTATTTTAATAGTGTAATTTCTACATACATTGTAAAACCCTGTTTTGACCGTTACATTAAACACATGTTTTCAGTAGAGGATTATTCTAACTCTTTCTAAATTCACCATTTTTTATCAACATAATATTGTTTTAAAGGTTTGTAAAATGTTTTGAGGGCTAACAATATACATTAAAAGTTGAGTGAACGTTTTAAAGCACACCAGTTTATATTTCAGCCAAATTATAGGAAAATGCAATTTTACCAATTTCATGTACTTGTTGAATTAATTGCATAAATTAAAATGATTATAATTAATATGTGTTTTGTTCATCTTAACTAATAAATAAAAGACAGATTATATCGACTAGAATGTAGATGTGTAAATTAAATTGAATAATATAGCGCCGTGTACTAAAAGCACGGTTCATTGACATAAAATGGGTTAGTGTTTAGTTGATGCATCAACTAAACACTAACCAATTTTATGTCAACAGGCCGCAAGCATACATTTCTTCATTGTATAAGAAACTACATTTCCTTCCCGATTGAAGTATAAAATAAATTTATACATCGAAATTGCATGGTTTTTATGAAGTAAATGGTAAATTTATGTTTTTTTCCTATATAAAAGATTTAAAAAGGGAAAGGGAATATTGAAAGCCGTCGTGAAAAAAATTGCAGACAAGGTTTGATTGAGACCATAGGCCGGATTACTGCCCACGCAGCCTAGCCCCGGTCTGAGCGCAACTTAATGTAAACAAATTAAGTAAACCGTACACACGTCTTAACATATTATTGTTCAGTAATAATATAACAGCTCAACAAATCCAGTATATTATTGTCGAATTATTTCTCTGGAGCAAAAAGCATAATGTGACGTTTGCCATGGTATAATGATTATTTTCAAAATTCCATCAACTGGGTTGGTTGGTTTTTTTCAAATGAATCGAATAGTCAAGCATGCTGTCTCTTCTCTCTGAAAGATTTTGTTACGTACCATGTAAGGAATATGATACGATTCTACACGAGGTCTTAAATATTTACAGTTCCCATTCACATGGTTTGAAGCCGAATCAATAGGCTATAAACCCTACGAAATAAAAAGATCGATATAAAAGAAAAATATTTTCTAGTTTGTTTAAAAATGCAGTATCATACAACAACCATTAGGTTTCCTAAAATGACATGCAATTATATTTACAAAAATATTTCTTTTATGGGATTTATATTTCCCTCGCTTTCTGCACACCATGCCAAATCACAAAATAACTATCGAATAAAAAATATGCAACTTTCAATATAGAATATTATTTCAGCTGACCTTTTCCTGAATAATAAACCGTGCACAAATTAAACTTGATAAAAATATATGTTTTAAACTTTGATTGAAGAACACCTAACGAACGAAACAGTTTAAGAATTTTTGTTGCGGTAATTTTTTATGAATATCAAAATGTGTTAATCCGTATGCTCTGCGCCTGTACTTTTGTCAGCCTCATTAAAACATATTTGACATATTACAGATTTTCACCAGATACCAAAAGAAGAGTTGGCTTCGTTGAACTAATCAGTTGATAGGCATTAAAAATAGTTTCACGAATGTTATAACTACCGAGCCCCGCATTGATTGCTAATAAATATTTACATATATAAATTGTTAAGTGTTTCAAACTATATAAAGTAACATATTATGGAAATACCAATTTATATTAAGATTATAGATAGTTATTTTAAGAAATTACAATAGGACATGGGAACCCGTTCTCGCCGGAAATATAACAATTTTAATAAATCATGTCTGCGATCGCATAATAATTATCACAAGCTTAAATACTTTTCTTCAAAGGAAACAAACACTTATGGTGGGTTTAAAGGCTGTTATATGATGAACTGTTTTATTCGTCTAGACAAGCAAGACGATATTTTCAGGTCGACGACGATATTGAAGACAAATGTTACAGTTAAAAACGCTTATTATTCATATGAGCTGTGAATAGTATAAGTCAACAAGCACTAGTTTACTTTGTCGGATATTGCGTTTTAAAATTATAATGTTTCGATTTTACATTGTTTGCTTCCTGTCCTCCAACAAAACATCATTGTTGGAATATTCCACCCAATTTGTATGCTGCACTTTGTTGAACGCAACTACAACGATGGTGTACATAAATCACCTTTAAAATTTATCGCGTTTGTTAAGCTTTAACTCTCCAGTTTCTTTATGTTTGATGAAGATATTCACATGTCTTTTTTACTTTTAAATTAACAATCGTTTAGAACGGCTCGAAATACTATTTACAGGGCACTCATTTAGCGATTTTTGGGGCCGAATATGGGTACCATTCCCCTCTCAAAATAGTATGTTTTTCCCCAAAATCAGAAAAAAAGTCCTCTCAAAAATAAAAAAAGGACTCACGAAAATGCATGTCTTTTGTGATTACCTTTTCGCAAATATTTGAGTGCAAAACCCAAACAGAGAAAGCTGAAGATAGCTTTTCTTCTGTCAGTAATTTAGATTTTGACAATGGGTCTGAATTGGCTACAAGAAGTAATAAAAACATGTAATGGTGCCTGAAAATCTACTATTTGTAAGGGAAAAAACAAACAGATAAAGATTGTGTCTTTTGCATTTTAAATATGAAACAGATTCCTTTGATCCTTGAAAATAAATTGTTTAATTTGTAAATCTAAAGTCACGAAATAAACTAGTTATTGTAATCATTGGTAGAAAACTATTTTAAGAGCAAGTTTGACACTTAAAGTGAAAACATGAGTTGATTAGTTAAAATTCCCCTTTTTTGTCTTTTTTTCTTAAAACGACGCAAATTTCCCCTTCCTGAGGGTATGGGTACCAGTCCCCGAAAGTTGTCTAGTGAGTGCCCTGATTTACTGGCGTAAGTATTGAGTTTCGCTAACCTCGGAACTAGCCGTAGTAGACAATAAAATACTCATTCAAACCGAGATTGAAATATTTTCTCATTTTTCGTGGTTGCTAGCTTTTAAAGTTGTTATGCCTCTAATCTTTTTCAACAGATTTGCCTTCTACTTTAAACGACCATTCGTTTTTCTCATCGTCACACTGCAGTTCTCTAAAGTAAACTGACCTCCTTATCCTAGTTTTTAAAGTTTCGTATTCAATATCCGGCTCAATACTACACTTTGATAACTCGATTCTTAGAAGCTGGCCAGAGTGTACCTCCGCTTTCAAAACTGTATTCATGAAAGTCACATTTAAAACGTTTTTAAAATGTGCACATGACTTGAAAGCACTTGGCGGAAGAATAACATTTGTTATCCAAACATACTGCAGTTTTTCAAATGTCGGAATTGTGACCAACATCGTGGTCACATCTTCACTTCGTTGCAAGAATCCGCAACAGAAAACTCTCAGGCTTTTCGCTCCTTCCATTTGTTTCATTATACTTGGAAGCACGCCATCTAACAAAAAGTGCCCAATATAACATATTTCTAGATTGTACGTATTCACTTTCACATGTACGAGAGGAACCGAACATAATTCAATCGTCCTAAGTTTTTCGTGAGCTGATAAATCAAGTTTCACCCCTTCGCAGTTGCTACTATGGGTTAGACACGTTATAAAGTTCAATCCGATTTGTCTCATGTGTGACCTACAAGATATACTTTCGGCCAGACATCGAAGCTGTCCGTGGGTCATCTTTATATTGCGTAAATATAGCTGTTTTAGACAACTATTTTCCCATGTTTTCTGAAGAGTTGCGTTTGGCAGACAGGGAGGCATATGCGACCATTCATTCCCGAACCACTGCCCGCCTTTGACAACAAAACACGATAGCAACGGTGAATTCTTTATAAGCGCGTCCAAAGCACTGTTTTCAATTTCACATTTTAAATCAATCTTCCTCAATTCTGAATGCCCAGCCCTTAAAAGCTCCACTAAGTCTTGAAATTCTTTCTTCGATTTCACATCACGTATTTTCAAAGATTTCATAATCGGTGAATTCTTTTCCATAGCCCGGCTTAGAACTTTTGAATATAAGCTATCGTGATAGTCAACATCAATGACAAAGTCTTCGAAGAACATTTCTAGAAAAATATTGTTGTGTTCGAAGCATTCAATGGCACACGAGACTTGGAATGTCTGAATATCTTTCGTCTTTTTGTTGTAGCCAACAAAAAAATTCCACGATCCCATGTCTTCTCTGTAATTTTGTACTATATCCGAATTCTTGATCACCTCGCTGATGCTTCTATGAAGTTCAGTAACATTCGAAGGGCAAAGTCCGCTTAGAAATATATGAAAGGCCTCACAAGCAAAAATGTCATTAACATTGTCACAAATTTGCGACACAACATTTAATGCTTCGTGCAAATCGTCGCCCTCAAGACTTGAGACATACAACGCAGCGAAAAACTGCTGAAATGTCTTGTGTGCAAAGGAAATTTTGTTTTGGGTTCGTGATTCCGAAAGCGGTTCTGCTGAAATAAGACCCTGGTTCAAGATTCCAGCTGCTAAGCATTTCTCTACATTCAACTTTCCTATGTAATTTTCTGCATCTAACATTTCAAAAACCAGTGAATTTTCCCGACAATTACTCACATTGAAGAACTTGTCAAACGCCAAATGCCCAATATGCTGCAGAAGTTCAAAATGTTTACTGCATACATCATTGTTCAAATTAAAGTTCGATGCACACGTGCGTTTCCGTTTTTGTGGAGGGGATCTTGGGCATACATCATAATGGCCAGAATTAGATTCAAATCGTGTTAAAAGCATTGCAAGTATATTACAAAATAAATCACAACTTGAACGTCCAAACGACCTTTTGTCCCTCCATAGGCATACAAGGCACATGAGCATACGGGGTATGCATTTAAATTTCTGTACATGTCTTTTTTGCATCTCTGTGTAAAATTCGTTTAATTGTTCATCAATCTCCTCGGTCGATTTGCTTCCTAAATTTGAAAACGCATTTTTAATTAATTGTTCCCCGCTAGTTTCGTCCAGTTCCAAAATACGGACATGTTTATCTATTTGCATTGTACTTAAATTCAGCTTGCAAAATTTCCATGTTCGAGATGTTGTTAAAACAGTACAACGAGGTCGGGTATTCCTTTGTGGGATATCATTAATACTTTTGCATCTTTTCCATTTTGGAAGCGACCATTCATCTAACCCGTCAAGAACAACCAAACATTTTTCTTGTGTCAAAAATGATTAAAAAGAAGAAATCGTATTTCTTCATTTCATTGATATCGTCTTCTTCGAAATGATGACGCATTGTGCTCACATTTCTATGCGCCTGATACCAAGTTAGGGCTAAATGTTTGCAAAATGCCGTTTTACCGAATCCCGCCTTCGAAGTTAGGTAAATCTCGTTGCTGTTTCGCAAATTGAAAATATCTTTCAACGAGGAAATAGGTGTGCTGTTCACAGGTATCTTATGACCGCATCCTGGGTATTCTTGAATTTCTATTGATGGTTTAACGTAAAACTCCAACAAAGGGGTGTCACGCTTTTCGTTTAGAGGCGAAACGATAATTGTGCTGTGATGGCTTTTGTTGAAATCCAACAAATCTTCCTTCAGTTCTAAAAATATATACAGAAAAGAGATTTAAACCTTAAGTGGCAAGTATAATTTGCGGAAACGCGGAACCGCTCACTCCCTATCTTTGGATTACATGTAAAATTTGCGATGTCTATTATTTCGAAAATCGCCAAATTCAAATACTAAATGCTTTATGGTGCGTTGTGTTTTCGGAAAGTGGATTTTATATGCACTTATTTTATTGCTTTTGACAAGCGTTAGCTATATTTATTAACATTTTGTTTACAAAATAATGTACACATTCAAATGCATTTGACTGTAAACGTGTATCACATGGAAATTCGTCAAACATTTACTTACTCTTTTTAAGTTCTTCGAAATTTTCACTTTTTGCAGATAAGATTTCCTGTATGCTTGCACTCTTTGTTGCTTTCAAATTTCGGACGTGTTCTTCAATCTGTTGCAAACATTTGTTTCTTTTCTTACTTATTTTATCCATAGAGAATTTTGCAATGTCGCTTAGTTCGTTTTTAAGGACTTCATTGATATCCTCTGTTGAGATAAGAAGGGTATCTAATTCCATCTGGAACAAAATAAGAAAAAAATAATCATGTACTTTTATTTTTTAATTTTCTGCTAATTCTTACTATTTCGTTTTAATGTAAAACCGGTTTGTTACTTAAAAGTGATTGTCCTTTGTCATTTAACATTTACTCGCTTTTTATATTAATGTGTTTTTTTCAAGATAACTAGAATAGTATTCATTCAATTGTTGTATTTGAAAGGTTTTTCAAATGTTTCAGATGTTTTCAAAGGCTTATAAAAATAAAGAATGAAAAAAGGTATAATTAAACAAATTGGCGAACGATTGACAAAAGAGTGATTGAGTGTGTAAGTGTGTGGGCCCTACTTTCTTTATCTTATCCACTGTTTGTTTTGCTTCCTCCCCGCTACAGCATCCAAGGAGCGTCACTAACTTTTCCAGATTCTCTTTCATCTCTTCATTAGTGACAGAAAATGCTGGTGAATGTCGAACCATTTTCGTCACCTCCCTAGCCTTTAAGTAGATGAAAAGGCAACTTTGAAAGCCACCAAACACGACAAATTTGAACATATTGCAAGCTCGTTTTCGTTTAGCCTGTTCCTACCTAGGGAGTAGTTGAAATGCATTTTATAAAGTGATTTGGAGTTACAATATGTGATAGTAAAGAGAAAACCGAGTATTAGAAATAATCGCTTTGAGAATGTTCTGCCCCCCCCCCCATAACAATGAAGACGATCAGAATGCCTCATCTATTATGTTATGAACGGATAAGAAATCATTACTATGGAAAAGAGAATTGGCGGGGATCTACTGCTTTGGATAGTCCTTTATATTTTTGACTTTAATGTTGACGTGTTGAGGGGATAAGGCTCAATATTGGTGGAAGGCATGATTTTTAAAAGATAACACAGTCCTTATTATTGTCGCTTGAAGTAAAAATGGCAACTAAATCAATATTGTAGGTACGCATGATTGTAATTCAAACAGTAAAAAAACTGACTTGTTTGAAGTTCCAGAAATCTTTCACTATGGACTTAACAAAGTTTACACTTCACAAGAACATTTAAATACAAATAAGCTTGTCTAACATCCATGGTTATTAATATAGGCACACATGTTTGATTGAAACAACTGGTCATATTTTATAAATCATAGCAACTTGTGAATTTTATCTCAAATGGTTAGTTATACCTGTCCAATCCTTTTTAATCACGAATGTATTTATTTTGTTTTATGTTTACTTAAGTGAACATTGTATCACCTGTAATAAACCGAGACAAGTCGCATTCTGGTGGGTTCTCATGTCCTCTTATCATTTATCTAGCTATTGATCGACTGGCACTCAAAATGCAAGTTCAAATTCTCTAATTCATTATTTACCTTTCTACAGACGTCTAGTGGAAACGTTTTCCTGAATGCCTTGTGGTTGATCATTACGCTAAGGATCCCATTCAGGTCAGTTTCCTCTGCAGTATTCGCAGACAAATAACCATCACGTGGCATAAAACATTTGGCGAGCTCCCAAGGACATTGGCACCATCTAGCTGGTCTTGAGTTCTTCCATGAAGGAATACTGTATTCATGGTTATTTCGTATTTGTTGCGCCAGTTGGTGGCAAACATTCTTTGAACATTTCTTAAACGTTTTGCTATTTGGGTTAACAATGTTTTGTCTTAAACACTGAGCACATATTTGTTCCTCGCCAACATCATCGCTCCCGAATACTTCCGTCAGTGCATCAGAATGAAAAACTTTTATCACCGATGTTACCAAACTCAGTATAGTTAATTTTGTAAAGTGAATGCCTAACACAATCTTAAGCCAGTTATGAAAGTCTGTTTCTTTTAGTTTTTCTTTGTAATGTTTCATTTTTGTTTTGACAGACAGAAAATTTCACAAGGAGACACACAACGTCTTGATTACCGTTTTGTTATTATCAATGATAAACATTTTGACAAATCTATAATGGTTCCGGTTTAATTTAAATTTTAAACCACTAACTGTAATAAACCGCGTATTTGTCACGTACTTAATAAGTAATGTTATTAAAACACCATTCAAACGACATTGTGGCATTTATTCTTGCAATGACAAGTGTTTCCGATGTTACTTCTTGAGTCTTATAAAAATATGTGTCATATTCATTTTGTCTATTTCTCATCTGGCAATAATTACCACGTTTCAGGAAAAACTGCTGAAACAGTGAAAGAGAAATATACGGGAATGTCTACGTTTTAAAATATCAGTCTTAATATTATGTAAAAATCGAAAATTGGTTTAAAATGCAAACATAATTTCGGTTACAATTATATTATTTGTTTGTTCAATCAACTTATATTTAAAAATATACTGTTTCCTTTCGACTTATTCTTAAATTGTCTAATTGCAGTCGTCTTTGCGTTCGAACAAAGAAACAAATGGTTTGTCTTTTGTTTAGCTTTCGTTTAGATATAATTATTATTTATGAACTTACCAATCTAACGATAGAGGAGAACAAGCCGGCCTGAAGAATCCAACGAATTTTCCAAATAACTTTTGAGCTGTTGCATTGCTCCCAAAAAAGGATTTGATATCTTCATCTGTATATAGATAAGAAAAATAAACACTTTTGACCAGTTAGAATGCGGACTGTCTCAAGAACGACCATGTTTGACTGGGATTAAATTCAGGAAATATAATTAACATGTAGTAGGTTTAGTTATTTTAAATCATTATAACATTTTAATGTAAATGATCAGGGTCGGGTTCAAATTTTCATGAAAATTTGACATGATTATATTTTAGCTGAAATCTCCATTTAAATTAAATAGTTCTGTCCTAAATTGGAGTTTGATCAACCCCGCCAAACCCAATAGATGCGCCGCTTACTGGTTGCTAATAGTATTGATGTTTTAGTGATTGAAACATAATTAATGCATGTAAATAATAGTTTTCATTCACCAATAACATGTTCTTTGTCAATGAACGCTACAACAAACCAAACAAAACAAAAGAAAAAATAGAATAGTACTGAGCTTGAACGTTAGCAAAATCATGCCGGAGAATGTTGTGGATACTTGAAATTTAAATCTTGTTCAGTTGGTACGGGAAATAGTGTTGGTGTTTAATACATCTCGTTTATAACCACTTTCCAACCTATTCTGAAATCTAACAGCATGTTTGCTTGATGATAATACATCAACAGTTAATCGTTTTGCATAAGTCTTTGTTTACAAGGGGTGTGAATGGTTAATGAGTTTATAAAGATTTCTAGGGAAATCATTAAAAGATCGCAGAAGCTCTATCTGTTTCTTTTATTCCTGTAATTGTGTTCTTATGATTTGAATGCTGGCGCTCTGGTCTCAGTAACGACCTTAAGAACCTACCTCTTTTGTTTCATAGTGCCGTAAGCTTCTTCATAAAATATGTTTTAAACGTTTTGTCATTTTTCATGCATATTTGTTGCATTGATAGGTAGGTTGGTACTTGTTTCATCATATGAGAATCTATTGGGGCAAGTGTGAGGATGGTGACCTAAGAACTTGGTTTAAACCTCTACCGGAAAATTGTGTTGCTACTGACCGATTGTAGATTGTGTTTCCCTTTTCGACTTTATATGTTGCATTTTTTGGAAAGCAGTGATTCTGAGTGTAGCTATTCCTTTTATACATGTTCATTTTTTCTTTGTGTAAAAACAATGAAATAGATATATTCTAAAGAGTCATAAAACTTATCTTAAACCCCATTTCGAACTAACATATGAGTCATAGTAGGAATTTCTACAAATTTTGCAAATTTATTAATGCAGGCAATATGTTTTGTGACATGTAATTAGATTTTAATAAACACTTTAAATTACTTTTATTTCCGGTTTGAGCAACCACTTCACATACTGCAATTCAATTCTTAGTAAATGAAATTTGTTGTTTATTTGTTTTTTTTTACAAATATATACTGAGTGATCTACCTGTTTTCAATACTGTCCTTTATAATATTCCAATATGCCAAGTGTTTATTTATATTACACGTTATCCCACAATGCAATATTAAATCCGGCAGTATAACTTTTTAGTCGTTATTTGCAAGAACTTCAGTAATTTATTAAACATTTAAGCTTCTAATCAGAGAGTAAATTATAAAAAGATCGCATTACATTGATCTATAAGATCGATGTATATTAACCAATAATTGTTTTGGAATCCCACTATATGCGGGATCCCATAAAATAAGTCATAACTGTCTTGAATCTAGAGCGTAAACAAGAGGATTTTTATTAGGAAACATCTCTTTAAGATTATTACTTTTTCTCAACACAAGAAATAGATGAAAAAGAGTAGTGTAAGTTTTGATTTTCTTCAGCATGCAAAACATGTAAACATACTTGCATATTTTATGTATATTTAAACAAATTCTTCATAATATGTCTTGCAGCATCTTGCTTAGCGAGATGTCAAACGAGTATAGTTTTTAAAAAGCATGAGTTGTATGTTATGTATACAGTTGAACCGGCCTTAGCAGCCAAATGCATTTAGCAACCAACTGTCTTAAACAGCCAGTTTGAATGTGTTCTAGACTGGCATTGTGTTCGAATTTTTACCTTTCTTTAACAGCAACTTATATTAAGCATCCGTTTTGTGTCAGTACCTTAGATGGCTGTTTAATATAGATTTGACTGTATGATGTGTCTTGCCACTGTCTTAACTGAGCCTTCTTAAAAATCGCTGTTTACAGTCATTATGACGCACTTATAAACTAAATGCGCATTAGACTTGAACTGACTAGATATGACGATATGACCCATAAATAGGACAGTTCTTGTTTACGACTAGACACATTTGTATTTAGAATCAATGGCAATACAACGTGTTTTAGGTAGCGGTGGAACTCTTGGAAATTTGTGTATTAGTGGTGCGCGAGATGAACATGCTTTAAGACAAAGTGTATCTGATGAACGGAGAACTGTTACTGAACGGAATGAATACTTTCCAGATTTACCAATTGAAAGACCAAAACATCCGGACTACTTAACGTTAAGTAAACGCACGAACTCTTTCACAGAATGGAATTCAGCAAATGTCAACCCAGATGATTTGGCTGACGCTGGATTCTTTTTTACAGGTATGTTTGTTTATAGCTCAAGCAGAAAAATCTAAGTCAGTACATTATAAATATTTTTAGAAATGATTTAGATTTAAAATGTTACCCTTAAATAATTACACTTTTTATTAATTAAATGTTTTGAAAATATAAAAATATGTTAATGTCAACAGGCTTCCCGAAAGTTGCCAGACCGAAGGGACATGTCTGGTAAAATTTCGGCCGGTCAGACATGTTTTCTAATGTTACCAGACCGAATGTCAGACAAAAATTTGAACTCCTAATACTTGATTATACCTTTTAGCATGTTTCGGTCTGACAGAATTTGTTTCGGTCAGACATTTTTTCACATCTTGTCTGACCAAATGTCTGACACTTTTTTTTCAACTTTCGTGAAGTCTGGTCAATAATAATTGTTTGCACTTTACTAGATGCAAGGTACACCTTGTGGCCCAGCACGAACTTTTTTAACATTTGATTTTTGTAACTTGCAGATTATCATAATTTTATAATAGAGATGGTACAGAGTTTCAAGACGGCGTAGTGTGGCATACATCACCTGCTGACGACTCTTCAAATTAGAGGTAAAAGTAACAAGAACACGGAGATGCTAGACATTGGCATTAATCTATTTCAAATATCAACCCTTAAATATTACAAAAATCAAAACTAAAAAGGGTACTTTTACTATTTTACTTCGTTAACATTCCATATTGCGAGGGGTTTTCCAAGCAACATTACTGTTTTCTTCTGGACACTATTCCCTTTAACCGTAAAGATACTAATCTCCGTGTGAATGATTTACGACCTCAAACAGCTATTTGGTAAGAATGTTAAGAAATCAGTCACAAGATCATTTGTTGAAATTTATTTTAAGGCATCAAAGATTACGTCCGATGCTTCTTCTGCGGAGGTGGCATAAAGGATTGGAATGCCGGAGATTATCCTTGGATCGAGCATGCGCGATGGTACCCAAATTGTGCATTTCTCAAACAATCCAAGGGAGAGGAATTTATTCGCTTATGTCAGAGCCAAAATATCAGCGATAGACAACAATGCGAAAATGCAAGTTTACGTTCATACAGTTAATAAAATGATCTCGTATCCAATGTCTTATTAAGTGAAATATGCATAATCTGGAATGGCCACACCCAGATGACACAGCCTCTCCACACAGAAAAAAAGTAGAGACGAAAGGGGAGCAAGTTATTAGGTTATGTAATGATCAATAGTAATAGAAACTACAACCAAATAACGAATTTGAAATGGCTGCACGTGTATTATCCAAGTCCTTAATACCTCAACAAAATGCTTGGGTCAGACAAAAGGGTCAATAAGTTCATTTAACGTTATAAACACAATCATAATATCTGTAACATACCATATTTACTAGACATGCTAGAGCTTACTTTAACTTTACATTTGTAAGAAAGTAAACAAATCATTGATAACTTGGCACAGATTTTAATTTACAAGAATCATGTTTATTTACGAGTATTTGCAAAAATTTCCGAATAAATCTGAACACATATGTAAGGTTTATGTGTTGTTTCATTTTGGGGGTTTTATTTTTATTTAATAAATTTGTGCAACCAATTCCAATAAACACTTACTTACTTTGCTCAGATAAAAAGAAATGTTAATTCAATACAATAATGAACCGGGTTATAAGGTACATACCCCTTTCTTAATCACAGCCAATCTCAGATAAATGATGAATTAAACCTATTCAGATTGCGATGTACTTAACTGAATCATATTGATTGCGTACTAAAATGAAACACATTGCCGGTGTAATAAAATATATCTAATTGCTGATATACTAAACTGAATTTAGGTTGCAGATGTACTTAACTTCAGTTGTACTTCACTGAATCAGAGTGATGGTGTATAAAAGTAAATCAGATTGATAGTCTATTGAAACAAATCAGATTGATGGTGTTCTAAACTGAATCAGATTGAAGATGTACTAATTTTAAAATAAATCAGATTGATGGTGTTCTAAACTGAATCAGATTGAAGATGTACTAATTTTAAAATAAAGCAGATTGATGGTGTTCTAAACTGAATCAAATTGAAGATGTACTAAAACAAATCAGATTGATGATGTTCTACACTAAATCAAATTGAAGATGTACTAAAACAAATCAGATTGATGATGTTCTAAACTGAATCAAATTGAAGATGTACTAAAACAAATCAGATTGATGATGTTCTACACTAAATCAAATTGAAGATGTACTTAAACAAATCAGATTGATGATGTTCTACACTAAATCAAATTGATGATGTACCAATTTAAAAATAAATCAAATCGATGGTGTTCTAAACTAAATCAAATTGATGAGTTACTAAAATAAATCAGATTGATGGTGTTCTAAACTGAATTAGATTGCTTTTGTTCTGAACTGAATCAGAATATTGGAGTACGAAACTGAAGTGTTCAGATTTTACCATAGTAAATTAATCAAAAGCAAATTTAACGTACGCGATAACAGTTTGTATCTTTGTACGTTTTCATTAAAAAGTAATTACAATAATATGATCGACTCTTTGTAGTTGTTGTCGCAAGCAAGACCCCAGCAAACACAATTGGTTGAAGATGAAATTATAGAAGACCTGCAGAAAACAGCTTCAAGTCTCGTGTTAAACATGGGATACAGTCAAGCTAACGTTATACAAGCAATCCGATATGCAAGACAACGATATGGTAATGTTATTGTTACAGAAAACATTTTTTGCGAACAAAAAAAGCCGTTTGCCACTTACGCAAATCAGTGATATTTTATCAAAATTAGCATAATCATAATGTTTACTTAAATATGAATGTGTTAGGCTTATACATGCAACAGTCACTAATAAGGTAACAATATTCATGTTATTTATTTCTGGAAAGTGTTGGATGGTTGATTTACAATACTATAAAGGGGCCGTCACAATATGACGTTCTGGTCAACGTTCTCTGAACGTTTCGATCGTTCAGTTTGTTCTTGAATGCGGATGACAAATCTGGCGTGTTATTAACGTTTGGTCTAACGCATCACTAGCATGTGTCTAACCCACTAGAAGCGTGTACTTGCGACCAAGTAAGAAAACCCTTAAACCATTACAATGTTCTCATGGGCCACCGGCGCAAGAAGGACCATTTGTCAACGTTAGAGGAGCGTGCTAAAGCATGCTCGAATGACGCTCAATGGACGCCAAAAGGACGTTCGTTTAACTTTAGTGACACGCTGCGTGCGCTTGGGGACCGTTCAGCGGTCGTTGGCATGTCGCCATTGAGTCGTTCACAGCAAAGCAAACGATTTGTAACACTCAAGTAACGGTTGAGTAACTGACTCACGATAGCCGAACGCATTCAACGCTCGGCGAACGTTTGTAAACGTTCCACAAACGTTCTTAAACGTTACTCAGCGTTTAAAATTCAACGTTGAAGAACGCAGGTCATGTGCATGTTCAAAATAAATTTCCGGACCAGCGTTCTCCGCCGATTCCCGGCGATGATTGACGTTCACCGACGTTCACTAGCGTTCACACAACTCACTTCTGCCGCTATCAACAACAACCATGGACAACTTACAACGTTTCCTCAAACGTCGTAGAACGCCGGCCAGAACGTCATAGTGTGACAAACCCATATTACAAATTGTTGAAGAAAATCAATTGACTTTTTTATAAAGTGTCTTGCAATTATGGTGATTATGTTGTTCCTTTTAAACTTACCTTATTGTTTTTCATACTCACTGTTTCGTGTACATACATACGGCTACGGAAAACTTGTTTTCATTTGGTTTTGATCATTCTTTTGCAGCAATAAATTTATGACTTATTTATTAGTCATGGATATAAGGCAGCTACTCTTCATTATAGCCAATTGGAAGGATTTTCGAAAAGGGAAAACTTAAAGGTATTAATAAAAGTTCTAGCAAAGCATATAGATTAACTGTCCTACGATGTAGACGGTCGGTACAAGTAACGAAGTAAGTTATTACAATTTCTAATACTATGTTATTATAATTGAGTTTTCTAAAAGATGAAATAGTGTATTAATAAGTGAATTTTATTATCCGACAAAATATAATTCTGTGTTTTAACACAGAATGTGTATTTTTAAAACAATTCAAGTATAAGTCTATTATTTGCTTTAAGTTCCACATTTACATATTAGTTTTGTTCCCTTCTTGAAGTCTATTGAACCAACAAGTAAACCATAGTGTTCTTATTTTTTCATTTAAAGGTTCGGAAGAATTAAGAGCCCATCATCTGCTTGAATATCTGCTCGATAACTTCGAACCCATTGCGACCAGAAACACGTCTACTAACACAAGTTCAAGATCTGCACTAGTATCAAACTCGGCTAACATTGAAGTTCAGACAAATGTACAACACTCACAATCTGCAGAAATTAGTGCCGCGGGAACACTTGCGGGAAAAATATCTGAGTCGATAGGAAACCTACAGTCATCTTCAGGTACATAGATAGCTAAACATTCTTAGACTAATGTAAACATATAATTACACGTAAAAATACACCAATGTGTGTATGTTTGTAATGAGACTAAGAACAAAATTAAGATAAGACCAAAGTATTCAAACAATAAGATCACCGTGTCTAAAGATATGTTTTTTCTTTTCCTGCGAGTGCAATAGTATCACGAATAAATTACCTGTAATGTAATGTATAAGCATGTACGATGCTGTTCAGTTTTCAAATCTTGAGATTTTGTCTTACCTTACGCTTACAATTATAGTTTAGCTGCCGGTGTATATTTCTTTATACTAAAAATTTAAAAAATTATCAAGATATAAGATTGATCATGTAACTACACAACTTTCAAATTATAAGATGTAAACCGGTAATGTACAATTACATATGATATTCATAAAAATATTAGTTTGAATATTTTGTTATTTTTGTTCGATGACAAATACAGTTAACTATTTATCAAAATGTGAAAAAGAAAAATATGTACATGTAGTCTGTAGAACGTTTTCATTTTGACAGATGTTTTGCTAGAAGAAAATCGACAGCTAAAAGAACAGAAGCTTTGCAAGATATGTCTGGACAAAGAAGCCTGCATTGTGTTTATTCCCTGTGGTCATTTGGTAACTTGTCTTCAGTGCTCACAAACACTGAGAAAATGTGCAATCTGCAGAGCTAACATACAAGACAAAATAAGAGCGTATCCTTCTTAAACGCCCAAAAAACATGTGTTATATGTTGACAAATTTTATTGTATGAAATCCGCCGAAGAGGAAAATAAAAAAATATTCAAAAAAAAAAGTGAAATATGCATATCAGGAATCGCCACATTCAGAAAAAACAGCCTCCCCACACAGTCAGGACAAGAAGAAGAGAGGGAGAGAGCATGGTTAATAAAATGATCAGTTTCAACAGAGACACGACTAACAATTAACAAAAATGAGAACCCGAGGGGTTACCGCCTTGGAACGGTCAGTGGCAAATCAAATTGCCACTGGGGGTTTAAACCAGATTCTAGGGTGAACCAACCTCGGTGCAGGCTCGGTTCGAGTGATCCTGTTCATGGGCAGAAAAGGAATTAGTTTTATTTCTCAAAACTTGAGTATCATTTTTTATTGTAAATGTATTGTGTTACTTCGTGTTTTGTGATTTATTTTGCCCACTGTATGTGATTAAATTTTGTCGCCTTTTGATCAGTAAATTTTAAATGTATAATACCAGTGACCAGAATTACATCACAAGATAACGTTAATAATATACCGATACCGTATAGCGGTTATTTCTGCGGCCATAAATTTCTGCGTTTTGACCACAAAAAATTCTGCGTTTTTTATTTCTGCGTTTTCGGTTCCCATAAAGGATAAATTTCTGCGGTTAATATTGGGTAAGGTGTCGTAAGAACAACACGACAGTGATATACTTCCTAAGGGAGACAATAATACGGCTGGGGTCCAGGTATTTACTTCTCTGTTACGGTTAAAAACACTTAGTATATTGCGGATAATTCAATAGTTCCATTCATAAGTCAATATCTGTTACTGAATTTAGTTATCAAACAAAAATACAAACATATTTTTATCAGTTACTAACAACTTGTCAATTAATAACAACTCGCAAACAACTTCAGTGTCGCGTTAATATAATGCATATACGATAACGATTAACGGCAATTGCTCGTAATTAGTTTACCTTGTTTGTATTGAGAAACGGATTTTCGCGGACATGGCGACTCCTGTAATTTGAGTACCAAACTGAGATATTAAATTATATTATTGTATTACATATTCTGCGATTTTAATTTTTGCTGGATTTTTTTTTCTGCTGGGTATATTTCTGCGATCCAAAGACCGCAGAAACGCAGAAATTGAGCACCCTCAGAAATAACCCGTTATACGGTAACTAAAAATGGTGACCTATATGAAAAATAAAATAGGTGCTCGTTTATTTAATAGTAGAAATCTTGTCATAAAATATACTTATCAAATATAAAAGATAATTTAAAATAAATAAAGATAATTTTTCACATAATATTCTAGATGTAAGACTACAATAAAAATAAACATTCATGGAATTGGAGCAATGTTAACTTTCCTAACAGGACAAACTTAACTTCGTTATTTCTTGTTGTAAGAGTAAATGCATGTATTAGTTCATAAAATGCAGTGTAAAAAACGTAAAGCACATTACAAGCTGTTTGGAGGATAAGCCGTAAACCAAACCAAAATAATAATTTGTAATGCAATTCATCGTGCTTTACTGACGTTAGGTCTATAGAAAACTTTTAAAAAAAGATTCATGATTTTGGTTTTTTTTGCAAAGCAGTTACGTGGTTTGATACGAGTGAGTGCATGAAGTTCTGAGCGAGCTTCAGAATAGGCATTGAAGAACTTATTAACTGGTTCCATTATTACAAAGGATCCGTAAGAACTGCAAGTGATGTATGGAGCGGATGAAGCAGTCCTCGGTTAAATTGACATTTGTATAAAAAATTGACATATGAAAATCAAAAAATGATCACATCCAAAAAAACACAGCCTTACCACACAACCCCAAAAAATAGAGCGGAAAGGGCAGCATGGGTAACATAAATTAAATTAATAATTTTCAAATAGACACCACAAACAAGGAAAATGAGAACTTGAGTGGTTACCGCCTTAGAACAGTAAGTGGCAAAACAATTTGCCTTTGTGGGGGAATTAAACCAGGCATTAAAATGCCTTATGACTTATACTATATCCTACAATCTTTTATACAATGCAGTTTTGTAGATTAAATGAAATAATCTTATTCAATAACCACTTCGGAATCAATTTTATTAATTATAATGTATAGCTTGTTGAGTTCTGCTTCAATGCACAGAGGTTTCGTCTTTATCGCCAAGGCAATTTTGAACGTGTCAAAGTGAATCACATTGCTGTTTTCGTTTGATTATACTTGTCGTCTGTTTTTTTTTTCAATTTGATGTAGTTCGAATTCATGCATTCGATTGTTTTATTATATTAAAATAAAATCAAATGAAAATGTGGTGTAAGAGGCAATATAGCACGTATAAAATATTTGAAAGCTTTGCGAAATAACGACAAAATGAAGACTAAGACAGGAACTCTTGATATACGAAATGAAAATATCATGTTTTATAAATAGACCACCCAAAAATAAAATGTTTGGTTTTCCAACAAAAGGTAAATATATGTTTTATGTTTTATTAATAGACGAACCAAAAAATAAAACTAGTTTCGGTTTTACCAAAATGCTATTTTAGGAGTCTAGATCTAGATCATTCTAGAATATTGTTTCTTATTATATAGTCAACATTCCACTTTAATTCACCAGAATCAGACTGGAATATGCAATATTTTTTTATTTTTTTTAAAATGATGAAAAATAACCGATTATCCCAAATTAACAACTCGGTTGATTTATGCATAAGCGGAACTCGACTTGGAAATCAAGGCAATACTCTAACTGAAAAGCTAAAATCTAACTTATTTACAATGGCACACAACAGTTACTATCCAGGAATAACAGATTCATGGCCGAATAATGCTGACTATGCTTCAATCAAGGCTAGACTGTCTTCTTTTAATTGTTGGAATTCAAACAATGTAAACCCTAACGAGCTCGCAAAAGCTGGATTTTATTACACAGGTGAGTAGTATGGGGTACATCTTCATTGGTGTCTTCTCTTTCTAACCGCATATCATTAACGGAAGAGCAAGTTTTAAGTACATCTGTATTGATGTTTTCGTTTTGTATCCAGGTGTCATTAACGGAAGAACAAGTTTGAATTACATCTGTATTGATGTCTTCTTTCTGTAAGCCAACGTGTCATTAATGGAAGAACAAGTTTGTGGTGCATCTTTATCGACGTCATTTGTTTTTGTAATCACGTATCATTATCGGAATAAGAAGTTTGAAGTACATCTTAAATAATGTCTTCTTTTTGTAATAACATGTCATTAACGGAAAAAACAAGTTTGAAGTGCATCTTAAATGATGTTTTTGTAACCACACGTCATTAACGTGAGAACAAAATTTTAAAAAAGCAATATATGCATATCAGGAATCGCCACACTCAAAAAACACAGCCTCATTTGAATTGACATCTTTTGTATACACGTGTCAATAACGGGAGAACAAATGTGAATATATTCTTTTTGTTATCACGTGTAATCAACGGAATAAAAAAGTTTGAAGTTACTGTATATCTTTATTGAAGTTTTCTTTTATAACCACGCCAGATTAAAGGATGAACAAGTTTCTTAAGCTACACATCTGTATTGAATTAAGCCTCAACCAGTTAGTATTATACAGCTGTTTAAGCGTAAGGATATCTTAACGCTTTTAGCAGGTATTTTTACTGGTGGTTGTTGCTTCTTCTTCGATGATTTAGAAAAGTGTTTCAACTAGAAGAACATTTTACCCATTACCAAAGAAACTCAATATTCGAGGTCGTTAATTTTGCAGGTATAAAGGATTACGTTCGCTGTTTTTTCTGTGGAGGTGGAATAAAAGACTGGGAGGGTGGGGACGATCCGTTGGCTGAGCATGCGCGATGTTATCCGAATTGCGCGTTTATAACGCAGTACCAGGTAATTATTCACTGACAATCCAGACTGACGAACGGGGCAATATAATTTATTAAAGTTTGCGTGAACCTAACATGTTTTAATAAAATTCCAGCGGCTGTTCTGCGTTTTTAACCCTTTTCGAATACAATGTTCTTAGACAGCCACATTGTCACAGGTTTTCAGTAGCAAACGTATTATTCGGTAACGCTTGATTTACAACGATCTACGACACATAGAATTAAAACAAAAACAAGGGCATCGTAAATGCTAACTTATCGTGTATCGTCATCGCACGCTAACGCGTAACAAACAACAATTTCATTGCAATGTTGATATATTACATGATAACATGACAGGCCTATATAACTAAATCGCCAATGTCATTAGTCAAATTTAAGTTGAATGTTATCTCAAAAAACAAAACAAAGTAAAGACACCTTGAAACGGCTCTTACGGTTTTCTTTTTCAGCAAAAGAAGCAACAAGTTAACATATTAATTGTGTTGTTTTCTTTAAAGCCAAATCCGCAAATTCGGCAAGAAATTATCATTGTATTGTTTTCTTTCAGCAAATCAAAATCAAATAATATCATAAATATGTTGTTAATTTTCAGCAAAACCAGCAACAAGTTAACATATGTGATGAATCGCTTATAGATGATCTCAACAGTGTAGCAGCAAACCTTTTATTAGACATGGGATACAGTCAACAAGATGTGGTCAATGCTATAAGACACTCAAGAGAGCAGTATGGTAAGAAACACAAGTTTTGTTTCACGTTATATCAAACAATTCATTAAAAAGCTACAAAATAAAACAATGTGTTCAGTTTTGGTCTATATTAATAAGTTAAACGTAAAGATAATCCCAAACCCATACAAATACGTCGGCGGCAGGGCATAGCCAACCACACAAGAGACACAGTTTCTACCGTCCATATCCCCACAATAGCAACATCCAAAAAATACAGCCTTCCCTCACAGCCAAAACGTAGTATTCATATATACTTCCGCCAACAATGATTGGTGTTCTGCATTGCTTTGAAAATATAGCACGTGGCTTATTATTTCATGTATACGGTTGATATTTATGTTGGATAATTAATAAATTTTTCATTTTTATTAATCCCGCAAAACTTTTTCAACAAAAAGGTTCTACAGAGTTAAAAGCTCATCAGCTCCTCGCATATCTCCTAGACAACAGTTGTACCAATGTCCCCAGCACCTCACAGCAAACTGGTCTATCCAACAATACCACAAATATAGATCCTTTCAAGACAGAATCAGAGTTACACTCGTGTTTTGAAGAAACCAGGGGTCAAATTTCAGGTAAAGTTTACATCAACGCTTATTTCGATGAAACTGGGAACAGATAAAGTGTATTGGGAATAGATATAATAGTGTATTGGGAATAGATAATGTGTATATAATAAAAAAATAGATTGATAAAATATACTTTCCATAACAACTTTTAGGTTTAATTGTAGTAATAAAATACCAATGGCAAATAAATCAAAGTTTTTCGGTTTTGTTAAAAAGACTGAAATGTAGGTTTTGTACAATGTCGCGTTGAGACATTGATCTTCATTAATAATGCGGAGTGTTTGTTACTTAGAATAAGATCATTTAGAAACCCTTTTTATTTTAATGATGTTATATAGTTTTACAAATGTTTATCGATTGTTTTACAGATGAAAGCAAATTACTTGAGCAGAATCGCCAGCTTAAAGATCAACGAGTGTGTAAAATATGTCTGGAAAAAGAAGCATGTATTGTGTTTATACCCTGTGGTCATTTGGTCTCGTGTCTTCAATGTTCACATGCACTGAGGCACTGCGCAGTGTGCAGAGCTAAGATTCAAGAAAAAATCCGAGTGTATCAGTGTTAAACAAAAACGAACAAAGATTTTTTGACGCGTGTTAACCATCAATGTCGACCATTGTTTACCACCAATATTGATGACATTTTAGCACTGGTCAGTAACGGTTAATTTGACATTATAATATAACATTGCATGATTGTTTTGTATTTTAAAGTTAACCATCAATAGTATTGACTATTATGTCATTCAGTTTATTTGTTATGATGCGACATGTTCAACTAGTTTTAATTACAGCTACTGTGGTATAATATAATACTGCTGGATAATAAAATAGCTCGCATAAAAGCCAAACACTACTGCTTCCGTTTGGGTAAACGATTATATAAGCTACCTTGTAGAAATTATCCAAAATCCATTACCGTTGTTTTACTTATTCCGATAGGTCGAGTATAGTTATAACTTGATGGAGTCAAACGCACCTATATACCGATTTGGTGACAATCCTTCACATTTGTTCATGTTGTAATGCACCATCGACTTAGAAGCAGGGACAAGTCATGGACATTAATTAGTAATTATTATTTTTTGTTTGTTTCCTTTTATTTGCTTTACATATATTTACTTTCATTTATGTTTGAATGACACGCTGTTATATGTGTATTTATGTATAAGGAATGACACTTGTTTAAGTACTGTGTACTTACTGAGAAAATTGTAAAATAAACTTTGAAATTAAATAATTGCTGAACTCTTTATCCTTCTGGACACTAAAAAGACATTAACACAGCATTTTACAACATTGGTTGTTATCTTGAAAAATAGATATTGACTGCTTTTGAATATGAGATAAAAATAATGAATTTCAGCTAAATAAGGTCTGTACCTCTAAAAAAGCAAACCTCGTTCTGAACCGATAATGAAATAAATATGCCACCCTACCTCTAGGGGACGCGTTGATTTCTTGGGACCAAGGAGTAAACCCTGTAATTATATGGTCAACAGCGCTAGGAAATTGAAATAAAAGAGCCAACGAACTGATACATGTAGCTCTCGCTCATTAAAAATCTATTGAAAAAGTGCCAATTACGAAAAATACAAAACATACAAAGATTTCGTGAATAAGAAACGACAAATGCATAAAAATGAGATTTAATATGAATTAAACCTGTTCAACAGCGCTTGGAAATTGAAATAAAAGAGTTTCCGACTTGATGGCTCTCGCTCACTTAAAGTTATAGAAGCCGTGCGCATGCTCAAATGAGTTAAGCGGGTAAATCGAATCTAAGGCCCGCGACCACAATAAGTGAAGACAGGTTAATTGACTTGTAATTTGAAATAAAAATCAATGATTTAGGATTTTTTTTTCTTTCAACATAAATATATTTATATATTGCCCTGTAAGGCTGTAAGAAATCCCATTTTCATATGTGCATCACCTTCCGCGTCCCATTTCTTTTTAATATCATCTCTTAGACGTCTCTTGAAAGTTAACTCATGATACTTGTAAAACTTCATGAGATGATTAGATTTAAACATCGATAAAATTGTAAATTTATGTGTGTTGATAGCATGTAAGTGTGTGTTAAAGCGCGTCCGTGTCCTCTTCAATGTAATCATTCACCGACGAAATTATTATGACGTTCGCGAGCAATTGCAATAAATGAAAATGGAAATATGAATGTCACCGAAGACGACTAATATGAAAATATTGCAGGCTCGGTTTGACTGCGCCTGTTAATTGGCGGCAATACTGGAAATGCATATATCTACCTTATTTCTACCCACGCTGTTTAGCCCCGGGTTTAGCACAACTCAATAATTACAGCAGCAAATAGTACGAATTTGATCCATCCCAAATGCACTCTCTTACACTATCGGCTCATTACATTCACCTCTGTTATAGGCTGGGACTACTTTCAACTAGTTTTACTTTAACTCAAAGAAATAGTTCACCAATGAGATTTACAATAGATTGGGTTTTTGTCGGTTTTAATGAAAGATAGTGAAGATTTCTGTCATTTGTTTTACCTTAAGCTTTCAAATTCATAATTATGCCTGTATAAAAAACGGCTGTCGAGTTTGAATAAAAGTCTTGACATTGAGCCTTTTGCAGAGATGTAAAGTGAATGTAAGGAGCGACAACTCTGCGAAGGGGATTGTCCCAAACGATGGTATGCATACGCCAGTGTTATAAATAATCAGCAAATTAAACCGTCTTAACTCTTACATTGTAAGCGAACTATTTTTTTCAGCTGAGTATTTTGTTTTAGAAAAAAATTCAACATCACTCTATGGATGGACATTGATATTATGGAGCCTTAATATTATATTATCTCGGAAATAAATTCAACAACATAGTAACCATGTATAACTGTTTTATATTTGGCATAATATGGCCTGGCAGTCGACAATAATCATCAAAGTTCAAGTTTTATCAAATTTCAATGTTAAGTTAATCAAATGATAATCCAATAATTAATCAAATGATAATCCAATAATTAATCAATCAAATCAATAATCGATCAAATCAATAATCAATTATCATCAAACAAATGTCATTCAAATCAATTATCAATCAAATCAATTATCGATTAAATGTCAATTAAATCAAATACCAATCAAACGGCAGTAAAATCAATAATCAATAAAATAAATAATCAATCAAATGTTAATCAATCCAATTTTCATGGATTAAATGTCAAAAATTTTCTGCATTCATCAATACTGACATGTAATCAACATGTCAATGTCGTAGGGACCAAATGTACAAAGGGGAAGGAATTCATTCTATATCTGTTGGAGATTCCAAACAGTATATATGGAAATAAGTGCATTGACAAATTGAAATTTATCACTGAAGATAAATTCACATTTAAAGTTCATATTCTCAAAGTCTATTATGCACAGCATCAAACATTCTGTCGACTGCCTGACGTGGTATGGTGTTGACCTCCTGTCGTGATGGGGGTCTTAACACACATCAAGAACCGGAGAAACCAGATTTGCTTGATACGTGTATCGCTGATTTTATTAATTGTCAATTTTCCATTAGCATGACGAAAAAGTCTATTATGCATAGCATATAACATTTCGCCGACTGCCTGACTTGGTGTGGTGTCGACCGCCTGTCGTGATGGGAGTCTTAACGCACATCAAGAACCGGAGAAACCAGATTGGCTTGATACGGGTTTCGCTGATTTTGTGATTTTCCACGAACACGACGAAAAGTCTCTTATGCACAGCATCAAATATTAAACCGACTGTCTGACGTGGCGTGATGTCGACCGCCTGACATGATGGGGATCGTAACACAAAACTGGAACCGGAGAAACTAGATTGGCTTGATCTAGGAGACGCTGATTTTGTGAATCTGAAAAAGTACAGAAAAAAGGAGAGCAGCCACGTTCACTCAAAAAATGAATTTAAGGGTGGGTGGGTGGGTGCCATTTTCGTTCCTAGCTTACATGTGCTGATGACGTCAAAGAATACGTCATCAAAAGATAACTCAAAAATGTATTACTAAATCATTCATCATGATTTACGTCCCTTTCTTAAAGCATCAATATTAATTTATTCCTTCTATAAATGGCATTATCGTCTATAGCCGATAATGCTTATTATCTCGGAAATAAATTCAACAACATAGTAACCATGTATAACTGTTTTATATTTGGCATAATATGGCCTGGCAGTCGACAATAATCATCAAAGTTCAAGTTTTATCAAATTTCAATGTTAAGTTAATCAAATGATAATCCAATAATTAATCAAATGATAATCCAATAATTAATCAATCAAATCAATAATCGATCAAATCAATAATCAATTATCATCAAACAAATGTCATTCAAATCAATTATCAATCAAATCAATTATCGATTAAATGTCAATTAAATCAAATACCAATCAAACGGCAGTAAAATCAATAATCAATAAAATAAATAATCAATCAAATGTTAATCAATCCAATTTTCATGGATTAAATGTCAAAAATTTTCTGCCAATGAGCGCCAGTTGCGCTCACGCCAACAATAAAAATTTTTGACATGACTATCAAAAGGTGTTCATTCCAGAAATTTAAATAAACTTTCAATACTGCCAGGCCTTATTAACAATTTATACGGTCGAGTACATGTATAGAATTCGGGCTCGTCTGAAATGATTCCAGAGCAGATTGAATTGTTAACAAAAATATGTCATTTCGACAAGCGACAAATGTACACCGTTGGGTAAAAACAGACCACTAGAATGCAAATTTGTAGTTTGAAAGCCGAGTGTTTTGGCCTTATACCCAAACCCAAATCATATATCCTTCAGATGTCAATCACAACAGTTATCAGTCAATCAATCACCTTAAAAATCAATCCATCAATATTTACTTGTAATTAACAAGTCCAAAGCCGCAAGTACCAACTGTACATACCAAAGAATTTAACTTAAATCAATTAATCATCAATCAATCAGCCAATCAATATTGACTCGTAATCAGCAAGTCAAACTTTTAAGTAGCATTTTTTTTAAACGAAGGATTTAAACTTAAATAAATCAATCATCATACAATCAATGAAATATCAAATCAAATCAATCAATATTGACTTGCAATCAAGTCTAAGATCGTAAGTACCAATTGTACAAACGACAAAATAAAATAAATTAAAATCAATCACTTATCAATCAATCAATCAATCAATTCAACTCAATCAACCCAACTCAATATTGACTTGTAATCCACAAGTCCAAGGCCGTAAGTACCAATTTGTACAAACGACAAAAATTGAGACTGTTGGTGATTCACAACATTATTTATAAATTCGAATCAAATCATATCAAATTAAATCAAGTCTAAGATCGTAAGTACCAATTGTACAAACGACAAAATAAACTTAAATCAATCAATTATCTATCAATTCAATCAATTCAACTCAACTCAATATTGACTTGTAATCCACAAGTCCAAGGCCGTAAGTACCAATTTGTACGAACGACAAAAATGAAACCGTTGGTGATTCCAAACATTATATAAATTCAAATCAAATCATATCAAATTAAATCAAGTCTAAGATCGTAAGTACCAATTGTACAAACGACAAAATAAAATAAACTCAAAGCAATTAATTATCTATCATTTCAATCAATTCAACTCAATCAACTCAACTCAATATTGACTTGTAATCCACAAGTCCAACTTGGCCGTAAGTACCAATTTGTACAAACGACAAAAAATAAAATTGTTGGTGATTCCAAACAGAAATAAATAAATCAAATCAAATCATATCAAATTAAATCAAGTCTAAGATCGTAAGTACCAGTTGTACAAACGACAAAATAAAATAAACTAAAAGCAATCAATTATCTATCATTTCAATCAATTCAACTCAATCAACTCAACTCAATATTGACTTGTAATCCACAAGTCCAACTTGGCCGTAAGTACCAATTTGTACAAACGACAAAAAATAAAACTGTTGGTGATTCCAAACAGAAATAAATAAATCAAATCAAATCATATCAAATTAAATCAAGTCTAAGATCGTAAGTACCAATTGTACAAACGACAAAATAAAATAAAATAAAAGCAATCAATTATCTATCATTTCAATCAATTCAACTCAATCAACTCAACTCAATATTGACTTGTAATCCACAAGTCCAAGGCCGTAAGTACCAATTTGTACAAACGACAAAAAATGAAACTGTTGGTGATTCCACACAGAAATAAATAAATAAATCAAATCAAATCATATCAAATTAAATTAAACCAAATATAAAATCAATCAAATAATGACTTGTAATCAACAAGTCCGTCGTAAGTACCAAATTGTACAGACGACAAAAATAAATAAATAAATAAACTAAATTCAATCAATTATCAATCAATCAATTCAATCAATATTGACTTGCAATCCACAAGTCCAAGGCCGTAAGTACCAATTATACGATTTCTCTAAATTTCAAACATATTTTAATTGGGAAAAGCTTTCCTTCTACTCATAACATGCCAATGCAATTGGTACCTTTATCTTATATTTGACAGAATCTCGCTGTGCACCATATCTGCAGCCACTGCAGGTAGGACCAAGGTCCCTCAAAGTATATACAGCCAAAGTAGGTTACCTGCACTCTCATTAAAAACTAAAGGTCGCTGTTAGTAAACCATTCGTGTTATAACATAACAAAACATCTTTATATCGATGAGAAACAGCCTACTCATTTCGATGTTGATATGTTTTGTTGTTTTTGTTGTTTTTATCTACCTTAAAGTACACATAATTTATTCGAGGTTAATGGGTTGGTTTTTGTTGTTGTTGTTGTTTTTAACCTACCTTAAAGTACACGTAATTTATTGTATCCTATGAAATTAAAATCTCCCTTACATTAGATTTATTCCAGACATAATTAAGCTCAGCAGGGAACTCCTCTAATAGGCAAAAAAAAATTCATCTTGAACTATTGCCGTATAAATGCCCAGTGAAATGGAATCATCCAACAATTGACCAGTCTTTTTTTCTTTTTTCTTTTTTTACAATTATGATTGCAATAGCCAAGTCAAGAAATTAGGAAACGTTTTGAAAATTGAGCAACTTGAACTGAAGAAATGTTCACTGAGATGCACTTATCAATGAAATATAGGCCACCTAGCTGAATGCCTAATTAATCAATATCCCATGGGTGAATGGGATAACGCCTGAATATGTACCGCATAAACAAAATCTGAGTATTGAACCTTTGTTGATTCTGAGTAAATTAACACATTTACCCTAGTCAAACCTAAGCTTACGACCACCTGTAAATAAAGACGACCTGTTGATAAAGACCACATATTATTTTCCAATCAATAATAAATTTACCTGCAAACAAAGAACACGCCCTCAAAAACTTTTGTGTAATTAATATGAAAACGCCTGTGCCTTTTGGCGCTAGACCAACAGATGAGACTTTCAGGCTTTAAGACTTTAAGGCTTGTTTTGTTTGTTGTTGTTGTTGTTGTTGTTTTGTTGTTGTTTTTTTTTATTTTACTTTTTTGATTTTTTATATATAGATCTATATATATATATTTTATTTTTTATTTTTTACAAACAGCCCTAACATATTTTCCTCCTCAACCTCCAAAATTTTTAACTAACAATAGATTTATGACCTTTGACAGTTTTGAAATCTTACATTTAATTGGTGCACTTGACCTAGAGTATCCTGGAGGAAACCCGTTTTCAAAACCATTTTTTATATTATTATTTTTAAAAATTTTGTTTATTTAGGGTACTGATCAAAGAACCTTCTTAATGCATCGCCTTAACAGAGCCATCTTTATTATTAAAGTTATAACAATAAGATGGACATTCAGATTTTACAAGGCTAGCAGTAACAATAGACTACAATTTATCTATAAATGGCCGTTATTTGACCACGACATTGAAGGCGCATTAGCCATGCGCAGACGTAATTGAATATCACTAGTAACAACTCCCTAAATGATTGAATTTAGAAGAACCTCTTATAATTACATGTACATATATCATGAGTTGAGATTTTAGAGGCCCTACCCTGTGGTTTTTGTATGTAAATCAGCACATAATTTATAAATGCATATGTCCAGGTAGTTATGCCTTTATTTTCGATTTCCTTGACCTTTGAAAATTAACGTGTCGTTAGTAAGTTGAAAATGACTATCTGCGTCTTTTTATTTTGAACTTTATTTAAAAACAAGTGTTTGATCTAAATTTACATAAATATCCCCTAGGTCAGGATGGATTCGAACCTCGGAAACCTGATTTTGAAGGCAAAAGCCTCAACCAGAACACTATTGTCTCAAAGAATTTAATAATAATAATAATTATTATAATAATAATAATAATATAAATATAAAGGATCTTTCTCACCTAATATAAGGGACCCATTGGAACTTCATGTAGATTCTGAGTGGCCTCTGTCTGCAAGGGAGACCAGCACTTGCAGGACACCGAAGGCTAGCGACTGCAACTTTAATTGTCGATGTAAAAATAACAGCTGTGCCCCAAGCACGGTCAACTGAAAATGGCTGGCTGCGCCGAAATTCCAAAGCTTGGCGAGGATTGCATCAACGTTTTTTGTGCGACCGGCACTGCATAAATTAAAGAGAAATTCGGCAGTGGCCCGTGTAGCTTTATTCCGATCAATAGTCCTTCCGATCCACTGCACAGCCGGTGTCGAGGTTCTAGGCGTGGAGCTCCCAACGCTTTGACCGGCACTTGGACATCGTTTGTGATCCACCCGTAATTCATTGGGTTTTTCTGTCGATCGCAGCTTTTTTTTTTTTATTAAAACTGCTAAAAGTGTCAGTATTCTTTCATTTCCCAACTCATTTCCTCGCATTCTTGAGAAATTTCGCTGATGTAACCGGATATATTTTAGTCAGTAAATTTTGACTGCCATTTTCGTTCCTAGCTTACATGTGCTGATGACGTCAAAGAATACGTCATCAAAAGATAACTCAAAAATGTATTACTAAATCATTCATCATGATTTACGTCCCTTTCTTAAAGCATCAATATTAATTTATTCCTTCTATAAATGGCATTATCGTCTATAGCCGATAATGCTTATTATTTCGAAGTTGGTTAAGTTTTTGGGAACCGGCCATTTACTTACCAATAGTATGTAACATTTAGAACAAATAAAAGTAATAACATAACATATTACTAAATATTCTATAAATTGCATCATTTCATAGTCGAGTAACAATTCGATTTTCATTTTCGATCTTCGGTCGGAAGTTCACATGAATGAATATTATCTTCTGTATTGCTGTACTAGACGAACAGCTAGAAATCTTAACTCAATATTTTTACATTGAAACAAGTAGCTTTCAACACATTTAAACTTGTAATACAAGGTGCTAATTAAAAGTGAAAAATATTGCCAATTTCAACATTAAAATCGATAGAAACCCAGCTTTTATGTTGTATGCATATTACTCTTATTTACCAAAACTTTATCTGATTGTGTTGAGTAAACAAACATAAAAGACTTTTCAATATGTAAATACAATTTATGTCATAGGCACTTTCCTGTTTGTTTGTTTGATGTAGCATTAAGGGATCGGATAGGATCGAAACAGATGAAGTGGATACAGTGGGATCCCGTTGTCACTCACTTGATGGATTCCCAAACTTATACTTATACCTACCAATGCAATTCAAAATTGAAGCTTGGTTGAATATTGCTTACGTTGCACAAACTTTAATTCAAGAATGGCAACGGACATTAAAGAGCGATACACCTCGGGAAATTTGTGTATCAGTGGAACGAGATTTAGAAATGAGCAAGGTACCTTTACTGAACGACACCAGATGTTAGATGCTACCGCCAGAAATGAATATTATCCAGGAATTACGAAAGAAAGGCCAAACAATCCGGACTATGCTGCTCTTAGTGTGCGTTTAGATTCGTTTACTGGCTGGGACAATCAATCTGTGAGTCCTGACGAGCTCGCAAAGGCTGGATTCTATTTAACTGGTAAGTAATATGTCATCCTTGTCTGATGTTTTTACATGTACCTCCTCACAAAATGTTCAAAGTCATACTGTCGTTTAGGAATCGAAATAGTTCTGTTTACTGTGTTAATATTGAGTTGCAACTAACCCGGAGATAGGAGGCATCGACAGTTATATGCATTTCAATTAATTCTTAATAAAATTGAGTCAGCAATATTTTAATACTTGTAATGTTTGTTGGCTTTCTCATTGTCCTTTCGATTAATTGAAATGAAACCACTGTTTAAAACTGTTTACAAAATCAACTGAATTTTAGTAATAAAAAATAAAGCAAAAATCATCAAGTTCGATTGCGTAACGTTCAGATTTTATCTAAAATGTATTAAACAGTAGCTGCTTAAAATATCAATTGGTTTGGAGTTATAGTCTGTCAACGTAATTAACAGATCTTTGACAGGATTTATTTTGAAAACATATGAATAAGGAGTTACAAGATGTATCTTCTCCTATCAATAAACTGGAAAACTATGTCCTTAGCCATTGATAATCCAATAGTTAATCAATGCCCTATTATGATAATGAACAGGTGTAAGCGATTGTGTTCGTTGCTTCTTCTGTGGGACTGCAATAAAAGATTGGCAAATGGGTGACTGTCCAATGACAGAGCATGTTCGATGCAGTCCTAATTGTGCTTTTCTAAGGCAAAGCGAGGTAAACTGCAGTTGTTATTAAATTTCCTTGTTACAATTTCCATGAATTCATCAACTTGTAAGGACCCACTTCAGATACACTTTACTTTAAGTTCACCCTTATTAAAATATTGTGTAACTGGCTATCTGTAAACTTAAGTCTTAACAAACAAAACGTGATAACTGATTACGGGCGAAAAATATGATACTTACTTGTCATAGGTGTTACATGTAACTAGTAACCGTCTTAATATATTCTTAACATTCTATGTCTTTTGTATAAAACCACAGTGACATCGGCATGTCGCTAATACTCATTACCAACACATCCAGAACTATAGAGACGAATGGAAAGATCAGTTTGCAACGTAGAATTTAAATACGCCAACAATACAACAATATTTTAACAACAACGAAAGTCATATTGCCACTTAAGATTTAAACCACCACGCGCTTGATCCTCATCTGAACAACACTGAAACAATTTTCTACTGAATATACTTAAGTCTAACCACTACCACAGTTAATGTTGCATGCAAAACTATTAAAGCAACAAAGAATGAATAAGAAAAAACATGAATGTTATCCGATTCATCAAATAACTTTGTGGTTATTCATATTATTTATAGCAGCAAGAACATTGCACTGACGACCTCTTAGTAGAGCTTTTTAGTAGCGTGGCTTCAAAACAAATAATTGATATGGGATACAGTCAGGAGGATGTCATGGATGCCATCAGATTTGCAAGGGAGAAATTCACTATAAAATGTAAGTTGCCTAATTTCTTTCTCAGTCTGAACACAGTTATTTTCTTGGCGGTTTCAGTTAGTGAGACCGACGGCTTCCAAAGGATTGTATCCCAGTTCAGTAGAACCCCAAAGCCATTGGACCCAATATAATGCTGAGAAAATTACACTGTATTATCTTTGTGTGTATGCAGGGTATGGCAAAAATAACCACCATAATATAAGCTTTATCAAATGAAACTTTTCTAGGAATGTTAAACGAGTTAACAATTCGAAACACAAAACAGCTTCGAATATTTAACACATTGAGAAATCGAAAAGGTATCTCAGTCGTTTAAATACGTTTTAAAATGAATCAAATTAATTTAGATTTGGCACCTTAACGTTTATATGATTTCTTTAAATTGTTCTTTGAAAATCCCTGCTTTTCGTCGTAGATTCTACAGATTTAAAGGCCCATCATCTTCTTGAATACCTGCTGGACGCAAACTTTTCAAATACTTCAAGTCATGCGCATGCAGAGAATAACAGAGTTTCATGTTTGGAAAACTGTAAAAGTGCCGTGATGAGTGCTGTACCAGGGAAAACCGATGCAAATGCAAACAGCATGGAGACTGGAATTTCTTCTTGTGAATCAAGCAAAGGTATAATTTTATCCATTACTTATAGAAAGTAATAATGTTTAAGTCGTTAATATTTTTGAAGAACTGGGCTATAATATATTATATTTGTCTTATTTTGTTGCAAGAAGCTTGTAGAACAACATACAGGTCAGGAGTTAATGTGTCTTTGGTAAATGTTTGACATTTCAGCTGTTTCTTAGGTTAAATATACAATTAACTACATGACTGTAAAACTTAAAGGTGAGTTTGTTAACTTATTATGTTATTTGTAATGATAGCAAAAATAATAAACAATTATTTTTGTACACATAATGAAATTATTTCGAAGATTGACTGCAGCTTTCTGAAGTGACCTCTTCCCGTGACGTGTCCCAAATCGTATTAACTGTTTTGGTATATATTTAATAAGAAAAAAGATAGTGTCTATAGCTGGGAGCGAACCCGATGCGTCACGGCGAAATCCGTGCAATACCTGCGTCGCAACCAAGTAAAAGAGCAATATTTATATATGGAATATGCTCAAAATTCTTTTGCACTTGCCTTCAATAATATGACATTAAAACGCTATGACATTGAATTGTTAACTGTATTTTTGCAATGTAGTCGATTGGTTTTGTTTTTTCTTTTCAGAGCAATGGAGTTTGCTGGAGCAGAATCGCCGGCTACGAGAACAGAGACTCTGCAAGATATGTTTAAATGAGGAGGCGTGTATTGTTTTCCGACCATGTGGTCATTTGGTGTCATGTGTACAATGTTCTCATGCGTCAAAAACATGCGCAGTCTGTAGAAGTAATATTCAAGACAAACTACGAGTATACCAATGCTAAACAGCGTAAACATGCCCCATTCATTCATTCATTATACTTTTTGGAATAGCATGGCATAATTTTTTGCAATTGCAAGTTACAAATTCAAGTGTTATCAAGGTAACATTCTAAAATAATAAAATTTGTTTTTCAGTCAATATTATATTAATTATCATGCACAATGTGACATAGTTATTAGAAATTACATGTACATGTATCAATGAAGAATTTACATATATCAGTATTCAATTTTGCGTTAATTGAGGTAATGAAAAACATTTGGGATGAAAAATTATAGCAAGAAGCCTTTATGTTTTACACATTTTAAACAATTTGAAACCAAATGTTTAGTAAAAGTGAAATTGCCAGTTGTGCAGCATAATTCAGAGAACGTTGATGCTGACTTAAATTCTTTCCAAAAATCACATAATTATATCATGCATGAGTCGGCTAACACATGTTTATTTATTTTTTAATATTTTGGCAAAATACATGACATTATTCGAGATTATTAAAGCTTGAGCTCGATAAAAGGCTGTGCCTTAGTTCATATATAAACCTTATTAAGTCAGATGTATGTTTCAAGGCAGAAAACCCAGCACAAAATAAGCAAAATATGCATACAGAGTACTTTTCCATGATGAAAAATTCCGGTATGAACTGGAAATTACTTATTAATTAAGTATATAAAGACAAACATTGCCAACGTATGTATAATTATCTGCAAGCTATGGTCAGTGATAAAAATATGGCAATGGCTGTAGAACAGAGGCAATTATTTACGAATTATGCAAACGGAACGTTATGTATAAGCGGCGACAGACGTGAGAATAGATAAACAAGGCATATAGTAAACAACCTAATATTCAGAAAGGGCCTAGAAATGTGATTTCGTTGCACCCTAGGGGGGGGGGGGGGGGGGCAAAGGTTGACTGGTACCGTTGGAAAGCTTAGGATGTCTCCAGTAAGAATTCACTTGTTAGACATTTATAAAGTGGTGCATAACCATGGCAACCAGGTTTACATGACCACACACATAGAAACAACTGTTTTACACACCACATAGCAATTTGCCTATATCATTTACATAACACAAACAAATGTTCTTTTTATTTGTTGCAATTGTATTATAATGAAAAGAAAACATGTTGGAGAGATTTCAGCAGCAGTTACTTCCCTTGTTTTGTAAAACATGTATGGTTTATCAGTTATTTCCCTTATTTGTAGTTACGCCATTGCTGTTTATCTTCTTTTCTGTAACAGTAAAGTTATGAATGTCCTTTTAACATTTTTCACATTCATATCAATTTAAAATTCATTATTATTATTATTATTACATGAAGACCTTTTATTACCATAATGTAATATGTTACCCTATTGCTAATTCAAGCATAATATTCATGTTTTGAGATGAACAATCATAACATATAGTGTGTAATTAAATAATTGTGCTTGATAACTTTAAGTGTTCTTGAAACTTGCATGACTTCAAATTTTCAACATACATAACATATGTTACTCATTAGAATAAGGCTTGTTTTCTTGTTTTTATTTGTTTTTAATGGTTATAGCTGATATCTTTTTGAAGAAATTAATTGTGTGTGCTCTTTACACTGTCCTGATGTTTGTTAGCCCTGTGTAGATTTCTAATTACATTGACAGTCGTTTTTTAAACTAATATTACTGATTTAATTAAGTATTTTCTCTTAAACTGATATTATTGTACAAAAAACTTAACACATTTACAAAACTGTATCCCAACTATGCAATCATTTTAGATTAAACTATAAAATAATAATAGTAAGTGGTTCATAGTATATACTTTGTTATGTTACGTGGTTAAAATGTAAAAGTAAACAAATATTGCTTTGAAAAGTGTTACAAACAAAACTAAATAAAATTAATTATATGTTACCTAATTATTTAAGTAATGTTTTTTTAAGAAAAAATGACTTAGAATAAAGAAAACAAATTTCTTTATTATCGTCATTGTTTTTATCTAGATTACCGAAGAGTCACTCATAATGTGAATATGATCTTTCTTTTAACTATATTTACTAAAAACAAAGATGAAAGCACCAGTTCTGGTCTTTTAGAGCAATAATAACTGATATTACTGTTAAATAAAACACGTGAAAAAAGAAAAATAAATTGTCCTAAATGAAACATTATTTTTTCCATTGTTCAAAGAAAGCAGAATTTGTTAAGAATTCCTTAAGATCTTTGTAGAATGCTATTTTTCTTAAAGACAAATAATTGTTAAAGAGAAACATCGTCATTTAAAAGACAATCTGTGTAATGCAGGTTATGGTAAGCTAATAAACAAACTTATGTATAATATTTTTTTTACTTGAGTTAAAAAATTGCTATATAATGCTCATGCTGTTTCAATGGTTTACAAATTCTACACTGAACCTTAGTATTTTAGATGAATAAAACTATTTTAAAAACATTTCTAACATCAAATAATTAAATCAGCTAATTTGTGTAAAGTTGACATTAAGTAGCTTTCAAATTTGTTATATATCAACTGTAACACCATATAATATGATATAAAAATATTTATCAGAATGTTAACTAATTGTTTGCAGTGTGTTTTTTTTTCTTATTATTTTTCTGATTATTAAAGTGAAAATTGGTAACATATTATAAGATGACAAAAGAAATAAATAGAACAATAAAATGATAAAATATGTTACTTTGGTTTATTCTTTCTTTTCTACAATTTATTAGAACAAATTAATGTTATCTGTCTCAATTCAGAGTATCTGGACTTACCTTTAGACTGGATGCAACAACCCATAATTAGTATAAAATTAAGCTGTACTACACTGTTGTCACTGAGCCATATTGATAGGTTTATTGTTAATTTAAAAAGAATTTTAAAAAGGTCGACCATCTACATCATACATATTTATTTCAAGACATATTGAGCAGTACACAGATCATTAACCTCTAAAGTTAAACAATATTTAAACTAAAAATAGATTACTGTTATATCACCAGCATCAATACCTTAATTTCCTTTTGAAACATAATTTTAATATATTACCTATTTTAATACAAGATGCATAAAGTGCAGGAAGGTTGTGAACCTATATACAGGAATGAGATACTTATTTATTAAAACAAAACTGGCACTGATTTGTTTACTGTTTTATCACAGCAACTGTCATATTACCTCATCTTAATTATGGTTATAGCAGTGGTTACACATCAGTTACAGGTAATTTTAATGGAGACGTGTATTGCTTGTCTTTGAAAAAAAAAATAAATCAAATGATATCATGAATAAAAACATTGTTTATTATAATATTCTTGATAACACACTTATAGCTTATCAAACGCAAATAATTAATTATTTCATTTTTATTACTAACTTGAATTTCATAATTTTAAGTCACCTTTCTTTGAGAACAATTGATTATATTTATCACTAGAATCACTATTTCATATGGATATAATTGTAACTTAAAACAGAAATTCATCTTAAAATGACTTCTTTACTAAGTGCAGTCTGATGTGTGTTGGTTCTTAAAATACATTATTGTTGCAATTTATCATGAAAGAAGGTATGTAATTTATATCGCTATTGTGCAGTAACTAAAATTGGTTAATACATTCTTTTGGGTAACATATTAAAAATGGTGATTTATGATATAGAATTTATTTTATTATGATATAATGCTAACTTGTAATTAAAACTCATGAAGAGATGTATTGAAACAAAAACAATTACACCAAAACTTCAAATTTATTAACCATAGGCTTAAGTATATGATATAGCATGATACTAAAGTCACATATAACCAAAGTTATGGATATTATTAACAATATGTTTGACAAAGTTTAACTTTTATTCACACAATATATCTTTCATAGTTTATTTCTTTATAATTTATTTTATTTATAGATAATTTCTTTGCTATCTTTGAGATGGTTTTTTTTTTGCATTTTTTTCAGATATTTTGGTTAATGGAATTTCCAAATATATGTATTAATTTACATACATTAAACAAGAAGTGTCTCAATGTGACTTTATTACATTTAAATACTGCATTCTTATTTATATAACTCCTTAGGAACTTAATCATACTAATAAATTAAACAGAAATTACTTGCAAATGCAAGTAAGAAATGTTTCATACAATTTTTTAAACTAGGTTTTGATGTTAAGTAACATATCTTAATGACTATTTATAGACCTGTAGCTAAGGTTGCAGATGTTTTATTGCATTAAAAATTTAAAACAAAAACATCTTCATGGTGTAAAAAAAATAGGTTTATTTCAGAACTTTTATAATTGCCGATTATCTCTTTATACCGTAAAATTTTCTCAAAGGTCACGTATTCAAATAGGTGTTACGGTAAAACACCCCACTAGCCAGAAAGCAAACAAATTGCAAAATACGTAGAATGGTATAGGCTTTCAGAAAAACATAGCCTTCAAAATTCCGCAAGCGGGGGTCTTATTGGCAACATAAAACATATGTAAAACATGTGTTAGCTAGCTCAGAAATAACATTTAACCATACAAAATATATGATTATGTGGTATTTTGAAATAAACTATTTAGAAAATCAAATTCGTATCATTGCATTTAATGTAACGTATTGTATTTTGAATGGTTAGGTAAATTACTCAGAAAAGGGCAAAATCGCACCCAATTTTGATAAAAGCACATTACATTACACTAGTTTTATTCATAATAAGTAACATTGTACTGAAGAAAATAGTCTTTTAAAAGATAACTGGTCTTGGGTTGAAGCAATTCCTACAGAACAGTTATGAAATATTTGGCTCATGTAAAATGGGTAGTGTCCGTTATCCTTGTTAGACTTCTTCATGCACCACTTTATGAAGGTCTAACGAGTAAATTCTGATTGTAGACATCCTAAGCTTTACAACGGTACCACACAACCTTTGCCCCCCCCCCCCCCCCCCCTGGGGTGCAACGCCCACTGGGGTGCAACGTAAGTGTAATTTTCCTGGGCCAGGTTGCGTACTAATAGAGATTCAGGATTTGGAAGACAATACGTGCACTATACGAGAATTATGACTGAAAAACCAAAGAATGTCGACTATGCAACCTTTAATGCACAAATCGGGTCGTTTTGTAGTTGGGACAACTATAAGTTCAACTTAACGAGCTTGCAGAAGCTGGTTTTTATTACACAGGTAGACAAATCTTTTATTTCTATAAATGCGTTTTAGAATGCTCCGCGGTAAATAATTCTTAAAGTAAACTTTAAGATTTCAGTGACTATTGCATTTTGGGAAAATGTCCTACAGTAGCTTCGATAACGACTCAAACCTCGGGTATCCGGCTAGCTGTAACAAGCCTCTATCATTTTAACTTCCACTTTGCTCAGAGGAGCGCTAATGGTAATTATTTTTAATTCTAGTGACATAAAAGTGAAATATGCATATCAGGAATGGCCACATCAAGCAGACACAGCCTACAAACACAGCCTGCCCACACAGCCTAAAGTTAGAAAGGAAAATAGAGCATGGTTTAACAATAATCAGTTTCAAAATGGACGCCACAAACAATTAACGAAAGTGAGAACCCGAGGGGTTACCGCCTTGGAACGGTCAGTGGCACAATAATTTGCCACTGGGTGTTAAAACCAGGTTCTAGGGTGCGCCAACCTCATACTTGCCTCAACAGGTTCTTATATCACAAAACAAGTACAAGTTTTGGAATACAAGTATAGGAATCATAAGCGAACAAGTTATTTGAATTGCGGCATGTAAGTCAGTTTACCATAAAAACATGAAACTCATACCACTGAGGATTTCAAAGATGGTCAGGAAAAAGTATTTAAACACTACTGTTCTCATGTTGCTTACAAATAGATGAGAAGTCTAAATGCGGTGTTATCTTAATTAACAGAAACAGTATTTAATATGTTAAGTTTAGTTGGTGTTGAAGTAAAAACAACACACAACACGTAGGAAGAATAGTGGCAACCGTGGTTTTACAAAACAATTTTACATTGCTGTGAATAAGTGGTCCGAGAATGTTTATAAGTAGGCGATGCAGAATTTTGTTATCGAGGGCTCAGTGCGAAACTATCGTATCGCACTTTTTATCAATAATGGTTTTATTTCATAGTTCGACTTGTTAAAAAAAATCCCCAAAAAGTATAGATTAAATCTAGTATATTTTTTTCAAAATTAAAAGAAATTGAAAAATATTGTGTCTGCTATCTGGTTTTTTGCTCATTGCGAAACTATCGTATCTGATTTTTTTTTTCTTTTTACACAGAATGATCATTTTCTGAATATATTCATAATGTATATATAATTGTTTTTATTAAAAGTAGATAAATATTTGCTTTATTCAAATTTAGTTGTAACAGTTGCAATATTTAGAAAGAACTTTAAATTATGGCGGTTAGTTGAAAATAATTTATTTGAGGACATAATATTCCTTTTGCCTCGTAACGCAAAAAAAAAATATTTCAAAAATGTAGCTCGCCCGACTGTGTCGTCATTTCAAGAATTGAAGTAAACTGTCCGAAGTTTTCTTTTCTCGTGAAGTGCCCCTATTGATTATTAATAAATATTTAAATTTATTTAATAAAATTTCATAGATTTGCAACATGGGCGAGTACATGTAGCGTAGCAATTAGTTGACAACTCATTCCTTTTGTCACATTTTTATTTCTTCGACTTAAAATTTTGTCATATTGGGATCCCAACTTTAAAAATCTTTCACTTAAAATTGACCTAAATTTACTTGGTACAATGTAAAACCCATTTAACCTTGTTTTCTGAGAAAGTTGAAATCGATGACAAATTTCGATAAGCAACCAATAATATTTGAAGCATACAAATACATATACCGGTAACTTTTGCGAGTGTAGCGATTCCGGATATGCATATTTCCCTTTTTCTAAGAAAGTTGATATCGATGACAAATTTCGATAAGCAGCCAGTAATATTTGAAACACACAAATACATATATAAGCAACATTTAAGAACTTTGGAGTCATTGCATATCTTTTTTCATTTGAGAAAGCACCACATTTATAAGGTCTTAAGGTTTTGTTGTATAAGCTGTTATAAATGACAACCTCCGGTAAAAATCACCGTCTTTCATACGAAACACGTTCTTCTAATGTTTCTTCATCACTGTGTATAAGTGGTACGAGATATACCAACCCAAAACGTAGCGATATCGTTCCAACGGGAGCAGCAGAGGGGCCAGAGAAAGCCGACTCCGATGCAATAAGTGCAAGAATGGTGTCATTTTATTCTGACCGGAACTGTCCTTCAAAGTTGATGAATTATGGATTTTATAATACTGGTTTGTAATTTTGTGCTCTCAAAAATAAACTTGACACATTGAAACACACGATTTTTTAAAAAAAGCATTATAAAACGAAATTCATGTTGTTGTTTTTTTAAATAAGACTAAAAAGATTACACTTGTAAATGCGAGCATTTAGAAGTGCTCTTGAGTGAGCGTACTTAATAACTTAATGTTGGTTGAAATATTGTGGAAAAAGATATACGTTTTTAAAGGTTTTTATAATGAGGTTTGCACATATATATACAACATAACACTTCGAACATTTGGTTCTTTAATGAATTTCTAATGATCACAAACACCAGTAATATCAATATATTCCTTGCAACAATTAGTGGCAAAACATATTGACTTTGCTGATCCTTTCTTACTTTTTTATGCAAAGGGCAAAATAAAATGATATTGCCTCTACTTGGAGGCGAATAGATACGGCTACAGCGCCTTGAGTTACATTTAACTGCTATGTTAGTAATACGTGTTTGCTGGCTAACACAGACAATTGTAAGGATGTATCGTTCATTTCTGCACGTAGGCTTGTATTATTGGCGTCGAATATTTAAATTTCAGATATCAGCGACACATTTTGGTGCACAGTATGTCGAATTCGTTCCAGAGATATAGTTTTTGTTGCATGCGGACACCTGCTATTTTGCGAACGCTGCCAACTTCATTTCAAGTACTGTCCAGCGTGCGGAACAAAAATTAAACCATGGGTGAAAGTTTTATGGAATTAAGCAAATTTGGCATTAAAAATTTTAAACTACGTCAACAATAGACTTTAAACGTTTAGAACAGATAAACATATAGTTTTATATGAATAGATATCAGCGATACAACTGGAATTTACCCATCATCTTCGTACTCGTCAATTGTTGACCGATCTTTTCATGGACGTCTAACTACTTTGATTTATCACCCCATCCCGCCAGAAAAGAAGTAGAATTCTTTCTGGCCTTTGGCCGAACATTCAGATATGTCAGTCTATTTACAACTGGAAACTACTGCCATTGGTTCTTTATATTTGTTAAGGATGTTATCATAGCATGCGTTTATACAATGATATAAATTGGTGATGCCTGTTTTAAGTTTTCAGTTTTACACAGTTATATTTTTTAATTTATTTATTTTTTCTGGAAACATAAAACTACGTTAAACTGCTTTGAGTGAACTAATTTTTAATAAATTTAATTAATGTTTAAACTTGATGATTTATTAAATATAGATAATAACCATTTTCCATCACTGGATAATTAGATTAAAGATCCTAAAGAACTACAATTAAATAAAGCGAACTGGCCCAACCTTGAAAGTGTTCAATGTGTACCTAAATGATTGTTTGTTGCTTTAGTTTCTTTTTTGCATGATAAAATATTTTTGTTTTATATTTGAAAACCAGAAAGTTTTATGTTGCTACGTCTTATGTTTTTGTGTAAATTTTTTGTCATAGATTGTACTTTTGTGTACGCTTTTGTTCTTTGTACTGCCATGTCATTTTGTTTCTGTTGCATATTCCTAAACATTGTCAGACGTACAATTTCTAATTTCAAATATCGGGATGATTTTTGAAAGAAATTCAGGTTCCTGTGGTACAAGACAGTGAGAGACCGTGTGAGACCGTACGAGACCGTATATACAACCGCATATAAGTCCACTCTACGAGTGAGCTTAACCGTGTCAATATCGTATATTAGTCGTATATAACAAAAGTTGATGGGGCCGTATGTAAGCCCTGTAAATGTCCAGTTAATCGAGTAAAAGTCGTGTTTAATCATACTAGGCCGTAACAGACCGTACTAGACCGTACTTGGAACAGTGCAACAATCGTATGATAATCGTTTGCAAATCGTGTTCAAACCGTGACAAACCTTACTTAACCGAGTTTATCCGTGCTTCGTTCGTACATACTCGTGCTACATTCGAGTTTAAATCGTACTAACCCATACCTCAGACACGGTTGGAGCTCAATACTCGTACAAGTCAACCCGTGTATATCCGAGTATACCGTATTAGACCGTGTGCCCAACCTTGTTATGTGTGAGACAGGCTTAATATTCAACGCTTACTACTCTTAATATGAGTTTTTCTTTTATATGCTAAAGTTTCGAGCAGTCATTTTTTACTGTAATTTTAATAATGCTGTCCTTCTTTTACAGCTGTTATCGTTGATAGTTAGTGTTCCTTTGTTTTAGTCGGATAATAGCTTACAAGCTAATGTTTCTTATTATTTGTATATCAAACCGACTTTAAATAAAGTTTCTTTTATCTTGTATCTTGTATCTTGAACACTTCAGAAAAGCAAGCAATCTGTCTTTATCTAAATCTTTCCATTGAAAATGGTAACGTCACTACTAAAATATATGATAAAAGAGATTATTTTAATTGTAATATAGTAAATGTTCCGTGTTTAGACGGCGATGTTCCTATTGTAACATTTTACGGGGTTTTTATCTCACGACTTGTTCGCTTTTCAAGAGCTTGCAACGATGTACAAATGATTTCAATGAGCGTAATCTTTGCATTACAGAAAAACAAGGTTATCGGTATCCCAAATTGAGAAATACCTTTTGCAAGTTTTATCGCCAATACCCAGATCTAATTTATAAAAACAGGTGCAGTTTAAAATCACAATTGCAACTAGGTATTTCACAACCAGTTTTTTTATGGATATTTAATTTAATTTAAACTAGAGAAGATAAAAGGCAATGTTAATTTCTCCCGGTTGTTCGTAAAAACCATCTGTAATTTTAAAAAGAAATGTTACCAACATGATATTTTACAGCGCTCTACAGGCCTGGTGATTAATAACCTATCTACAGTTGATCATGATAATGCTTACCACTTTGGTTTCACGACGGTGGCAGGGGTTTAAAAGTTTATGAAGGTTTATGGGGAAATATTTTCTTAAAAAAAAACCTAGAAGCTCGATTTATTTCTTTTATCCCTGTCATCGTGTTCATGCTGATTTTGATCCAGAAGCTCTGTATCATATAAAGCCCCTTCAAACATAGGCGAAAGCCCCCCCCCCCCCCCGCCCCCCGACGTCAACTTCCGATGACTGGCGAATAGGACTTGGGCGAAATTCGTCCCAATAATATAAGTACGATGTACATCGTTGGTGGTGTTCGTAGGAATGCGTTTACATTTGTATGCGCGTTACATGTACCATTGGTTGCGATTAGTATAGTTCGTCCGGAAATTTTGAACATATTTAAAAATTGTAGCGATTAAAAGTTTGGTCTGTGATTCGGTTATAACATTCGTTTTAATACGTTAAACAATCGCAAAGTCTTCGCATAGCTTTCGCCAACTGGCGTAAGAGGTCGCATGTTTTCAAGTGGTTACCAGCTAATTTGCATAGCTCAAGCGATCGATGACGATCCTATGACGAACCTTTGCGAAAATTTGCGAAAAAGTACGAAATATGGCGAATTAAAACGCATTGCGAATAAGAAATTTCTCGACGAATAAAAGCGAATGTTAACGACTAGAAAACGAAAGACATACATCTGCATACGAATTATTACGAAGGATAACTACAGCAAACGACTCCAAGCGAATAAAAAAAACTAAATGTCATGAGTGGATTTGAGTATCTCAAAAGGTTGTTAATTTATATATCAGGAGGAGGCGTAATATCAAAATAATTAGTCATACCTTCGTGTGGCTGCCGTTGCTCACCAAGAAGTCTTTAAGCAACATCCACCAGTTTATCAGAGGCAGATTTAGGTGGAGAAGCGGAGCCAGAGCACGCCGCATTTGGAGAAGAAGACCATATAAGAGAAGATCCTAGAACTTTCAAGATTTCTCCATATGCCAAGTGAATAATGAAATATTGGAAAGGGTCCATCATCGCCTCTGGAAGCAATACTACTGATTAACGGAGTACTTGGACCCAGGTCTCAATTAAGCTTCTACGCTGCGCCACCTGGTTTTTTTGTGTCAAGTACCCAGACATTAAGTACTTATGGCGAGTCGCCAGCCCCCCACCCCCTCTCCTTGACACCACAAGAATGTAAAGGTTTTAAGCATGATAATATTTTGATTCATTTATTCAAATTCTACTCTCACAACTTAATGAGGTTGAGGTATCTTTTTATGCAGAATTCACTGGTTGACCAGGGTTGAAGATTATTAAACTGAGATCTGAAACCAATCTCAAGTCTCAGAAACGCCCTTTCGTTAAGCTTCGCATTGATTCGGAATAATGCGCAATGTTACGCTTTAGTTAATTAGGAAAAAATCCCATTTCAAAATGGGAGAAAACATCCCATTTCAAAAAGGGAGATACATCCCATTTCAAAATGGGAGAAAAATCCCATTTCAAAATGGGAGAAAAATCCCATTTCAAAATGGTAGAAAAAATCCCACACTTTAATGAGAAAATTAATCATGGCACTATATACATATGCAAACATTGCGAATATGTTTATTTTATACTTATTCAACTACATATTACACTGAAATAAAGCTTCAAACAAATTCACTCATCTAATACAACACAAAAATTATTCGAAAAAAAAAGATGTCGCGCAGATACATTTTCATGTCCAAAACAGTTCTGTTTCTTAGAAAAATAGTTCTTATGTTTACATTTTTTTAAAACTTAGACAAATTCTATCTATTGTTTGGTTGTTATTTTCTACCATGTTAAAATGGGGTTTTTCTGCCATCGGATTTTTCTCCCATTTTTTTATGGCTGAAAAATCCCATGGGATTTTTTACAAATTGAAATTTTGAACGCAAATGAAGATTTTATGTGTCCTTATATATCATTTATGCAAAATAACACAAAATATGACAAAATAAAAAAATCTTTAAAAATCCCATGATTTTTTTTCTCCCATTTTCCAGAAAATGGGAGAAAAATCCCATGGGAGCTCCTATGGGAGCTCAAAAATCCCATGGGATTTCCAAAACTCCCATGGGATTTTTTCGATTTCAAGTCATCTCACAAGGTCATTTTAAGACATAGAACGATCCAAATTGCCAATTAATAATCAGTTCCACCTATTTAATCATCATATAATCAAATATTGCCGATAGGACCAGAGCTGAGTTTGCGAATAAACCGGATTCGCAAAGATAAACCGGAACCTGTTGTTTCATATTTGCGTTCCAAATCAATAAACAATAGAATGTAGATGTTTGCGAATAACAGTAACCGTTCGTCTTAATTCGTAAATCATTCGCAATAGATTACCTTCGTATACCTTTCGTTAAGTTTCAGATTTTGTAACACATTTGCAAACAGTTTCGCTCAAAATACGCAAGAAATGACAAATTTGTCCGATTCGCCAGGCTGCGTTAAACAGAATCTCCTATGCTTTTAATCCAGTGTATCGCATTTAAAGAATCTAAATCTAAATTGGTCTTATAGTAATTAGTAGGGATGGCAACAAGTAGTAAAATTAGAAGTTGAGTACTCGGATAATCTTCGAGTACGCGGATGGTCATGCTGGTAGCGTCAAAAGAGTTGTGCTATCAAAACATTCAATTTGCTATTTGACATAAGTGACAAGTGCATACTGCAATACTTATTAGACATTTTGTAATTTAACTTCATTACCAAATCAAATCGTTAATCGCGTCACCTGTGATGACTAAGTGTGTCGCAATTAGCGCCTAATCGGCAACTTTTCAATTCTTTAACATCTAATATCAAACAAATCTTGAACAAAAAAGGGATTTTTTTTTAATTTGAACATTTATTTTTTATCAGAGTACTCGAGTAGTAGATTTAGTATTCGATACTCGGCGATTGATCGAATACTCGGTTACTCGATTACTCGTTGCCATCTGTAGTAAATCAAGCACCAATGTTTTGTGAAAATCATTATAACATGTTAATGAAATGCCAATGATAAATTAGTCAGAGGTGTGTACGAGTATATACTACACAATGGTGTCGATATAATTCCTGAAAAAAATAAGTTTAATATACAATAAGTTTCTTTTTTGTTATTAAGCATACGTGTAGCTCTAGCGCAAAACAGTTTTCTTAACCTTACATTTTCCAAAGTGTTGTTGTGTGGTGTTGATCTTTGTCGATCTATCAGTTTATACAGTTTATATTTTCTCCCTAATTTATTTGTTCTTATAAATATTAACTGTGTCTACAACTTGCCAATGCAAAATGTTTGTATTTTTAATAGACACCAGTTCAAAATTATTTTTATAGTTTCAAAAACATTTGTAGATTTTAATGTACTGTGTACCTTGTCTCAGACATATTCAAATCGTACAAATAAGACACTTTAAAATGAATGTCATGCTGATGATTAGCGTTTTATTCAGTCTTTTAAAGGCTAAAATAATATGAACATTAAACTGTCATCGTTTATGATATTTAAACGCTGTGCTAAAATCGGTTCTGGTGCAAAAGTTTCATGACATTTTAATGTTGTATTATTTAATTGCAAAAGCAATAAAACGCTTAAACATTGAAATTGAGAGGATTCCGTATTGATATTAACTTTATTAGGTCAGATGTATGTTTAAAGGCAGATAACCCAACAAGAAATAAGCAAAATATACATACATAGTACTTTTCCATGATGGAAAATTCCAGTATGAACTGGAAAGTTATTTTTATTAAGTATAGTGGTGAAATATTAACCTGCCCATTATGCATACATTACACAGTGGTTGAACGTGCTATTTTGAGACGGAGATATCCTTGCTATTTTGGACTGGTCTTTTGCATTTGTATGTATATCTTTAAAACTGCATTCACTTCCACATGCGTCTATAGCGCAGTTGGTAGGAAGGCAGAAAATAGCAAACGACAATTTTGTTGTCGCTTGGCGCGGGTTCGAGTCGTACTTGGACCTATAATATTTTTCGTGGCGTTTTATATTGTAGATGTTTATTGTTTATTTGTGTATTTTTTTAATATTATGTTTTTTTTGGCTTTATTGATTTATTTTTATGGACTTTTTATTGTAATATTGATATTTCCATGTCACATATTATATCAGTACAAAATATTTCAAACATATCACAGCAGTTCTGTTTCACTTGCGGTGTCGGTGCCACTGAATGACCATCTGCCATACATGTAGAAATTAACAACTGTTTCCATCCATGTGGAAAATAACAAAAACGTTAAACTTTATATAAATAAACGCTTTTACTTAAAAAAAGTGTAAAACAAAAATGGCACTAGCAGGACTCGAACCACATACCTTTAGCGTTTGAATGCTGCACTTTACCACTGAGCCATTCCGCTTTCATACCTGCCTAGCGGAAAGAAGACACCTACATGTATATACTGCATAAGTAATGGATTTCCCGTTGAGGTAATGACGACTTTCACGCTTTGGTGATAAAGTTAACAAGAAATATCAAAAAGATAAACGGCGTAGATTGTATATGAAATGACGCAGTTTGTAGCTGGTATTATTCACTTCATCTTGATTTACGTGTAAATTAAATAATTTCATTGTAAATCCTTCACAATGACTTAATTGCGGACTCGCAGTTTTTTCGCGTAACACATTACTCGTAGTTGCCAGATTTAAGACTAGTAAGCACATTGTAAAATCCTCAGTCGCAATAAAGAACGTGTTTTATATAAGAAACGTATTGTAAAAGGCATTGGTTGTGTTTATTCTTAAAACATAATGTATCAGATGATATATCAATTGCTGAAAGATTAAAATATATTAAGTGAAGACTTCAAGACTTATATCGCGAACTCATTGTTTACATCGCGTAGCATATTATATACGGCTGCCCGATTTAAGAGACAGGTAAACATTTCAATTACTTAAGGTCAGAGGCCAGTAAATAAAAAAGCCTGTCGCGGATTGGACAATTTTGTCTAGGGACGATTCGGGCTTAATTTATTTTCAAAGATTCATTGGCCAAAACTATAGAGAATAGAAATAATGTTTTGTTTTCAAAAATGTAAAATGACTTTAATTATATACTTAAAAAACAAAAATGATTATTTAAAACACATTTTGAAAGGTGATTTGTGTCACTTTAAAGAAGTTGGTACTTTCCTTATTTTGGGTTAGAGATTTGTTTACATTTTGGGGGTGGTTACTTTCGGTTTAAAATGCTGAGAGAATGAGTTGGTGAAGGCACCTATTCTTGGTCATTTTTGCATTTCCCAAGAGTGCCACTATGCAAATCTGGGGTAGTTTTGGAACAAGTCGTGTAAATAAAATCACAGGAGGACCAACTCTTATAATGTAAGTCTATGGGAAACTATTTAGTGATCTCTGACCTGAAAGAGCTGGGGCAAATTTCCATTAACTAAGTACTCACAAAGATGACAATAATTAAAGCTCGCATATTTTATTAGTACTTAAATTTTCAGTTTTACAGTGAAAGTGTAACATCGTTTTCTTTAAGCTTTTTCCACGTACTTTCACTTTCATTTTGTATAGGTTGATATAAAAGAGTGACTGTGTTATTGTTGACAAAAAATCCTAGTCAATGACGAGTACTGTAGTGTGCCTCATTTCAACATCTTTCAACACAAGAGGATAGAAAAGATCTAAACGTCACAGCAATAATCGTTTCAAACAGTGTATTAACTAATTATTAAAAAATCTACTAGATACCTCTTCACCCTGCTAGATGCCTCTCCGGTGGAAATAGCTACCAATCGAAAAAGTTTATTTAATTTTCCCGCTGCATAATAATATAATACAAGTATTATTTAGAACACTTCATTGGTTAATAAATTAGGTCAAAAGTGAGCTTAGACAGCTAACGCCGAAAAATATCACAACCAACCACCGAATAATGTATGCAAAATGGGCAGGTTAATATTTCACCACTATATATAAGGAATAACATTGTAATCGTATGTTTAATAATCTGTAAGCACGTTGAGTGGTCAGTGATAAACTATGGCAATGTCTGTAGAACAGAGGCAATAATTTACGAATTATGCAAATGGAGCGTTATGTGTAAGCGGAACCCGACGTAAGAATAGGCAAATAATAATCACATATGATTAATACTAAGACGTGTTCTGCAAAAGATAATTGTATAATTCCAAAAGTAGCCCCACGTCACGTACAGTACTGTGAACGTTTAATGTTACGAAATTTGCGTCTATCGTGCGTCCGTCTATCGTGTATCGTGCGTCCGTCTAACGTGCATCGTATGTCCGTATATCGTGTATCGTACATCAAGCGTCTTTTAATTTTATCATGCACCGTGAATAAGTTACTTGCTTCACAATTTTATATGATTTAATTTCAACCATCTATATAATATTTTGATAGCATTTTCAAATTTTAAGAAGTCTCGTACACAAATAATATGAATTGGCAGTATCGTGTATCGTGCGTCTAACGTGTATAGTGCGTCCGTCTACCGTGTATCGTGCGTCCGTATATCGTGTATCGTGCGTTTCGTTTGTAACCTTATACGTTCATAGTACTGTAATTCTTTAAAAATTCAATACTTTTAACGTATTTATATACCATTTATCTGTTTGAATCACCGATCTTCACCAAAGCACATTTACATTTTGAGACATATACCTTTAATTAATATTTATGGCAGGTAGATAAAGCAAACACTATAACCAGGTATTTGAACAGCTAAGACAAAAAAATCTATTACACGTTTTGAATATATTCAACATCGAAAGAATTTGCAACTCAAACGCAGTAGTTAGGTTAACATAAAGAAACGGGTATGCCAAGTATATCTGATTTCCAATATTCTCGACCAATAAAATTAATTTATTTAACTACTCCCAATTCATAAAACATGTTTAAAAAATCGGGTTTGACACTGACAACTTTCCCTTACTTTAACCACAGAAATTGTATCATCTAGACATCAGTTTTTAACAACAAACTGATTTAATTTTAATTGGATGTTATATTGCACTGCAGTTGTAATGTTAGTTTCAAGTAATTAAACTTAAAGTGTGGCTTTATAATACCAGCTACTTGTCAGTTATACTGAACTGTTGTTTAAGTAATTTCCTGATAGCTGACTTAAGAAATTAGTTACTGTGAACAATAACATGTTAGAGTGACCGCTTTCACATGTATATTGATGGTCATGTTTATTATGGTTATCAAAGCTAACTTTTGGATCATTTGACAACGTGCTCGGAGTCATGAGGCTATGCACTGGCGCCCTATGGGTTCGATTCCCAGGTTGGACAGACCTAAATCTCATTAACTTTTTGTTTAGATGTATATTGTGAAAATTGTTAAAGGAATTATTAGTAATAGTTTAATATCCTTTTTGGAAAAAAGGAGACTTGATATGAAACATACAATTATCTAAGAAAAGCCTGTCCGTGTTCCATCTGTAGGTTCATAATTATAGTCATGTTTTCACAGTAATCAAGCGTAACTATGTAAGCAAAAGCAAAACCGACCTGGTCTGCCTCAGTTGATGTTATACACGCTTTTTGTGGTATGAATTTTAAGCAGCAACGTATGTGTGAGCAATGAGATCATATTCAACATGTACTAGTCGTATTCTTTTTCGGCATCTTGAAGTAATATTTAAAATTCATGACAATTTTAAGTTGCAGGCGACTCTGCTACACTTAGTTGTAAAGCCATGGCATTATTCGTATAATAATTGATATAAAGTAAATCGTATTTATGCCAACACCATTTCTCTTAGTAGATGTAATCGTTGATGAAGTTCCTGGACTATGATAATATTATTAGATTATAATAGAATACAATTCTTAATTTTTACAGTATGACGAGTTATTTTCTGTGTTTTATATAACAGCCTTGCAGCGTCGATATAGAAGGCAGCAAGACAACTCGAACAAGATGTGTTTACGCAGAATCGTAACGTACACACTGTAGTTCTTCATCATATTGTCGTGATACAATGCATTATCTAATGATTAACTGTATTACGGTTCAGACTTGAAGAAACGAAAACTACGGGTTTTGAATACTACATTTACTATTCTGCAAAGTAATTTTATTGAAACTGATTTTATAATGAGCCTTTGATATACCATATTTAATATAAACAATAACATTTCAGACAAGTAACCAATAATCATATTATAATGTATGTCGTTCACAATATGATACATGAATTATATCAGCTGGCTTTATCTTAAATATTTACCACATAAACATAAAAGTAATGAAAGTACAAAAAATCAGCGATTTTTTTCTAATGGGATTGCTTTTTTCCCATTTATTGCAGAGAAAACCCAGTATAATTATTCTCACAAGCAGTATCTTATTTAAGTGTGTATCAAAAGTAGACAAATTTTGTTCTAACTGGAAGAACATTATGACAGGAATAAAAGCTTAGATATTGAATATCGCGTGTTGCGTTCGGGGTTTGCTTAAGTACAGGAGAGAACACCGTGTCATTAACAGGCAACCTAGTCTATAATTATAAAGTAAATTCCACTGTGTGTTTTAGCATTGTTTGCTGTAAGCTATGGATTTATAGAGTAATCGAGTCAATTTTACCAAAAAAATAAAATTGATCCTTGTACAGAGCAGACAACAACATTCATACGCTATATCAATAATACTTAGACCTTCAGAAAATAGCAAAAGTTTGAAGAGAAATATTAACTAAAATCAGAATAAAGCAATGCGAGGAGCATTTGGTAAATTTCCAATAGAGGTTTTTGGTGAATTTCCAAAATAGAGGTTTTTGGTGAATTTCCAAAATAGAGGTTTTTTTCAATAAAGCAAATTATGCAAATCGAATATAACACACACACACACACACACACACACACACACACACACACACACACACTATTTATAGCAGACTGGCCAAGATCTTTGGCATACATGACCAAAAGTTGAGAAAGAAGAAACAGTGTACAGTAAAAGATATTGTGGAAAAAGTAGATGTTTTTTACGAAAAAACAAACGAGATAAGAATGGGAAAAGTCATCTTGGCAATGTTTCGAACTTACCAATTGAGCAATCGAGTCCACCTCAAACGATTACCAATATATTTGCACAGTCATCTATTGCGTATATTTGTATTATTGGTAAAATGTGAATTTGCTGTATTCCTACTATTATTTTTTACATAATGTTTGCAATGGTATCGGTAAAATAGAATTACTCCTAATTTTTATACATTCTGAAATGCGTTTGTCGCCAGTTACAGGTACCAGTTTGTCAAGTTTTGGCTTCATACGCGCTTAAAAATGTGATCAGTAAATTAAGCTTCGCTGGTTAAAAAGTGACATCAAAATTGCTATAAGAGGTGTTACTCCACTTTGTTTTAGTAACATATTATGTAATTAGCAACTTCATTTAGAAGTTATTATCAGGATTTAAAATAGGATATGCGAAATCGTTTTTCGCGAGTCTTTTAAAACCATACCACAGACTTAAGCTTTAATTATTGTCTCCAAAGTGCTCGAGCTTTAATTATAATTCTCCAAAAAGTACTCGAGTTTAAAGTATCTCTCCAAAGTACTTTAATTATCCTCCCAAAAGTACTCGAGCTTTAATTATTATCTCAAATGTACTCGAACTTAAATTATTCTCTCCAATTTATTCGACCTTTTATTATTCTCTCCAAAAAGTACTCGAGATTAAGTTATTCTCTTCCCAAGTAATCGAGCTTTAATTATTATCTCGAAAGTAGTCGAGCTTTAATTAGTCTCTCCGAAGTACCCAATTTTTAATTATTCTCTACGGAGTAAACGAGCTTTAATTACGCTCTACAAAGTACTCGAGGTTTGGTTATTCTCTCCAAAGTACTCGAGCTTTATTATTCTCTCAAAAGAATTGAGCTTAATTTATTCTCTCCATATTACTCGAGCTTTAATTACTCTCTCTAAAATACTCGAGCTATAATTATGCTTTCAAAAATACTCAAGCTAAAATTATTCTATCCAAATTATTGGAGCTTTAATTATTCTCTCCAAAATAATCCAGATATGTTTTTTGGAATCCCATGAACTGAGCTTTGAATGACTTGTTTTGCGGGATCCCATGAAATATGTAATCAAGACGAAACTAAATGTGCATAAGACTTGAACTAACCGGATTATGCAGGTTGCTGACAGAAGCGTAAAAACAAAAAATGGCTTCAACAACCGAAAGACCAAAACACCCGGACTACTTAACATATAATTCACGTCTGATCTCTTTCGTAGGATGGAATTCTGTGCACGTAAACCCAAGAGAGTTGGCTGTCGCTGGATTCTATTATACTGGTATGTTTTTATAGCTTGAGCAGAAGATATTATGTCGATTGTAAACGTTTTAAGAAATAATGTCTTACAGACAGAGTATGTATAATAAGCATTAAATAATTCATTTGAAAGTATATAAATAATTTTCAAATTGAATATAATTGATTTTTGTTGCAATATTACATCCAAACTTTGAGTAGGTTTTTTTCGACTGTTTGGTACCATTTGTAATAAAAACCTCTATTGTTCAGATCGAATCTTATTCAAAAGAATTCTGGAATTTTAATGATTGACATAGGAAGAGTTTAAGACAATATAATGTTTTTTTAAACAGATGTCCAGACATGCTTAACCACAAAACTAGAACATTATAAGCCTTAAACTAGAAGAGAAGGTCAAACGGTCAGGTAAAGTATGAATATCCTCACAGAGTGATATATTCATAAATAAATAATAAAAAATTGGTTTTACTTATCTTGTTATCTCAACCACGACACTGATATTTAAAATAGGCCAATATAATGAAACTTCATGTGCCCTATCTAAGGCTCCAACAAATCCTAAATATTTGATTTAATAGGTAATTGAAATGTTAAAGACTCTTATTTATTTTAATAAAGATCATGGTGACAGTAGAAATTCAAATAGTGTGTGTGTCAATTATTATAATTATAATTCTGACTGACCTTCGTAAATAAATACAATTAAAAACTTTGCTAAGTATACACCTTCGTACTGGGGCATTACTGGCTTGATTACAAGCGGAAATAATCCTTAAAGAAATTAACAAACACTGAAGTAAATGTTTTGTTGTTTTGTTTTATTTTGAATGGGAGTAAGGGCCATGGCTCCAACAATTTACCAGAATAATTTGCTAATTACAACAAACTCAATTAAGATAGAGAAGAAAGTAGCCCTGGGACCAGAAGCACACTTGGTTCTCTTCTTATTAATTATATTGCGAAAGGCTGGTGGCGACAACTTAACCGCTCACCAGAGACTATGTCTTCAAAAAGTAAAGAAATATCAGTTTAAACAGATTTCCGAACAAAGTCAATACACAACATTTCCCAAGGATTCCAGAATTTCAAAGCAACCTTCCTCTAGCAGACGTACAATTCCAGGAGCCATGACGTTTGCATCTTGTTTGTTTTCTTCCTGAAAATAATCAGAAAACAAAGCAGCACAACGCAACAAGAAAATCAAGCAAGATACAGTGCTAGTAATATTTTACTTAACTTGCCTCAAGGGTGTGGTGGGCGGGAAACAAAATATTCAACAAACAATAACTTCAAAACTATACATTTTCCAATTTTACCAACGCCCATATAAAACCTTTCGTTTCTATACAAATCCGAAAACGGAAAGGGAGGGTTAAGCTAAAAGACCGTCTACCGACCCGAGACGTATTTGATTATAAAAGATCGTCAACCGACCCGAGACGTAACGAATTATTCCTCTTGTAACCCGTTCAAGCGAGGAACGCTTAAACTATATTACAAGCGGAAATAATCCTTAAAGAAATTAACAAACACTGAAGTAAATGTTTTGTTGTTTTGTTTTATTTTGAATGGGAGTAAGGGCCATGGCTCCAACAATTTACCAGAATAATTTGCTAATTACAACAAACTCAATTAAGATAGAGAAGAAAGTAGCCCTGGGACCAGAAGCACACTTGGTTCTCTTCTTATTAATTATATTGCGAAAGGCTGGTGGCGACAACTTAACCGCCACATGGCATAATATGTACATAATTATGCCATATCGCCACCGAAATAGTAGAAAATAACTTCTGGGCAATACAGAAACAAAGATTATTAGTTATCAGTTAAAAATCTATTGTTCAAGCAGAGCCACGGCCCATACTCTCCAGACTGTTGAAATAATGACGAATAAATGAAGGGCCTCTTGTAACCTATACAGAGAATAGACATGAATATTACTGAGGAATTTATGGATATCGAATAAATCCGCCACCTTTGTTACATGTGTAGTTATCTGACTTTTTATACTTAACAAGCCCAAATATGATAAAAGGAAAAATAGCCTTAAAAAGGCAACTATCAGAATTCGACAGACAGACGCAGGCGATACTGTAATCAACAACTGCGAAAATTCGAATATTACCTGAAGCCCGTTTTGATCATTGCACATTGTACAACAAGTTTAGTGAGCTGGTCCAGTGGACTGGGTATTCTGATCGTTTGCAATTCATTGAAACATTAACTGGGATGCTCCTTGTTATGATGCATCCATATGTGTGAATAAACGCAAGTTTCCTTTGAACATAAAACCTTTATAGTTAAAATCATAGCGTTTCTTTCTTCTTAGAGAGATCCCTGCAAAGACTTCATCCTTGGCAAGAAGAGAACATACAATAATAATAATTCTTGGTCTACTTTGCCCCAAGGCATGGCATGTTAGGGGTTACAGCCCTGTTGCACCTGAACTGTTTGTCATATGTTAACCAGCTTTGGATGCAGCAATCCTGTCATTATACATATACATGTACTTAAACATCATTTGTACGAACTGAACAATAAATGCTGACAGACTAGAAAAGCATCTGTCCATAGGTTAATATAAGGGGGGGGGGGGGGCTTTAGCTTTCTTACTTTTCAGTTGAATATATCTATCAACAATCACAATATATTTGTCATCACTGTCCTTTAAAAGACGGAAAAAGACTAACCAATTCAATAAATTCGCCATATACAATTTTACTGCATTAGTCAACTGAAGCCCAAGACTTTTCTTAAGACTGTGTTGCTCACCTGAGATTCAATCCCTAGGTCCATCCAAAAGATGCTGATGTAGATATGCACTGCTCGCCTGTGCAAAATAGTTGCCCGAGATTCAATCCCTAGGTCCATCCAAAAGCAAACTTTCGTCATTCTTGCTAGCCAACAATTGCTTCGCCACCCGCTTGGCCAAAACTTCCAGTTGAACATCAGACAATGAGACCCCCGCTCAGGACATTCTCTGCAGTTGAACTCGGTTGCCTTAACTGTAAGAGATCGCCTCTATAAAAAGAATGTCAGCATGTTTAGGATAAATTCAAATCACGAACCTCAAAGTTAACAAAAATTATTACTGTGGTACGAAAGCAGTCAGAAATTATAGGTGCCACTTCTTTAAAATATTAAACAACGGCGCAAGTTTATTATTATTTTTTTATGTGATTACCCACAAAGGCCAAATTAACCACTCTCTGGAAGATCAGTGGTCTAGGGGTAAAGTCGGACTCCAGATCGGGAGACTGCGGGTTCGAGTCCCATCGGGGACGAGGTTCCTCTGCGGCCTCCTCCATCCACATTCGGCGCGAGCACTGGTTGGAAACCCAGGTAGCAGACATCGAGCGTGATTAATATAAGTTGGAATAACTTGTTTCACAATGGATGTAAACATATAAGTTTAAACTAACCACTCTCTATGGGCAATCATAATACAAGCAACTAGTTCAGTCCATTACTTAACAGCAAGTTTGTTCAATGTGTTATCTTCCACTCAATAAATTGTCAAATACTTAAAGTGGGCAGTAATTAGCATTTCCATTACTGACCATGAACAGGCTCAATCGAACTGAGCCTGCAATATTTCCATATTTGTCGTGCTTGATGGCTTTCAAAGTTCCCTTTTCGTCTTTTTAATATAAATACCACCCTCAAAACGGTAAAACAACGTTGCCAGATACCCTGCTGCCATTTGCCTATTCCAGAAAATATGACTAAATATAACCGACTTATCTGCCCATCCTGTAGATCTGAGATCAAACTATAGGTCCCTCCAAAAGCAGACCGTCATTCTGGCCAGCGTGCTTCGCCACCCGCCTGGTCGCATCATCCAGTTGATCATCAAACCATAAGACCACCCCTCTCGAGACATTCTCTGCAGTTGAACTCTCTGGCGCCCCAGCTAGAAAGAAAAGGCCGCATCCTCTACCTCATTGCGACGACTTTAATTTAAGCATCTATAAAAAAGTTCAACATGTTTAAAATAAATTAAAATCGCAAACCTCAAAGTAAACAAAATTGTCACTGCTGAGAGTCTGATGCTCCCGCGAGAGAAGTGAGCGCTTCCTGGACCTCTACGCGATGACATTTTCCCTTCTGCATCTATAAAATAAAACATTCCAGCTTAAAAACAAATTTCAACTAATTAAAACAGCCAAACAAATTTTATATAAGTCCTCATCGGCAGAGCAAAGCAGTCGGATAAATTATAGAATTCAAATAGTTCAGTTTAATACTGAGCAACAGCATGTCAATTCAATGTGATTCCCAACAATGCCCAAATAAACCACTGTTATTAGGCAATCATAATACAAACAACTTTCTAAGTCAATTCCGGACAACAACAAATATGTTAAATATGATATCACAGTGGTCAAATAAACCACTGTCAACGGGCAATCAAAAATACAAATCAATTCTTCAGCCAATTGCTGAACACAATATGATTACCACAGTGGCCAAATAAACCACTGTCAATGGGCAATCAAAAATACAAATCAATTCTTCAGCCAATTGCTGAACACAATATGATTACCACAGTGGCCAAATAAACCACTGTCAATGGGCAATCAAAAATACAAATCAATTCTTCAGCCAATTGCTGAACACAATATGATTACCACAGTGGCCAAATAAACCACTGTCAATGGGCAATCAAAAATACAAATCAATTCTTCAGCCAATTGCTGAACACAATATGATTACCACAGTGGCCAAATAAACCACTGTCAATGGGCAATCAAAAATACAAATCAATTCTTCAGCCAATTGCTGAACACAAAATGATTACCACAGTGGCCAAATAAACCACTGTCAATGGGCAATCAAAAATACAAATCAATTCTTCAGCCAATTGCTGAACACAATATGATTACCACAGTGGCCAAATAAACCACTGTCAATGGGCAATCAAAAATACAAATCAATTCTTCAGCCAATTGCTGAACACAATATGATTACCACAGTGGCCAAATAAACCACTGTCAACGGGCAATCAAAATACAAACAACTTGTTCAGACAATTTCTGAACAACAACAAATATGTTCAAAATGATTACCACAGAGGCCAAATAAACTACTGTCAATGGGCAATTAAAAAATACAAACAACTTGTTCAGTCAATTACTGAAAAACAACAAATATGTTCAATATGACTACACCAGTGGCCAAATAAACCACTGTCATTGTCATAAACTTGTTCATTTTTAAGTATTAAAATTATTTAATAATAATTACAACCTTCAGAATGCGCGCAAATACCGTTTGTCAGATACCCAGCTGCCTATTCCTGAAACTTTGACCAAATAAGCTCATGTAGATCTGAAATAAACAAGAAGACCTCATAAAAAAGGACAATCAAATCGCCAAAATTAACAAAAGTTAACAAAAGTACAAAACGGGACGACGGAGGGCGGTTTGGGGAACGCCTTCCGGATCCGCCACTGATATTCTCACTGTACATTCCACGTAACAAAGGCATTTTTGAGGATTATGGCATCCATTGCCGAATTGTATTATTCATTTCATATAATAATAAAACTGTTGGTTGTCTTACAAGTTTGTGGATATATTTTCAACTAAATACAAACAACTTGTTCAGTCAAATACTGAACAACAAAAAATATTTTCTATGTGATTACCAACAGAGGCCAAATAATTATATTAAATTAAATAAAATAAACCTCTGTCTTTATGGGAAATCAAAATACAAACAACTAGTTCAGTCAATTAGTTAACTACAACAAATATTTTCCAAATGATACTTATCTTCCATATCAATATACCTTAAAATTAGAGTTAAATAAATACAACCTTCGAAATGTGTGCAACAACCTTGGCAGATACCCCACTGCCACTTGCCTATTCCCGAAAACATGATCAAATACAACTAACGTATATGCCCCTTCTATACTCGTAGATCTGAAATAGACAAGACAAACTCTTAAAAATAAGATAACCTCCTGGTCCGAAAATCACAAGAAAAATATAAACATTGATACCCACCTCCAGACAATAAAAGAAGGGTGTGGGAGGGGGTGGGTACGTGCACCGTCCACCCGGGATCCGCCACCGATATCCTCATTATTTGTAATATCCTGGTTTTATAAATATAATTGATGTGACCACACCTTACCGTACCCGGGATACCATAGACTGTCACAACACTCCCCCCGACTTTATGAAGAAGGCTTTTAGGCCAGTCAAAAGGATGTTGCAACATATCTCAAATGAAAGATTACCTTTTTGGAACTAAAAGTCTCCTGGTTTTGGATAGAACTATTAGTCATGTTTTCTTACTTTAAGAAGGCTACACTCTGGAACTTGTTCTCGATCCTCTTGGAGACTATAAGCCCCCAAGCCTTGAAGATAGCTATAAGCCAACTGCTGAACTTGAGACCATCCAGGTTTGGGATAACATACTATAACTTAGAGTAATCATATTATAATAATTTTAATATTAAGCACGAGACAAAGCGAACATGATAGCATAATTCTGACGTCATACCAGCTTTGTTTATTCATATCCGAGAAGTATGACATTTGGTTAAATATTTTTCCATTTATTACTAAATTACAAATGAAACGTTTGGTTTGCCATAATTGTTAAAAATATTCACCAAAATCAAACGCTAAAGGTAAGTTATTCGATAAACATGCCCTGGTCTCCGACCGACCACCTTCCTATCATCAAATATCCTCGTAAATTCGAGGCATCAACCTACAAAATAAAAGTTTCCTGTAACAGTGAACACCGTTTAATCATTTCCAAACAAAATATTCAACAAACAATAACTTCAAAACTATACATTTTCCAATTTTACCAACGCCCATATAAAACCTTTCGTTTCTATACAAATCCGAAAACGGAAAGGGAGGGTTAAGCTAAAAGACCGTCTACCGACCCGAGACGTATTTGATTATAAAAGATCGTCAACCGACCCGAGACGTAACGAATTATTCCTCTTGTAACCCGTTCAAGCGAGGAACGCTTAAACTATATTATTGACATATTGCCCTAAAACTTGTAATAAACCATGCAATGAACCCCCACTTGTTTATTAGTAAAACTTCATTCAAATTGAGAGACAACTGACTGCTCAAAATAATTTAGAATACTGACACCCGCAGGATACAAATTCACAAAATCAGTTAATAAAGCGTATGTTTCACCGTAATAAACGTATAACGCGTACATATAAATGAACATTTGGAACCTAGAAATATGCTATTCACTTCTATTTCTGTTAATTTAATTAAATTCTTTCATTCTAATCTTAATGTTTTATAACCGTTTGTAGTCCAACCAACTTTTTGAGCAAATCAACATTAGCAAAACTCATGTTAAACCGATACACATTTTGAAGGGAAATTGTAAATGAATTTGTTTTAAATTCTTGCTTAAAAATTTAGTGATGGTTACAAAACATAGAAACCTAAATTCCTTGTAATTTTATTAACTATCTTTGTACTTAGAAGATGCTTAAAATGTGATTTCGATGGTCTGTATTTTGATGCTTACTTGAATAAAAATAATTACAAAAAAACTTGTTGAGCAAATCAGTTTGAATGCATAAAATGTAGTCGCCAATCAGTTGGTTTACCATTATGCTTGTTAAATTTGACCAATTTTTCTAATAAATCAGTTAAAATTTATTGCATTTTTATTAAAAGATTTAGAGTTATAGCTGAATTTTCAAGCCAGTAATGCCAAAGTTCGAAGGTGTATACTTAGACAAGTTGTTAAATGTAGTTACTGCTTTTGGAATAAATTCAAAGCAAAGAAAAATGCAAATAATTTTATAATTAAACCATTTGTCAACGCTTCAGTTAATTATTTTAGATGCAATGGATATCAGTTTTTCCTATATTTAGTTGTTTGTAGTGGTTTATATACCTGCAGAATTGGCATTGTTTTTTGTATTCTATCTTTTTCAGGTTATGCACCGCTTGGTGTCTCTCAGGTCTAATCTGGGTAGTTTGGTTCGTATAAACAGTTACTAGATGCCTGTTGAAAACCTGCAACTAGGCCTTGTAATTTATGAAATAAACCTGTGATTTAAACATGACACTCCCACTCACTGAGATAAACATGCATGCCAAATATAAACAAAATTGTAAAATGCTTGTCAAATGCAGTCCGGGTAAGCTCTGACATGACCTTTGACCCATTACTTAACACGTAACCATAACCTTGACCTTTGTTGCGGAAACAAGGGTTTTGTGCATGACACTCAATCGCCCTGGGATAGGCATTCATGCGCAATACAAACGCGTTTGCTAAATACATGTAAAGTAATGACCTGGCCCTAAACAGACCTTTGGGATTGCAACCCTGGGTTTGAGCTCCACATTTCGTCTCTTTTAGGTTAACATTTATGCTGGATATAAACAACATTGCTAAGTGCATGTCCGGACGAGCCTTGACAATATTTTGCCCCTAACTGCGACCTTAACCTTTAAGATATAAAACTTGGGTTTAAGCGCGACAATCTGTCTAACCGATGTCAACATTCATGCATAATATAAACAGGATTGCACAATGCATGTCAAAGTTATGGATAAATCCAGACGGACGCAGATATGGACAGACGCACGAACCACTAACGCAAGTCGAGCTCACCGCAAGTGGACTCGACAAAAAGTAGCTACATGCACACTACAGACCTCGATCTGACCATCAGAAAAGCAAGGAAAAATACCAGGTTACAAAACAACGACAAAAGTAGCCATCAAAATGTAAACAGAAGATACATGACAAAACAAATATTACAAGTTAAAGCTGGATAGGGGACCACCTCGAAACGGTCAGTGGAAAAAGCAAAACTGGCCAGTGGGGGATGTAAAACCTTACACGCCAACACTTTAACATTACGAAATTGTAATTTTAATTCAAACTGAAGTTATAATCATCATTATAAAAACGTTATTTTTTCTTACATTTACATAAAAAGTGGTGTTGGCTTTTCCTGCAACATTCCCGGATTGCTTACCGAAACAAACTAGTATAAATGGTACATCTTCCTAATAAAGAACCTCAAGCGACCTTTTTGTAACAATGTACCGATATAAAATTCACGGCTTAACAGCTGAGTTGATTATTTATTGAAATTAATTTAAAGGTATAAAAGATATCGTACGATGCTTCTTCTGCGGAGTTGGTATAGAGGACTGGGACACCGGAGACCATCCTTGGATCGAGCATGCGCGATGGTTCCCGAATTGTGCATTTCTCAAACAATCCAAGGGAGATGAATTAATTCGGTTATGTCAGAGCCCAAACATCAGCGACAGACAACAATGGGAAAATGCAAGTTTTCGTTCAAAATTTTAGTAATTTACTAAAATATATATCCTAAGTTTAGATCACGAAAATGAATCTTGGGTGATACTTGTGTTTAGTTTCCAGCCTTGCCCTTATTATGTGTGAGCAATGCTTACTTTTTTCTGATAATATTAAGAAACATTTGAGAAACGTTTTTATTACTCGCTTTCGGTGTAAGGTTAAGATACGGAAAAGGAGTTATTTTAAGTATTTTATTTGTGGACTCCTCTGTATACAATGAGTCAGTTGTAATAAACTTTATCCGCATGCAAAACTAACTGGTGTTAAATTTTCCAATGACATTTGAACAGTTGTAAAAAAATGAATGAAATAGAATACAGTTTTATGTCGAAAGAAACTTGTTACCATAGTGTAAAACATAAAATATGAGAAAAATTTTATTTGCATGAAAGTCTTACTCTTGTTTAATTTTAGGTTAGTTTAACATGCAGATTACGTTTTGAATTACAGGCCACCAAACGACTGTTAAATTTGGATGACAGATTGCGTCATACATACTGAATCAGCAATTATACATTTTATGTACTATTATAGGTATTTTTTCTTGGTCGCAACCAATGTTCACACGTTAAACAATGTTTCATACCAGATGGATGACGAACTACCTTTATAATATATCAGATGTTATTTGCCGTCTTACTAAACTGTTAAGAGTATTCCTTATAATAGTTCAGACCTTGGTACGGCTTTTAAAATTGTTTTATGTTTACAAACTTAAGTTAATTAAAGTATACATTAAGATGATCTTATCTTTGTTGATAGTTTTTGTCACGGGAACGACCTCAGCAAACATCACTTATTGAAGACCAGCTTATAGAAGACCTGCAGACAACCGCCTCGAGTCTGGTGTTGGACATGGGATACTCTCAAGCTAACGTTATACAAGCCATCCGATACGCAAGACAGACATACGGTAATTTTATTGTTACAAACATGCTAGTAACGTTCGCAATTTGAAACATGTTATTTTATTAAAATTAACATCAAATGTTGTTTTTTTTAATTTTTAAATTATTGCTGCAACACACAAAAACAGTCAAAATTGAGAATGTAAGATCTATCATTTATTTGGTATTTATAAAGAATGGCTTTAACCTTTCAAACTAGTCTAATTCTTATATTCCCTTCAAGTTTGTTTATGTAAACCAGAAAAAGCCTTTTCCGGTTCATATAATAAAAGGTATCAAAAAATTAAAGTACTAACGTATTACATTACATTAACTGTCCTACGATAAGATTGGCAGGTACAGTGTAAAATGTTAGGAGTTAAAATGATAATGCAGGAATATTATACTGCGCTAACTATAGCAAGGACGCACCAAACTAGTAATTTTGAGACGATGCTTCTTTGAATAGTTTAGTACGTTTTATTTTGGACTGAGCACAGTAATATATTTAAAAAGAAGAAAATCCAAATAAGTTCAATATCCGCTGAAAGTAAATTCCTTTTTAAACTATTTTATTCCTTTGAAGATTATTTTTCGGATGGCCGAAGAGTAATCATTGTGTTTAAGTTTGAGTATATTATTTTGGAAAAAAACAACAACACGGGTTTTAAACATTTAAATGATTCCCCGATAAGATCATGATGTTAATGTTTCATAATAGACAGATTCAGAAAAGTTAAGAGCCTGACAGAGTTCATATTTTATTCGAATCTTCACCAGTGTATGGTGCTAATGTTTTACGAAGAGTAAATACTGGTGTTCCTGTTTTCCATAAACATTGAGAGCCCATCATTTGCTTGAATATCTGCTCGATAACTTCGCACCTACTACGAACAAAAACACGACTACTAACTCAAGTTCAAGATTTGCGCAAGTATCACACTCGGCTAACTCCGAAGTTCAGACGAATATCAAACAACCACTAAAAAACCTACCGGAAAATACAGGTACACACGGAGCCTCATATTCTGGTATTAAAAAAATAATGCATATCAGGAAACGCAACATTCAGAAAAAACAGCCTCCCCACACAGTCAAGAAGAAGAGAGAGGGAGAGAGCATGGTTTATAATATGATCAGTTTCAAAAAAGATACCACAATCAATTAACAAAAATGAGAACCGGAGGGGTTACCGCCTTGGATCGGTCAGTTGCAAATCAAATTGCCACTGAGAATTTAAACCAGGATCTAGAGTGCACCAACCTCATACTTACCCTAACAGGTTCTCATATCACAAAACAAGTACAAGCTAAAGGGCGGGTACTCAATAACAATGTATCATTTAAATAGAAAACCGTGTGTAATAAGACAAAGAGCTTAAGGTACATGGGGCTTCAATTTTGTGATAATCAGACAAATGTACTTGACAATTTTAATAAAACATAATGTTAAATTTAAGATTAGTACTAGATAAAAGCCTGAAAGTAATGCCGTTCAAATCGATGAGCAAATAACAGAGATGATCGGTTTTTTTAATGGTAAATGTTCCGCACAGTTTTCGCTCACGCATTACCTGTACTTAATAGCGACATGGGCTATGCCATGCGTACTAACAGAAATCAACCGGCTAAATACATGTATGAAAGTTTGTCACTATGTCACTAGTTTGTAGCTGTTTTTCCTTAGTTCATCTGTTTTGTATCCGCTAGCGAAAGGACTTTTATTTTTTGCAGATTTATATTTAGAGCGCATGTAATTGTTCCCTCTATAGATGAAATAGGGAAACCAGCTGAACGGCTAGAAAAATCGAAATGATAATCGGAGATTATAGTCAATTGTAAATTTTAATATGATAATTCACTAAATATCTGCTGTTATGCGTTAACGTTGTCTTTTTTCGACTTTTATCATTATAATAGAGGAAATTATATCATGTTTTATATCTGTATTACATTTTGAGTAATGAATTGGTTCATGATTTTTAGCTGCAGTAGGTGATTTATCACTCCCTTATCACAAAACTAAGATAACTTCAATCAAGTCTGTCATTTTAAAGTTTTTTTACTGTCGGCTGAAAGCATGCTTTTGATTCTCAGCTCATAGCCGACATTCTTTAGCAGGATATTTGAAAGCTACACACTACATTTTCCGGTAAGAACATGCGAACTATCATACACAGTATGCAGCCTGTTGACCTAGTTATTCCTCGTGTCCTTGTTAGCGAAAAACTGTGCGTCACGTTTCCCTTAAAATATAATCGTTTCTGTTTGCTGATCGATTTGAACGGAATATTATAAGGGCTTTCATGTAACGGGAATATAATACACATCAACATTTTGTATTGTTTTGGTCAAACACATTTGTCTTCTTATCGCACTTTCGTCTGCTGTTCACAGCCGTACATTTTGGTCTGCTGTACCTGTTGCCGGGGATTTCTCTAAACGTTAGTTCTCTAGAATAGCTACAAATTTACTTGGAAAAGAACGCTATCTTATCTGGAACTTGCTTACAGTTGCTACCGTAAACAGTACTGGGAACTTGACAAGTCACATTTCAGTTACTAACTCAGTTTTCTTCCAACGCCGTCAGTCTTTCAACGTTTTTAGCGTGTCGATATATTTATAAAATAAAAAGTCCTGTTATTTTAATCTATAATCAATTTCTAGTAAAACTTTATTTTCATTTTAAGCAACAACAACAGCAACATAAGTTTTCAAACTAACCTAAAAGAATTGTTAAATACTCCAAGTGTAAAATTAGAATAAGGTATGAATACAGCATGAACAGACAACCCTTAAAAGCCGTCTTTGCATATGATTTGTCAGAGGACTTGCCCGGGTTATCGTGTCGATTGGAGCAAAGACCAAGACCATCGCTGTTTATTACTAAAATAGCCCTTTCATGTCGCCGTTTTTAATAACCATTATCATAATAGTTTTTAGTGTAAACTTGTGCTGTATACTCTGATTAAATGTATGATAAGGCTCTTAAACGTATATTTAATAACGTAATATTTTTTGGTGGGGATCAACCATTTATGTCTGCATCGGAACAAGAATGAAACTTGCTCATTGATAGAAACACTGTTAAAATGTGTCCTTTATGTGAATTTGAAATTTATGTCATGAAAAAAAAACTATTTCAAATTTGCTTCTGAATTTACAGAAGCTTCCTGACTTTCATTTCCTTCAATTGTTTTTTAATGATATTTTATAGGATTTCGTGTTGGTTGTCTTTGAATTGTATTTTATTTGTAGATGCGAAGTATGACTACCTTTTACCGTGTGATTATTCTTGATATGCGTGCATCTGTTTCAGGTATTAGCGAACTGGAATCAGTAGAGTCGCTTTTGAAGGAGAATCGACGTCTAAAGGAGTTTTTTCTCTGTAAATTATGTCGGATTAATGATATGCGTGTTGTTTATGTTCCTTGTGGACACAACAGTTGCATCTCGTGTGCTACAGACAAAACTTCATGTCAACTTTGCAAAAAGGATATAGACGCAATTGTAAAGATCACATTTTCCGTTAAATGAATTTCAGTTTGTTCTGAGACCACAAAAGTCTTACCTTTTAAAGAAACTATTTAGTAGAGTAAGTTGTTTGTGCCGTGTGGCGGCTGTAAAAAGTTTCCCAGTAGATTTCATCAGTGTTGTTATCAGTTACGGCCTTTAAAGATCGTTGAGCACGGTACTAAATATGTACTTTGTTAATAGGACTTCTAAAATTATGTTTGTTTTTATATACCACTCGAAATTGCTAAGGAAAACTTGTGTATTATGTTATTGTTATTGTTTATGTTAACATTTTGAAGAGTTTATGATTAATTGTGTTCTATTTGTATTAACTTAGTGCTGTTGATAAAACCAATGAATTAGTAATCTGAGTTTAATAATTGAACTAAAACATGAGTGTAAAGTATCTACCCGAGAAAACATACTGCCAACAATGTGGCCCTTATCAAATTTTGAATAGTATTTTTCGGTCAGTTTATAGATTTTTGATCTCAGTATATTCCAGACAATATAGTTCTGTATATTGTTCAATTCCCCCAAGAATATTATTCCAGCTGTTTAAATTTTGCTGTGACGTTGTCTGTGATATGCATGATATATGCATGTATATTTGTCAAACCCCTTGTCAAAATATTTGGAAAAATCCATAAAATAGGGATGCTCTTTTTTCAATCATAGTTCATGATGATTAAATTAGGTCTCATGGTCGTGACAGCAACTCCTCAGATTTTATAACAGAGGTTATAGAGTTGTGTGTTCGAATCCCATGTGATGTTGGTTTTATGCTTCTGTTTTTAATGTAATTATTTCAATACATACATGTAGAAAATGAACTAATTTTTAAAGTCGTGCTTTTGTTTAATTTCATTAAATGCAGTCCACACACGTTGTGTAAAAATTTTCTAAGTCGAAACATCGGTTATCTCGAAATACATGTAATTTCAGCTTCCCGTTGTTGTAAAGTTGGACTTTTGTTACAGAATGTTACATAATTAAAGTTTATTTTAGGAGTAATGACAGAGCATTATGCAACTTAAAGGACTTATAGTTCCAATATTTCAACATTTAGAAAATTAAGTTAGTTATTTTTTGTGCACTTTTGCTAGTCTATTTTGAACTTGTTATTATGAAGCTCTGATATCATTCAAAAACCTGCCATATTTGTTATTATTTTGAGTAACATATGCATTTCTTGTTTGATATGTATGCTATTTTAGTCTTTGTTTGCTTTTTTGTAAATTTTAACTATGTTATATGTTTTACTTTACTTAGCTTATTCTCAGATTGGTGCCTAGCTTTAACACTATATCTATATTTAGAATGTAAGCAGTGCCTAGTGACCTCGATGACATTGGTAATATTCCATGACTAAGGCATATCAGTTGCTGGGAAGATTCACTATATTTAGACTATTAGGTAAACAATGCCTTGTGACCCAGTTGACCAATCAAAAACCTCAATACAACATTCAAGCATTTTGACTGGATTGCTGGAAGAGCAATGCATTGTGGGTAATTGAATGCTGGGAAGTTTTCCCCAGTAAGATTTGTGGTTAAGTTAATCATTCTGCATTTGGCTTTCAGACAGAACACATTAGGAACTTTGGCTTATTATTCAAAATTAAGAAATAAATTAATTAATTATTTTGATATATTTTCTAAAGGTTATATTTTACTAAAGCGTTTAAAATTTATTTAATATTGTTGGTTATTTTTCCAAAGTATTGCATTTGTTTTAAACAGCATTTTTTGTGTTAAAGTATTAGGAATTCATAAATTATTGTAAAATTAGAGCTAAATTTATACTGACTGCTTTTGTACTTTATTAAGAAAATATAATCTAGAAACCATCATTTGACAACATTGTACTTTAAATTGAAGTTGCATTTTATTTTATCTTGTATATAAGTGTGTTTTAGATGTAGTATAAAATATTGATAATTAGAACAGTTGATTAAAACTTAAGTTAATTATTTCAAATCAAAATATAATCTTGTTTTTAATTTTCCTTTACTTTTAGTAAAGATGGTGTCATCCTGACGTAAGAGTTAAACCTACTATTACATAACTTGGTAGACCCCACTGAAAACCACACCCCTTTAAAACCCCGCACACCACAATGCTGTCAGAAGAGGGATAGTCCAAAATCAGTTTTCATACCCTCTCTACCCTTCTATTACTCTTTTATTCTTTTATAAGTAACGGAATATAAGCAAAGTGGTAAAAACATTTGAAAGTCTAATTTTTGGCTATACAGTGCGGAAGTCAAAATCTCAGTCTTATGGGCTTATCGTTTTGTATTTTAAAATCTGTTCTATCTTCCGACCAAACCTTCTTTCTCATTTAATTATTTATAAAAGGTCATTTACCCATAGTGTCTTGTTTAGGCCCTGGTCTAACAAAGTAACAAAACAACATAGGCACGGATATCTCCCTCCTGATCCCGGACTCAGATCTATGACGTGCACTAGTCACTGACCACTATTAATATATATAGGGCTAATACTTATTTCATTTTCAGCGTCCGAAAGTGCTCTAAAATAGATTAGTTTGTTGAGATCCATAATTTCTGTTTGGCTATTATATTTAGTGGATAACGTTAAATTTTTAAAGCATTTACTTTCCGAAACTGGCTACCTGTTAAATAGTTTACTAAACAGAGCACTCCCTGGCTATTTCAAAATTCACTTACAAAACTTTTGACCGATATCTGGCTCCAATTAAACTTTTAGAAAGACTGAACTTACTTCGCTGCACCAAATTGTCACTTCCGAGAGAAAGGCTTTTCAAGAGAAATCGCTGCCTCACAATTTGTCTATATCAAACCATTGTCAGCACAACCAGTCCACCGAGCGAACAGGCATGGAACTCCGGTCCAGAAATCTATCGTCACCGTCACTGCGTCCAAACAACCAAACAGACAATACCGTCAGCCAGGAAACAAGCACTTCCATGTCAAGTCACCTACCAGATGCGCAACCTCCGTTGGTACCTCCATTCACAGCTACAGATCTGCCAAACGCTAGCAACCAGAACGACACCATCTCCCATGTTAGCGACAGCTTGTTCAGCACAGACACTATGATTTATGCTCCAACTACACGAACGTCAGATTCAATGCCTCAAGTTAACACCGCAAAGTATGACATTCAGCTTCAACAGATGAGAGAACCCTTCCAGCGAACTAGAAGTACCAACATACAGAGCAACTCTCAACAGACAAGAGACCCATCTCCACCAAGACGAACCTTTCCAGACACAGTTGCCCAGCTTCAAGTCAAAAAAGATGCTCTCCAGGACCGCATCAAGGAACTGGAAAGAACCAACTAATTATTGCCACCCAGTCCACCTATTCGCCACCCATCATACAACCAGCAAGACAACCTACCAGGCAGTCACCCATGGCAACTACTGAGGCAACCTCACATCATGCTCGAAGAACCAGCTGATCGATCTAGATCTAGAGACAAATTTCCTGAAAGGACACAGCATCCACCATCAACACACACTTTCGATAGACTACAGGCTATCCGCCAGAAGCCACAAGAAAATGCTAGTCCACCCAGATGTAGACCATATGTAGACCCCAGGAGACTTTATGACATACCTGGTCCATCATACAACAGTTTTGACTCGAATCAAGACACAGCCTACTACCCGACTAATCAACAACCACCATGGTTTATTCCTCAGCATCACAGATACCAACCTGCAAGACTAAGCCCAAGAACAATTGATGAGCCACGCCAGTCCATGCCTGTATTCTATGGAAAACCAAATGAATGGGAAAAATTCTGGATTAAGTTTGACATACTCTCAAGAAAGTACTATTGGGACAAAGAGAAACAAAAAGGAAACCTGATCTTGTGTATGAGAGATGAAGCATCTACTGTTGCAACAAGCCTGAGCCCAGGAGTACGTGAAGACACCGACAGATTCATCGCCGCTTTAAAGGAACGCTTCAGTCCCCGAACACCCGCAAAAACATACCGAGCCACACTTGAAACTATTCAAAAGCATCCAAGAGAATCCATTCAAGACTATGCATCAAGGATTCAACTTATGACGTCAAAAGCCTATGTAGACATAGAAGGCACATCTACATTTTCCAACTTAGCCATCAAACACCTGCTAATAGGGACTTTCAGACCGGCAAATGGCATATGAAATAGCCACTAAGACTCCTTAAACCATCTCAGAAGCAGTCGACACGATCATCCTACATAAAGCCTGCAAAGACAACACCAAGAAGAAAACCGGTATTCGCCACCTGGTTCCGAAAAAAGAAGACCACGAAACATCAAATTCGGAAGATGAAACCCCAGACCTCCGGAGGATAAATGACAAGAAATTTTTCACAGAAGTAAGATTCACCAAGTTTGCAAGAGACCTCAAACAATCACTTCTTAAAGCCATACAAGATAGCAGCAGCCAAGATAGTGAACACAACCAAAACAGATACCAAAAGAGACAAGAAAATGTGATCTGCTACAGTTGCCATAAAGGTCAAATTGCACCACGTTGCCCTAAAACCAAGAAAATAGTAGACAACAGGAAGAAGAAAAGGCTACTTACCAATTTGAAGCCACGAATGAAGTAATGGACCGTCCAGTTGCAAGAAGTGCTATCAGCCCTGAATCCAACATGACCTATGTCAGAATCATAATTACAAGCTACGACTGTCGAACTCGAGACAAAGTCAGTCAATGGTAACTTTCATACAGAGCCATTAACAAAGCATAACCAGCAGTCATACTCTGGAGACAACACCAAACTCATAGATGAAGTAAAAGATGCAGAAAAGAAGTTCCTATATCCATACATGTCAGCAGAGGTAGAAGAACTGCAACGAAAGGATTCAGATCTTCACTATCTTCACAAATGGATGGACCAAGGTGCACTCCCAGAAAGAGACAAAGTTGCAAAGATAAGTCCAGTAGTGAGAACGTACTGGCTGAACTCAGAAAACATTGTTAGAAGACAAGGTATCCTAAACCAGAAAATACTGACAAGCAAATACAAATGTGAATACTGTGTCTAGATGCTCGCCCCAAAAGCATTAAGAAGACAGATAATCCGAGACCATCATCAGACATTACCAGCTGGTCACTTTGGCGTTAACAAGACATCAAAGAAAATACGCAAACTGTTCCTCTGGTACAAGATGGATGAGGACATAACACAACACATACGAACATGCTCATCATGCAGTACACCAAAACAATCTGAAAAGAAGGCAAGAAGACCGCAGAGAAAGTACCAAGTTGGGTACCCACCAAGTTGGGTACCCACTTGATCACAATGAAGACCCGACACCTGCAGTCTACTCTTGGAAGAAGACAGCTGAAGAAGCCGTAAGTGAGTATACGGTAGTCGGAGGCAGAGGCAATACTAGAAAACGCGTTAAGGTCTAAACATCACCTTCTTATTTTCGGCTTATCCTTCATTTTGGCCATATCAAAATTCTAAAAGCTAAATTTATTAAAATGTATAGTAACAACTCCATATCATGTTTTGAATGATTTAATGATGCTGTAGGACTAATTTTATTGATTACCTTATGATTCATGCTAATTCATGTACTATTGTTGTAAGAGAGTTTATTATTTACACAGTTAGAGTTTATTGAAAGGTATACATTTTTGTGTTTTTCATAGATTTGTAATATCTATGGCCTGAGTTTATATTTTTGTGATTTTCATAGATTTGTAATATCTATGTATAGATTCTAATATCTATGGGTGTGATTATGTATCACACGTGTTAAGTTGTTTACGTATTTATAGGTTTAATATCTATAAGAGATTATATTGTTCATAGGTTCTAATATCTATGGGTTGCGATTATGTATTTCATAGGTTCTAATATCTATGGGTAGTAATTATGTTTTTCATAGGTTCTATTATCTATGGGTTGAGAATATGTTTTTCCTAAGTTCTAATATCTATGGGTTGAGATTATGTTTTTCATAAATTCTAATTTCTATGGGTTGTGATTATGTATCACGAGAGTTTAGTTGTTTAAGTACTTTTTAGGTTTAATATCTAATATTTAAGACCAGGGTTCATTTATGTGTTTTCGTTTTAAGATCTGTATGTTCAGATTCTTAAGTATGTTTTAATGGTGCGTATATCTCCACTTCTGATAAGTCTAATGCATAGTTTTTATGAAGCAAGTTCATGTTGTGAGTGTATTTCATTAGACCCTCTCTACAGTACTTTTACCGGTATAAGCATAAAACAAGAGTTGAATTATCCATTATTGTCCTACTCTCTTTTAAATAGATGAAAAGGGAACTTTGAAAGCCACCGAACACGACAAATATGAAAGTACTGCAGGCTCGGTTTGATTGAGCCTGTTCATGGGCAGTAATGGAAATGCTTATTACTGCCCACGCCGCCTAGCCCCGGGTTGAGCGCAACTCAGTAATTACACCATTAAATAGTATAATTTCGATCCATCCCAAACGATGGTATGCATATGGCGGTGAGATGGAACATTCAATGAGGTATTTTCAGATTAATACCATTCCATGTTCAGCGGCGTATGGTCCCCAGATAAAATAATGGGTTTGCCCTAAACGAGAAAACAATGGGCGGAACTAAACAGAATAGAATTTTGACAGGGGATCTTAGAATACAAATCCTGCATATCACAGACTACGCCAAAGGCAAAATTTAAAAAGCAGGAAGTATATCCTTGGGGGTGATTGGACAATATCCAAATCAATATTGGCTGGGATATTGAAACCACCTATTTATAAACTGGCCGAAATATTAAAACAAAGGAATTTTAGAAGTACTATAAACATAGTACATAAGTATCGTGCTCAACGACCTACAAAGGACGCAACTGATAACAGCACTGATTGAATGTACGGGGAGACTTTTTACAGCCGCCACACGGCACAAACAACGCTACTGTGATATTGAAATAGATGAAAAGGGAACTTTGAAAGCCACCGAACACGACAAATATGAAAGTACTGCAGGCTCGGTTTGATTGAGCCTGTTCATGGGCAGTAATGGAAATGCTTATTACTGCCCACGCCGCCTAGACCCGTGTTGAGCGCAACTCAGTAATTACACCATTAAATAGTATAATTTCGATCCATCCCAAACGATGGTATGCATATGGCGGTGAACATGGAACCTTCAATGAGGTATTTTCAGATTAATACCATTCCATGTTCAGCGGCGTATGGTCCCCAGATAAAATAATGGGTTTGCCCTAAACGAGAAAACAATGGGCGGAACTAAACAGAATAGAATTTTGACAGGGGATCTTAGAATACAAATCCTGCATATCACAGACTACGCCAAAGGCAAAATTTAAAAAGCAGGAAGTATATCCTTGGGGGTGATTGGACAATATCCAAATCAATATTGGCTGGGATATTGAAACCACCTATTTATAAACTGGCCGAAATATTAAAACAAAGGAATTTTAGAAGTACTATAAACATAGTACATAAAGTACATTTTATTTTGCCTTTCCAATAAGTTGTTTTATTCACATTCATGTTGCTCATATATCATTAAACATAGTACATAAAGTACTGCAGGCTCTTTTTGATTGAGCCTGTTCATGGGCAGTAATGGAAATGCTTATTACTGCCCACGCCGCCTAGCCCCGGGTTGAGCGCAACTCAGTAATTACACCATTAAATAGTATAATTTCGATCCATCCCAAACGATGGTATGCATATGGTGGTGAACATGGAACCTTCAATGAGGTATTTTCAGATTAATACCATTCCATGTTCAGCGGCGTAGGGTCCCCAGATAAAATAATGGGTTTGCCCTAAACGAGAAAACAATGGGCGGAACTAAACAGAATAGAATTTTGACAGGGGATCTTAGAATACAAATCCTGCATATCACAGACTACGCCAAAGGCAAAATTTAAAAAGCAGGAAGTATATCCTTGGGGGTGATTGGACAATATCCAAATCAATATTGGCTGGGATATTGAAACCACCTATTTATAAACTGGCCGAAATATTAAAACAAAGGAATTTTAGAAGTACTATAAACATAGTACATAAAGTACATTTTATTTTGCCTTTCCAATAAGTTGTTTTATTCACATTCATGTTGCTCATATATCATTAAACATAGTACATAAAGTACATTTTATTTTGCCTTTCCAATAAGTTGTTTTATTCACATTCATGTTGCTCATATATCATTGCTGTGTTTCATATTTAACAAGGAGTCGTAACAATTTTCATTCTCATTACACTTTCCGGAGTATAAATTTTGAAAATTTGCTCAAAACCAGCTATTTGCTTATTATAAGGTAATGTTGTCATTCACAAATGCTATTCTGGTGATATCCGCGAAGTACTAAGTTTATTACACACAAAGTTTGAAAATGATCATAGTGTTTAAGTGTTCATTCAAAGTAGCATCGCGCTTCAACTACAAGAAATGTTTACTATTGTCCATTGCAAATGTACTAATGAACATTCAAGATGATTAGTACATCGCGTTAATACTCAGAGCCTCACCTCAAACAACCAACCAATCTACAACAATATTTCTTAATTATCACAATATCGCGCAACCATACCTAAGAGCATAATATTATATTTGACATGTTTAAACAAATGGTGCTGATTGAAACCACAATGTTGTTCTGCTAATGCAATTAACTTTATATATTTACTCAGGTAACATTGTGATATTTAAGGTGATTTATTTACATTTGATACATTTTAGGTGATTCATAACTATTTAAGGTGATTCGCTATAGTTAAGGTGATTCACAGTTGGTATAGACAATTGATAATGTGTTTACTCGTAACATTTTGAAACAATATAAGTCAAGTATTTTTGCTTGAAAAAACTTATTGATTTTAATAAAATCAATAAATTGTTTCATTCCCAAACCCAGTATGTTGTTGTAAAGTTGGACTTTTGTTACATAATGTTACATAATTGAAGTTTATTTTAAGGTTGATGACAGAGCATTATGCAACTTAAAGGACTTATAGTTCCAATATTTCAACATTTAGAAAATTAAGTTAGTTATTTTTTGTGCACTTTTGCTAGTCTATTTTGAACTTGTTATTATGAAGCTCTGATATCATTCAAAAACCTGCCATATTTGTTATTATTTTGAGTAACATATGCATTTCTTGTTTGATATGTATGCTATTTCTAGACTTTGATGCATTTTTGTAAATTTTAACTATTTTATATGTTTTACTTTACTTTGCTAATTCTCAGACTGGTGCCTAGAATTAACACTATATTTAGAATGTAAGCAGTGCCTAGTGACCTTGATGACATTGGTAATATTCCATGACTTAGGTATATCAGTTGCTGGGAAGATTCGCTATATTTAGATTTTTAGGTAAACAATGCCATGTGACCCAGTTGACCAATCAAAAGCCTCAACACATCATTTAAGCATGTTGACTGGCTTGCTGGAAGAGCAATGCATTGTGGGTAATTGAATGCTGGGAAGTTTTCCTCAGTAAGATTTGTGGTTAAGTTAATCATTCAGCATTTGGTTTTCAGACAGAACACATTAGGAACTTTGGCTTATTGTTCAATATTAGGAAATAAATAAATTAATTATTTTGATATATTTTCTAAAGATTATATTTTACTTAAGAGTTTTAAAAGGTACTGAGTATTTTAATTATTTTGATATATTTTCTAAAGATTATATTTTACTTAAGAGTTTTAAAAGGTACTGAGTATTTATTTAATATTTTTGGTTATTTTTCCAAATTATTGCATTTGTTTTAAACAGCAGCTTCTTTGCGTTAAAGTATTAGGAATTCATAAATTATTGTAAAATTAGAGCTTAATTTATATTGACTGCTTTTGTACTTTGATTAAGAAAATATAATCTAGAAACCATCATTTGACAACATTGTACTTGAAATTGAAGTTGCATTTTATTTTATCTTGTATATATGTTTGTTTTAGATGTAGTATAAAAATATTGATAATTAGAACAGTTGATTAAAACTTTTATTAGTTAATTATTTCAAATCAAAATATAATCTTGTTTTAAATTTTCCTTTACTTTTAGTAAATGTGGTGTCATCCTGACGTAAGAGTTAAACCTACTATTACATAACTTGGTAGACCCCACTGAAAACCACTCCCCTTTAAAATCCCGCACACCACACCGTCAAAGTGTGTTCTTTTATACATGTAATATTATACCGCTTTATTTAAATGCGACTTTTAAAAAGGTGTAATATGCATATCAGGAATCGCCACATTAAAAAAAACAGCCTCCCCATACAGTCAAGAAGAAGAGAGAGGGAGAGAGCATGGTTAATAAAAGGATCAGTTTCAAAAATTAAAGACACCACTAACAATAAACACAAATGAGAATCCGAGGGGTTACCGGCGTTACCGCCTTAGAACGGCCATTGGCAAATACAAATGCCACAGGGGTTTATAACCAGGTTCTTAAACAATATTTTCTGGACGAATGATGGGTCATAATATATTATTACTATGTAACTATTACTTGAGTATATTTACTTTAGTACAATTAGGCCGGCTGAAGGGGAGTTTAGGCCCGGCTTTAAATAGAGGTTTATAGCGAATGCTGAGAACAAGCTGGCCCGGCTTTATATATAGATCGTTGAGTAATGAACGGGAACCATGTTGTATGCACTTTAAGTTCAATGTCAAGCTATTTATAATTGAGTATATAAATATAAATATTGAATTGAATTATCTCCCCTTAACTATAAATATAAAAATATATGCATGTATAAATTATATAAATAGATCGAGGAGTCGGTGTTTCCTTTTAATTATGCGAATTGAAAGTTTATTTTTGTAAGCAGTTATAGAAAGAGCGTAGTAAGAGACATTGTTCAGATAGTTATTCTTGGATGATATTAAAGTTTGTGTTCTGTTTACGAATATTGGCAATCCTATGACTTGATTTTCGGCGCGTGAATGTGACCTATATTATGATGGTTCTTTGTTTACAAATGTTTTTGATGTTGAAATTGATGGTTCTTGTGGGTTTCTGTTTTACAAGAAGGCGATTTCTTGTCTATAAAGTAAATAATTATTGTATAACCATTTTGTGTAGGTCTTTTTCTGTTGTTCAGAATAATTGTGACTCATCCCCATCCCCTCCCACCCCCCCCCCCCCCCCTGGTTTACGGGATCAAGATGCTGAATATAGAAAGTTAGTATAGATTTTTCATCCTGAAAGTACCAAAGGAATTGCCATGTACGTGGTAGAACAATTTTGAAAGATACTGTTGAATTTAAATAGAGCAAATTCATTCAATGTGGTTAGTGCTATGAAAATACCTGCATGAACTCTTACACCCAACATCTAACCTCTTTTAAATGTCGTCCACATATAACACATCTGTGTTATACTTTTCTTGTTATAAGTCAAATTAAATTATATACCCACCGGCTGAAATGTCCTGTGGAAAATCATCGGATACATGTAAGTCGAAGTGTGATACTAGCGTGACCAAACAATGCGCGCAGCATCTTCAAAAAGAGAACTTGTCAGGCAAGCAAGATACCATTAAAATAATAAATAATTAATGATTATCCGGTTTTTTGGGTAAATATTCACCCATTTAATGCGTTTAATGCATTTTGATGTACATGTTATTAATTTCAGTTGAAAACAAAAACATGTATAATAATACAATCTACATTAATAATAATGTGACCAACGTTCCTATAAAATATGTTTGCATCTGTTAACGACAACACACACACAAATGACCGAACCAGACGTAATGAATAATCCTCTTCAAAACAAAACACAACGAAAGCTCCAATTAAGAATAATGGGTAGAATTATGAGGTGAATATTAATTGTAAGTGTCTCTTTTCCGAGCCAGCGCTTATATGAATTCGACCGATATAAAGGTACATGCAGTTATTCAGGTACATGTATTAACAAGATTCTGTCGTGTAACAGCTGCCCTGTACCAAATAGTGGGTACCCTGTGGCAGTCCGCAAGATGGCGACCAGTTAAGCGACGAAAATGTATGCGCTATTTTGTTTCAAATTTGTATGCATATTGTAAGGTATAGACTTGTAAACTTGTATCATAATAATGAAAAGGATTGTTGATTGATATAAATGATTGCTTGTTTTATTGCCAGCGTGTCTGTTTGACCCTGTAATTGATAAAAATAAATGACCTTATTGGCTATTTCAAAATTGATGCGAGAGCGACGACTGATTTCGGCTTTCTATTCTATGACAACCTTTTTGTTCTCGTAATATGTGATATCCCTTTGAAGCGCCTCTAATTGCCTATCTTGTGGTATAACTTTTAAACAGAACTTTTTTTGGTTTTAAGAAAATGCGATTCAAACAAATTGTTGTTGGTACCCTGTACCGCCCCTCGGATTTTAAGAGGGTACCTTGTATAGCCGTTCGATTAGTGTCAAAAAAGGTACCATGTATGGTCTTCTTTTCCATAAACACAGCTACCTTGTAGAACTCATTTCTTCATCTTTGTATGACCAATTTGTATGTGGCATATTATATATCTATAAATGTTATCTTTACCACTGGCCGTGTTGTCATAAAAGTGATATATGCAATATATATCAGTAATCGCCACACTCACAAAACACAGCCTCAACACGCAGCGAAAAAGAAGAGAGGAAGAGAGAGTTTGTATAAGTATGTCAATTCAAATAGGACGTTTCAAACAACGAAGAAGAGAAACTTTGGGGATACCGACTTGGAACGGCGAAACATGTATGCTGACTCTTTTTTCCATCAATGACTGTACAGTGTTAATGTGATAAATGTACTTAATCTAACTGAAATAAAGTAAGTTAAAACTAAATCTTTCCCCTGCTCCCAGGTTCTTAGTAACTTATAAGTAACTTATTGAAAGGTTGCTCTAATTATTTAACTCAAAAAGTACCCATTATTTGAACTTACAATCATATACAGAAAATTAGCTTAGGACACTGTCAAACGAAATGGTAAGGAATTCGACTTTCTCTCATTGGCTACAGCACAGAGTTTTTTTTAGACGTTTTGATGTACAGTGTTTTCTGTGAAGCACAGTATATCATTTAGTCCATCAGAATGATATGGTGGCTGATTTATGCCATTTCGTTTTTTCGTTATTTCGCCGCGAAATAACGCCAAGCGAAAAGACGAAATAACGAAAAAAAACGCCACGCGAAAAGACGAAATAACGAAAAAACGCCACGCGAAAAGACGAAATAACGAAAGAACGCCACGCGAAATAACGAAAAAACGCTATTTTTGCGCGAAATAACGAAAAGTCGCGGTGCGAAAAAACGCCAATTTAACTGCACAAAATAGCGTTTTTTTCTAGTTTCGCCTGGCGTTCTTTCGTTATTTCGCTTGGCGTCATTTCGCTCGGCGTTATTTCGTTATTTCGCGTGGCGTTTTTTCGTTGTTTTGCGTTGCGTTTTTTCGTTATTTCGTCTTTTCGCTTCGCGTTTTTTCGTTATTTCGTCTTTTCGCGTGGCGTCTTTTCGTTATTTCGCTTGGCGTTTTTTCGTTATTTCGTATTTTCGCGTGGCGTTTTTTCGTTATTTCGTCTTTTCGCGTGGCGTCTTTTCGTTATTTCGCTTGGCGTTTTTTCGTATTTTCGCGTGGCGTCTTTTCGTTATTTCGCTTGCCGTCTTTTCGCTTGGCGTTTTTTCGTTATTTCGCGTGGCGTTATTTTGCTTGGCGTTTTTTTCGTCTTATCGCCTTCCGGTTGACATGCGCAAAGTGTAGCAACAGTAAAGCTGGGCATATGGGTAAAAACAACTATTCACGGACGGAAGGAGGGAAGGACAGACAGACGGACAAACGAAGACCATTCCTATACCCCCATCCCGCTACGCGGCGGGGGATAGAAATGGAAGGGCAGAGGCAGTACCAATGACTTTTTCCCAACCACCACCACCAAAAAGTTTTGATTGGTGCGATTTTTGAGAAATAAAAGTCAAAAAAAGAAATACAGGTGGGGTGTGATGGATAGGTGCCTGAATTCCTACCCAATCCCAACAAGAAAAACATTTGATGGTTTAAGTTGATTAACAAATAAAATAAACTACAGCTCCGCGAGTTAGATGTGTCGCCTAACGAAATTTTTGTTAGTTTATTGATCTACAGTTATTAGCAATGTATTTGCACAAAATTCACATATAAAATAACCTTTTAATTGTCTGATTGCAAGAAACATGCACAACAAGTTAAGTCCTTGGCAAGAAAGGCACTAAAATCAATAAAGGGAATAATTTAAAAGAATGACAAGAAATGCTCTATAAAGTCAATCATAGGGGAATAATTTAACGACATTAATGGGACAAAATATGAGCAATATTGTCGCAAAGCATACCTAACACTGCTTTTACGAAAAATGAATACCAAGTTTGGAGTCATTTGAACATATTGTGACATTGTTACGCTCCTAACAAGAAATGCTCTATAAAATAAAAGAAAATTAATTCAAAAACGGAAGAAGGTTCTTAGAGTAACCGTAACCGTAGAGTTACGGTTCTTGTGCAGTGCACTTCCAGTCATTGCAAGGAACATGCATACCAAGTTTGGAGTCATTTGAACCTATGGTGACAGTACGCTCCGCACAAGAAATGCTCTGTAAAATAAATCAAAGGGCAATAATTAAAAAACGAAAGAAGGTAGAGTTACGGTATTTGTGCAGTGCACTTTGAGTCATTGCCAGAAACATGCATTCTGAGCGAAGAGACGCCAAGCGAAATGACGAAAAGACGCCAAGCGAAATAACGCCACGCGAAATAACGAAAAAACGCCGAGCGAAAAGACGCCAAGCGAAATAACGAAAACACGCCACGCGAAAAGACGAAATAACGAAAAAACGCTAAGCGAAATAACGAAAAGACGCCACGCGAAAAGACGAAATAACGAAAAAACGCCACGCGAAAATGCGAAATAACGAAAAAACACCACGCGAAATAACGAAAAGACGCCACGCGAAAAGACGAAATAACGAAAAAACGCCACGCGAAAATACGAAATAACGAAAAAACACCACGCGAAATAACGAAAAGACGCCACGCGAAAAGACGAAATAACGAAAAAACGCCACTCGAAAATACGAAATAACGAAAAAACGCCAAGCGAAATAACGAAAAGACGCCACGCGAAAAGACGAAATAACGAAAAAACGCCACGCGAAAAGACGAAATAACGAAAAAACGCCACGCGAAAATGCGAAATAATGAAAAAACGCCACGCGAAATAACGAAAAGACGCCACGCGAAAAGACGAAATAACGAAAAAACGCCACGCGAAAATACGAAATAACGAAAAAACGCCAAGCGAAATAACGAAAAGACGCCACGCGAAAAGACGAAATAACGAAAAAACGCCACGCGAAAATGCGAAATAACGAAAAAACGCCACGCGAAACAACGAAAAACCGCCAGGCGAAATAACGAAATAACGCCGAGCGAAAAGACGCCAAGCGAAATAACGAAAAGACGCCAAGCGAAATAACGAAAAAACGCCATGCGAAGCTAGAAAAAACGCTATTTTGTACAGTTAAATTGGCGTTTTATTGCACGGCGACTTTTCGTTATTTCGCGCAAAAATAGCGTTTTTTCGTTATTTCGCGTGGCGTTTTTTCGTTATTTCGTCTTTTCGCGTGGCGTTTTTTCGTTATTTCGTCTTTTCGCGTGGCGTTTTTTCGTTATTTCTTCTTTTCGCTTGGCGTTATTTCGCGGCGAAATAACGAAAAAACGAAATGGCATAAATCAGCCACCATAGAATGATGCTCTTTTATTATCCTTGTTACCAACTTCAATATATTAATTTTGTAATGTGAATGCCCCAAACAGATCTTAAGCCTGTTATAAAATATGTTTCTTTAAGTTTTTCTTAATAACGTTGTTTTTTTTTTTTTTTTGACAGACACGAAATTTTACAACGAAACATATCGCCTTGATTTCTTTCATTTCTATCATTGAACGACTTTTATGACAAGTGTTGTCTTAAAATTTAGAATAATTAACTCTAATAAAACATTCTCCATTTACACTTTTCTTTCGGCATTTTAAAAAATATTTTCGAGATAAGTTCTGGAGTTTAAAAAATGTGTTAATGGGAATTTGTGTAATGTTTTTTTTTAATGCAATATTGTTTTGGTAAAAAATTTATTTGTTTGTACATTTAACTAGTAATCACCAGTATAGTGTTTATGTTAGTATTGTTTAATGTTTCTAAATCGCATTTAAACACATCAACAAAATTTGTCCGTTTTGTTTAACTTTTCATGTTTACTTAAATCTAGGGATACAGGAGAACATGTTGGGACCACGACTAAATAAAATCTTAAAGAATCCAACGTTTCGTCCTTGTAACTTTCTGGTTTTTGCACTACGGGAAGTCTTTATTCGTATAAAGAGACTATCTCTAAAAGTAGGTGTGTAAAATAACATTAAATGTAGAAAACAGAATGTAAAAGATGGAGAAATCTTAAAAACATGTGAGCTTTTAAACAGTCAATTATCAAAAATATCGTATAACGTAATCACGTTATCGATCCATAAAATTAATTGATATCATCATTACACCAACACTTATTTTGGAATCCCACTGTTCGCATAAAATATGTCACTACTGTCATGAGTCTAGAACGTAAACAGGGGGATATTTATAAGGCAACATCTCTTTAATTATTACTTTTTCTTAACACAAGAAACAGATAAGAAAGATTAATGTAAGTTTTATTTTTCTTTAAAATTCATAAAAATTTAAACATACGGCATATTTTATTTAAATAAATTATTCATATATCTTGCTTATCGAGGGGCCCAACCTAGTTTAAACAAGCGTGAGCTTTATATAATATATTTCACTTTCTTGTCACTTAACTGAACTTTATTAAAAAGCGTTGTTTACATTACATCATGGCACAAAGTGCTCTTAAAAACCCAATCAATATGCGAATTAGACTTGAACTGACTAGATCATATTACGATATGACCTATAAAAAGGACAGTCGTTCTTTACGAGTAGACACACGTGAATCATAATAAATGGCTAAAAATCGTGTTTTAGGTAGCGGTGGAACTCTTGGAAATTTGTGTATTAGTGGTGCGCGAGATGAACTTGCTTTAAGACAAAGTGTATCTGATGAACGGAGAACTGTTACTGAACGGAATGAATACTTTCCAGATTTACCAATTGAAAGACCAAAACATCCGGACTACTTAACGTTAAGTAAACGCACGAACTCTTTCACAGAATGGAATTCAGCAAATGTCAACCCAGATGATTTGGCTGACGCTGGATTCTTTTTTACAGGTATGTTTGTTTATAGCTCAAGCAGAAAAATCTTAGTCAGTACAATTTTAATATTTTTAGAAATAAATCTGATTGATAAAGTTACCCTTAAATAATTACACTTTTTATTAATTAAATGTTTTGAAAATATAAAAATATGTTAATGTCAATAATAATTGTTTGCTATTTACTAGATGCAAGGTACACCTTGTTAACCAGCTCGAACTTTTTTAACTTTTGATTTTTGTAACTTGCAGATTATCATAATTTTATAATAGAGATGGTACAGAGTTTCAAGACGGCGTAGTGTGGCATACATCACCTGCTGACGTCTCTTCAAATTAGAGGTAAAAGTAACAAGAACACGGAGATGTTAGACATTGGCATTAATCTATTTCGGATATCAACCCTTAAATATTTAAAAAAAATCAAAACTAAAAAAGGCTTTTTTACTTTTTTACTTCGTTTCCATACCATATTGCGAGGGGTTTTCCATACCATATTGCGAGGGGTTTTCCATACCATATTGGGAGGGGTTTTCCATACCATATTGCGAGGGGTTTTCCATACCATATTGCGAGGGGTTTTCCATACCATATTGCGAGGGGTTTTCCATACCATATTGCGAGGGGTTTTCCAAGCAACACTACTGATTTCTTCTGGATACTATTCCCTTTAACCGCAAAGATACTTATCTCCGTGTTAATGATTAACGACCTCAAACAGCTATTTGGTAAGAATGTTAAGAAATCGGTCGCAATATCATTTGTTGAAATTTATTTAAAGGCATCAAAGATTACGTCCGATGCTTCTTCTGCGGAGGTGGCATAAAGGATTGGAATGCCGGAGATTATCCTTGGATCGAGCATGCGCGATGGTACCCAAATTGTGCATTTCTCAAACAATCCAAGGGAGAGGAATTTATTCGCTTATGTCAGAGCCAAAATATCAGCGATAGACAGCAATGCGAAAATGCAAGTTTACGTTCATACAGTTAATAAAATGATCTCGTATCCAATGTCTCATTAAGTGAAATATGCATAATCTGGAATGGCCACAACCAGGTCCCAAGGTTATAAAACTGAGCATGGAAACCAGTCTCAAATCTTAAGCATCTGATTGGCTGAAATGGCGACTGGTCGCCATTTCAGCCAATCAGATGCTTGAGATTTGAGACTGGTTTCCAAACTCAGTTTTATAACCTTCAGTCCAGATAACACAGCCTTTCCACACAGCAAAAAGGAAAGGGGAGCATGCTATTGGGTTATGTAATGATCAATTTTAATAGACACTACAAACAAATAACGAAATTAAAATGGTTGCACGTGTATTATCCAAGTCCTTAATACCTCAACAAAATGTTTGGGTCAGACAAAAGTGTCAATAAATTCATTTTAACCTTATAAACACATTCATAATATCTGTAACATAGCATATTACTTTACTAGAGCTTACTTCAACTTTACATTTGTACATGTAAGACAGTAAACAAATCATTGGTAACTAGGCACAGTTTTTAATTTACAAGAATCGTGTTCATTTATCATACGAGTATTTGCAAACATTTCCGACTAAATCTGAACACATATGTAAGGTTTATGTGTTGTTGTATCTTTTGTTTTTTTTATTTTTATTTAATAAATTTGTGCAAACTATTCCAATAAACACTTAATACCTTGGCAGATTACATGTAAAAGAAATGATAATTCAATACAATAATGAAGCGGGTTATAAGGTACATACCCCTTTTCTTAATCACAACCAATCTCATATAAATGATCAATTAAACCTATTCAGATTGCCGATGTACTTAACTGAATCAGATTGGTGACGTACTAAAATGATTGCCGGTGTAACAAAATATATCTAATTGCTGATGTACTAGACTGACTTAAGATTGCAGGCGTACTTAACTTAATCAGATTGATGTTGTATTTAACTAAATCAGAGTGATGGTGTATTAAAATAAATCAGATAGTCTACTGAAAAAAATCAGATTGATGGTGTTCTAAACTGAATCAAGTTGATCAGGTACTAAAATAAATCAGATTGATTGAGTTCTAAACTGAATCAAATTGATGCTGTACTAAAATAAATCAGATTGATGAAGTTCTAAACTGAATCAAATTGATGCTGTACTAAAATAAATCAGATTGATGGAGTTCTAAACTGAATCAGATTTTGTACCTTTGTACGTTTTCATTAAAAAGTAATTACAATAATATGATCGACGTTTTGTAGTTGTTGTCGCAAGCAAGACCCCGGCAAACACAACAGGTTGAAGACCAAATTATTGAAGACCTGCAGACAACGGCTTCGAGTCTCGTGTTAAATATGAGATACAGTCAAGCTAACGTTATACAAGCAATCCGATATGCAAGACAACGATATGGTAATGTTATTGTTACAGAAAACATTTTTGCGAACACAAAAAGCCGTTTGCCACTTACGCAAATCAGTGATATTTTATCAAAATTAGCATAATCATAAGGTGTACTTTTATATGAATGTGTTAGGCTTATACATGCAGCAGTTACAAATAAGGTAACAAAGTTCATGTTATTTATTTCTGGAAAATGTTGGATGGTTGATTTACAATAATATAACACAAATAGTTGAGAAAATTTAATTGACTTTTTATTAAGTGCCTTTTAAGTATGGTGATTAAGTTGTACCTTTTAAACTAACCTTATGTTTTTCATACTCACTGTTTCGTGTAAATACATACGGCTGAAGAAAACTTTTGATCATTTGGTTTTGATCATTCTATTGCAGCAATAAATGTATGACTTATTTATTAGTCATGGCAATAAAGCAGCAACCCTTCATTATAGCCAATTGGAAGGATTTTCGGAAAGGTATTAATACTTTTATAAGCTCTAGCAAAGCGTTTAGATTAACTGTCCTACGATGTAGATGGTCGGTACAAGTAACGAAGTAAGTTATTACAATTTCTAATACTATGTTATTATAATTGCGTTTTCTAAAAGACGAAATGGTGTATTAATAAGTGAATTTTATTATCCGACAAAATATAATTCTGTGTTTAACACAGAATGTGTAATTTTAAAACAATTGAAGTATAAGTCTATTTTCTACTTAAAGTACCACATTTACATTTTGTTTTTTCCCCTTCTTGAAGTCCATAGACAAAAAGGTTAACCAAAGTGTTCTTATTTTTTCATTTAAAGGTTCGGAAGAATTAAGAGCCCATCATCTGCTTGAATATCTGCTCGACAACTTCGAACCCATTGCGACAAGAAACACGTCTACTAACACAAGTTCAAGATCTGCACAAGTATCAAACTCGGCTAACATTGAAGTTCAGACGAAAGTCAAACAATCACAATCTACAGAAATTAGTGCCGTGGTAAAAATTTCGGGAAAAGAATCTGAGCCAATAGGAAACCTACAGTCATCTTCAGGTACATAGATAGCTTAACATATAACTACATGCACAATACACTAATATGTGTAATGGGACTAAGAAGTTAATTAAGATAAGGTCTAAATTATTCAAACAATAAGGTCACCATGTCGAACGAGATGTTTTCCTTTTTCTACGACAGCAATAATATCACGAATAAAATACGTGAAATGTTATGCCATGGCCGGCACGACAAAACTTGAGATTTATGTCTTACCCTAAGCTAATATTTATATTTTAGCTAGCTGTTAATACTTTTGAATACCTAAGGTTATTAAAATTATAAGTTTTTTTTTTATAAATTACCAAGATATAAGATTTATTATGTAACAATACTGTATTCAAACCGGTAAAGATAGATGTATATATATGTATATCGGTAATGAACAGTTACATGATATATATTATTCATGCATGTAATAATATACCGGTACATGTAAGTTAGAATTTTTTGTAATTTTTGTTTTATGGCTTATACAGTCATTTTTTATCACAATGTAAAAAGAAAATAATACACGTAGTTTGTAGGACGCTTTAGAGTTTAAACTTGTTATTTCGACAGATGTTTTGCTAGAAGAAAATCGACAGCTTAAAGAACAGTGCCCAAGGTTATAAAACTGAGCATGGAAACCAGTCTCAAATCTCAAGCATCTGATTGGCTGAAATGGCGACTGGTCGCCATTTCAGCCAATCAGATGCTTGAGATTTGAGACTGGTTTCCTTGCTCAGCTTTATAACCTTCAGGCCAGAGGCTCTGCAAAATATGTTTAGACAAAGAAGCTTGAATTGTGTTTATTCCCTGTGGGCATCTGGTAACTTGTCTTCAGTGTTCACAAACACTGAGAAAATGTGCAATCTGTAGAGCTAACATACAAGACAAAATAAGGGCTTATCCTTCATAAGCTCCTCAAAAGCTTTATCATCACTTATTTTTATTGATTGGAACTGATGAAAAGGGAAATTCAAAAGGCACCGATGACGAAGAATATGAAAATGGACGTTTATAAAAACTTTAGTATCTTCAATTTTAATTGCAATACATTGTGCTACTACTCTGTTACGTGTTTCATCTGTTACCCGCTTGTGCTACTACTCTGTTACGTGTTTCATCTGTTACCCGCTTGTGCGACTACTCTGTTACGTGTTTCATCTGTTACCCGCTTGTGCTACTATTCTGTTACGTGTTTCATCTGTTACCCGCTTGTGCTACTACTCTGTTACGTGTTTCATCTGTTACCCGCTTGTGCTACTACTCTGTTACGTGTTTCATCTGTTACCCGCTTGCGCTACTACTCTGTTACGTGTTTCATCTGTTACCCGCTTGCGCTACTACTCTGTTACGTGTTTCATCTGTTACCCGCTTGTGCTACTACTCTGTTACGTGTTTCATCTGTTACCCGCTTGTGCTACTACTCTGTTACGTGTTTCATCTGTTACCCGCTTGTGCTACTACTCTGTTACGTGTTTCATCTGTTACCCGCTTGTGCTACTACTCTGTTACGTGTTTCATCTGTTGCCCGCTTGTGCTACTACTCTGTTACGTGTTTCATCTGTTACCCGCTTGTGCTACTACTCTGTTACGTGTTTCATCTGTTACCCGCTTGTGCTACTACTCTGTTACGTGTTTCATCAGTTACCCGCTTGTGCTACTACTCTGTTACGTGTTTCATCTGTTACCCGCTTGTGCTACTACTCTGTTACGTGTTTCATCTGTTACCCGCTTGTGCTACTACTCTGTTACGTGTTTCATCTGTTACCCGCTTGTGCTACTACTCTGTTACGTGTTTCATCTGTTACCCGCTGTATTTGATTACTTTTGTCACTTATTTAGATTGATCATACATCACACCAGTTAACTGATGATTAAGATAACGTTGTTGATATTTACAATTGACCAAAATGAAAAAAAATAAAATATTTTCTCGTGTGTTTAGTTGAAATTGTTGTCCGTAAATCATGTTATCTGTTATAAGATCAAACAAATATAGATAATTTTGTTATGATATTCTTGTTTCCATAAACAATTTCTATGATTACGCATAAAACGACAAATAAAATGATATTGCAGCTAATAAAAGTGTCCATACAAGACAACATAAACACATGTCTTATTGTTTCGTTATTTCCCGTTCCAAGACTTAGCACATGCAAGAGTTAATGAAACAGTATGTTTTATGTGTATAAGGTGGTTCAAATGATGTCTATTGTCTAAACCAAAAATGAATCTGAAATTTACTTTTTTAAACCCCTCAGCTTTTATTAACGTTCAGCTGACAGTGTATGGAAATTTCTTCAAAAGATTGTTCCTATAAAAAAAGTTAGGATTTGACTTAAAAGCGATCACATGGTTGATAAGAGCACGAACATAAAATTCCTAGCTTCAGATTTGAACAGGCTCTAATTTAAAACAAGCAATCTATATTAGAGGAACTGAATTGGTTTCACGATTACAAGGGTTTCATAAAAACTGCTATTGAATTGATGTATGTAGCGAATTTAGCAGGCCTCCGTTAAAATGACTTTTGTAAAACAAATAGGAGTTATATGCATATCAGAAATAGCGACATCAAAAGAAACGTGGAGAGGAAAATAGAGTATGGGTTAATATTATATTATCAATTAAAAAAAAAAAACAAACAGACACCAATATTTATTAACAAAAATGAGAACCTGAAGTAATAACCGCTTTGGAACGGTAAGTGGACAAACAATTTGCTACTGTGGGTTTTAACTAGGTTCTACAATGCACTTAACTATATCATAAAGGGCCATACACAGTTTAGTAGATTATATGAAATTATCGTAAAATATCCAATTACTGTTTCGGGTTCAATTTTATCATTCAAAATATACAACATGTTAAAGTATTTGGCACAAAGTCGTCGTAGGTCGTAATCTTCGAGACGAGGTTGTAAGTGGTGAAGTGCATCGCATTGTTTTTCTTTTAATTCTAGTCTACTCCTGTTTTTCAATTTAATGTAGTTTAGAATACACTTTTCACAAATATTACTTTCATTTGATTGTTTGAAATTAGAATGAAATCGACCGATAATTTGGGCAAGAGGCATAACAAACCGTAAAACAATATTTGAAATCGTTGCGCCGTTATGACAATTTATCACAATGTCAAGAATAACAGTACGGTAAATATCATGATTTATAAATAAACGTTCCGAATATAAATCGGTTTGGTTTTCCAATACCATGTATTATGTTTTATTTTTATAGATGAACTAAAAATAAAAAATGGTTTTCGTTTTTTAAAAATGCTATTTTAGGATTTCGTATATATCTAGATTTTTCTAGAAGATTATTTCCTATTATAAATTGAACATTTCACTCAAATGCACCATCACATAATCACATGTGAATATTTTTCGATTTATCAAATTATGGTTATCTCATATTAACGACTTGGTTGCTTTACAGTGTATGTATAAACGGAACTCCACCTAAAAAATCACAGAAACACCACGGTGACTGTAAAGCGTAAATCTAACACATGTACAATGGCACACAACAATTACTATCCAGGAATAACAGATTCACGGCCAAATAATACTGACTATGCTCCAATCAATGCTAGACTTTCTTCTTTTAATGGTTGGAATTCAAATCATGTGAACCTAACGATCTCGCAAAAGCTGGATTCTATTACACAGGTAAGTAGTATGAGGTACATAACTGACGTCTTCTTTTTCTAACTGCGTATCTTTAACAGAAGAGCAAGTCTAAAGTACATTTCTTTATGTAACGGCTTGCCATTAACGGAAGAAATTGGTGACTTCATTTTGTTACCACGAGAGAAATTGATGTCTTTTTCTTGTAACCAAAAGTCATTAATGGAAGAATAAGTTAGAAGTTCATCTTAATGATGCATATATCAGCTTTTTGTACCCACGCTTCATTAACGTAAGAACAGGTTTGAAGTGCATACTAATTGATGCATGTATTAGCTTTTTGTACCCACGTGTCATTAACGGAGGAACAAGTTTGAAGTGCATCTTAATTGATGCATTTATCAGCTTTTTGTACCCACGTGTCATTAACGTAAGAACAGGTTTGAAGTGCATCCTAATTGATGCATGTATCAACTTTTGTAACCACGTGTCATTAACGGAGGAACAAGTTTGAAGTGCATCTTAATTGATGTATGTATTAGCTTTTCGTACCCATGTGTCATTAACGTGAGAACAGGTTTGAAGTGCATCCTAACTGATGCATGTATCAACTTTTGTAACCACGTGTCATTAACGGAGGAACAAGTTTGAAGTGCATCTTAATTGATGCATGTATTAGCTTTTCGTACCCATGTGTCATTAACGTAAGAACAGGTTTGAAGTGCATCCTAATTGATGCATGTATCAACTTTTGTAACCACGTGTCATTAACGGAGGAACAAGTTTGAAGTGCATCTTAATTGATGTATGTATTAGCTTTTCGTACCCATGTGTCAATAACGTAAGAACAGGTTTGAAGTGCATATTAATTGATGCAGGTATCAACTTTTGTAACCACGTGTCATTAACGGAGGAACAAGTTTGAAGTGCATCTTAATTGTTGCATGTATCAGCTTTTTGTACCCACGTGTCATTAACGGAAGAACAAGATACATAAGCTTCACAATTGTATTGAAGTCAGACTCCACCAAGTTGTATTTTAACGTTGTTTAAGCGTAAGAATATCTTAATGCTTGCAACTGATACATGTAATTTAACTGATGGTTCCATCATCTTCAATACTATAGGAAACGTCGTTAAAATGAATTGTTAATCTCAAGAAACAAAGCTTTTCGACTTGGAGGACGTTTGTCTATTATCACAAAAACTTAATTTTTGATGTGGTTGATTTTGCAGGTATTAAGGATTACGTTCGCTGTTTTTTCTGTGGAGGTGGAATAAAGGACTGGGAGGGTGGGGACGATCCGTTGACTGAGCATGCGCGATGTTATCCGAATTGCGCGTTTATTACGCAGTACCAGGTAATCATTCACTGACATTCCAATGAGACTTACAAACATGACAATACAATTTACAATTTTATCAGGCTATGTATGTTCGTTAACGTAACGGATTAAAATTTCAACTTTAGTTCTGCGTCTGAAATCATTTACGAATACCATGTTCGCCGTCTGCATAATGTGGTTTTCAGAAGCAAACGCGTTATTCATTTACCTTTTGATTTATACCGGTACAAGATCTTTAATTGCTAATGTAACGTATATCGCCATCACATGCCAACACAAAAATCAACGCTAAAATTGCATGGCTGATACAATGTATATAGGATGATAACATGACCGATAGTGATGAGAATCGGACGGCTGAAGTGGAATCGATTAATCGGTCCGATTCTGATACCTGTCCGATCCGATTAATCGGAAAGAATCGGAATCAGACGTCTTCTATGTATTGTAGTGTACATTTTGTACCAAAAGCATGACTGTCTCAATTTTTTCATATTATTATAGGACAAATTTTATTATTTTAGTTTACAAGATTAATGACAAAACTGCTTTTTGTACTGCATTGACCTGTTCTGTTTCTTTGCAGGTAATAAGAGCCTTCAAACTATTTTTTTCAATTTCGTAGATGTGAACATTATTATTATTTACCTTGTCAAAAATAAAATCCGAAAATTATTCACAATTCTAAAATGTGGGTGGGGTATCTTTGTTGCTGTAATAAGTCTTGAAGCATATTCTACAGGTAGCTTTGGATGTGTCGAGGTTTTCCTTAATTGGCGCCAAACCCTGACACCCTGGTTTCATATAAAAACCAAAATATCGCCAAGCTTCTGATGTATTACCATGGCATTTGGAAAGATGATTATTATTTCGATCACGGACAGTTCTCCATGTTTAAAAGCAGTTATATTTATAAGAAGTAACACTAAGACAATTAAAGCGCGAAAAGGTATACATTGGACTGTCGCCGTGTCAGAGACATCGGTCAATTGTCTTCAAACTGGGTTTTACTTATTAACAGAATTAATGACTAGAATCGATTCTCTGTAGTCAGAATCGATGTCGCCGACTTTGAAACTTCAGCGACAATTACTCGATTATCGGCGACAATCGGAACATCACTAATGACCAACCTTATTGTCTTAATGGCATTATTCAAATTTAAACTTAATTAAATCTCAAGAAAACATAAAGACACATTGAAACGATTTCTTTGGGTTCCCTTTTTTTGCAAATGCAGCAACAAGTTGACATATGTCAGTTATTTTCATTCAGAAAAAAGTTACATGTAGCATATGTTGTTTTTTTCTTCAGCAAAATCAGCAACGAGTTAACATGCAGGTATGATGTTTTCTTTCATCAGAGACAGCAACAATTTAACATATGTTTTTGTTTTAGCAAAACCAGCAACACGTTAACCGTTGTGAAGACTCGCTTCTAGATGATCTCAACAGTGTAGCAGCTAACCTTGTATTAGACATGGGATACAGTCAACAAGATGTGGTTAATGCTATAAGACACTCACGAGAGCAGTATGGTAAGAAACACAAGTTTTATTTCTTGTTAAAACAAACAGTATTTCATTAAATAGCTACACAATGAAACAATGTGTTTAGTTTTGGTCTATATTAATAAGTTAAACGTAAAGATAACCCCAAACCCATACAAATACGGCTGCAGCACCTAGCCAACCACAAAAGAGACACATTTTTTACCGTCCATATCCCCTAAAAAGGAAAGTTCAAGTATTCATTCATACTGCAGCCAACCATGATTGACGTTCTGCATGGCTTTGAAATAAGCATGTTGCTTATAATTATTATAACTACATTTTGTAATTTGTTATGTTTGATTATTTATAAAGTTTTCAGTTTTATTAACTCCACAACACTATTTTAACAAACAGGTTATACAGAACTCAAGGCTCATCAGCTCCTCGCATATCTCCAAGACAACAGTTGTACCAATATCCCATTAAAATCCCAGCAAACAGGTCTATACAACAGAACCACAAACATAGAACATTTCAAGACAGAATCAGAGCTACACTCGTGTTTTGAAGAAACCAAGAGTCAAATTTCAGGTAAAGTTTATATCAACGCTTATTTCGATGAAACTGGGAATAGATAAAGTGTATAAAGCAATATATTAAGTGTATTTAATAAAAAATTTATTAATATAATATACTTTCCATAACAACTTTCAGGTTTAATTTTAGTAATAAAAATAAAGCAAAGTTTTTCGATTTTGTTAAAAAGACTGATATGTAGGTTTTGTATAATGCCGCATTGAGACATTGATCTTCCTTAATAATGCGGAATGTTTGGTTAGTTAGAATGAGATCATTTAGAAACCATTTTTTTAATATTATATAGTTTCACAAATGTTTATTGATTGTTTTACAGATGAAAGCAAATTACTTGAGCAGAATCGCCAGCTTAAAGATCAACGAGTGTGTAAAATATGTCTGGAAAAAGAAGCATGCATTGTGTTTTTACCATGTGGTCATTTGGTCTCGTGTCTTCAATGTTCACATGCACTGAGACAATGCGCAGTGTGCAGAACTAAGATTCAAGACAAAATCCGTGTGTATCAGTGTTAAACAACAACGAACATTCTATTTGTGTTAACCATTAATGTCGACCATTGTTTACCATCAATATTGAGGACAAAACCATTGTCATCGACGATCAATATGACTATGAGAAACCTGATGACGTCATAAGTGATGAAAGTTCATCATCAATTTCTGACAAAAATGCTTTAAAAAGAGGAAATATAACATGTTCTCCTTCACCTAAATCAGTGAACGACATCGATAGATGTAATTACCATGAAAAGGGTGATCACAAACACCTCGTGTTGAAATTTCATAGCTATCAAATAAATAAATAACTCGCGTGTAAGCATTTATATTATTAGTAATAAAGCAGCAAATGAGTTTATCACAGAAAACATCGGGAAATACAAATATTCATTGGCCCAGAATATTTTTCTGAGAAATTCAGGAAAAAACAACAATTTTAGACCACCGAATACAAAGCGAACCCCCACGGACATTCTTACGGGGTTTATATCTCACAACTTGTTCCCTTTTCTAGAGCTTGCAATGATGTTAATGATTTCAATGAACGTAATCTACAGTTGATCAATATGCTTACCTCTTTGTTTGCAGGACGGCGGAAGGGGTTTAAAGTTTATGAAGGTTTATATGAAAATCTTTTCTTTAAAGAACCTAGAAACTCGATTTGTTTCTTTAAACCCGTCATCGTGTTCTTGCTCATTTGACTCCAGGTGCTCTTGTCTCGTTAAGATCATCGAATACTCGACCATTGGCTTTGCAATGCTATTAGCTTCTTATGTTTTATATTTTTGTGTGCGTTTGATTGCAATATTGTTTAGCTGATGGTGAGTTGGAGTTATTTCACCAAGACAACTTGTAATTGTTTGTTGATATAAGAACCTGTTGGGGCAAGTGTGAGGTTGTTGCACCCTAGAACCTGGTTTAAACCCCTAATGGCAATTTATTTTGCCACTGACCGTTCCATGGCGGTAACCCCAAGGTTTTTCTATGTCGTTAATTGTTCGAGCGTCCAATTTGAATTGACAAACTTATAACAACATGTGTTCTCTTTACCTCTCTTCTTTTTTTCGCTGCGTGGGGATGCTGTGTTTTTGTGAGTGTGGCGATTCCTGATATGCATATTTTACTTTTTCCAAAGAGAATCCAGTCGAAAAACATTGACATTGTTGCCCTTATCAGAAACGGATAACTTGACATTACATTTTGTATAATATAACATTCCATGATTCTCCTGTATTTAAAGTTAACCATCGGTAGTTTTGGTGTCATTCAGTTTATTTGTTGTAGTGTTCAACAGGTTTCAGATACAAATACTGCTGGATAATAAATAGTTCGCATAAAAGCCGAACACTACTGCTTCCGTTTGTGTTAACGATTATGTAAGCTACCTTGTAGAATTTATCCAGAACCCATTACCAGTGTTTCACTTGTCACTTATTTTGATAGGACTGGTCGAAAAGAGTTGTAACTCGATGGAGTCAAAACCACTTTTATACCGATTTATTGACAATACTTCACTTTTGTTCATGTTGTACCGCACTATCAACTTAGAAGCAGGAACAATTGGTGGACATCAATTAGTAAATTTATTTTTTGTATGTTGTTATTTATTTGCTTTACTTATCTTTTCGTCCATGTATGTTTGAGTGGCAATTTTGTATTTGTGCATGTATGTATAAGGAATGTCTCTTGTTTAAGTTCTATGTACTCACTGAGAAAATTGTAAAATAAACTTGGAAAGTTAGTTATTGCTGCACGGTTTTTTACACGAAATAAACATTACACAGAATTTTACAACACTGCTTGTTATCTTGAAAAATAGATATTTACTGCTTTTGACTATGAGATTTAAATAACGAATTTCATCACATGAGGTATGTACCTCGACAAAAGCTTACCTCGTTCTGTACCGAAAATGAAATATATATGTCACCCTACCTCTAGGGGACGCATGGATTTTCTGGGACCAAGAGGTAAACCCTGTAAATATATGGTCAACTACGTTTTGAAATTGAAATAAAAGAGTCAACGAATTGACGGCTCTCGCTCAATTAAAATAATACTAAATTCGTAACTGTGCAAATTCGAAAAAAATCATACAAAGAAACGACAAATACATAAAAATGAGATAACATGTCAATTATACATATAAATATATTATCAACAGCGCTAGGAAATTAAAATAAAAGAGTCACCGACTTGATGGCTCTTGCTTACTAAAAATCTATTGAAGAAGTGCGCATGATAAAAAAAAGTTAAGCAGGTAAATCGAATCTAAGGCCCGCGACCACTATTAGTAAAGACAGCTTAATTGACTAGTACACATGCTGAAAGATAACACTGACATAAATGGACGATAAGAATACAAACAAATACAACAAACTCAAATAGTAACATAAAAGATAAAGGTATAGGGGTAAATAACCCTGCGACAAATATAAATAAAATGTATGGTAAAATAATTCATTTAGTGTTTGATATTGAAAATATGAATGGTTTCGCTTAAGAATCAACAAAAGGTTAAATTGCAACTTGAAGAAAAAATATCCTTGTGAATTTGTTCATTAAAGAACTTCCAATAAGTTAGATATTCTACAGTATTCTCTATTTCCTAGGCGATTAAGACTTCAACAATTGATCGATTTGCTTATTTATTTGCCGCTAGATGGCGACGGGTTTTAGGAGTTAATTCCTGTCATTAGAAATCTGTTGTGTGTACATTGTAGTTCACTCAATTACATCTCATAAAGAACAGCAGTTAATGTTTCTTTAATTTTTTTATTGAAATAGCGCAAGCGTAAAGCTTCTGGGATTTGAATAAGCTAATTATTGGTATATATTACAGAATGAAGAGAAAAATTTGGATTGTTTCCTTTTTATAAGAGGCGTGTCAAAGGAAAAAAAGGACCATAGGACATTTGACGAAAATCCTGAAAATGACATGATAATGTTGAGCAAACGACATTACTTTTTACGCGTTTCACGGATTGTCAAAATGTATATCAAACTAACTTTTTGGAATGAGAAATTATAGATATACGTTACAGTAAATTCTTTGCAAACATATATTTAAATCTGTGAACAATACTAAAATGCTAAGAATAAAATTTTGAAGAAATCAATGATTTTGGATTTTTTTTCTTTAAACATGAATATAAATATATTGCCTTGTAAGACTGTAAGGAATCCCATTTTCGTATTTGCATTCCCTTCCTTGTCCAAGAAGTCACTTTAACTCACATAACTTACGATACTTGTAAAACTTCTTGAGATAATTCGATTTTAAACCTCGATAAAGTTGTAACTTAATGCGCGTTGATTGTATGTAAGTGTGTGTTTGTTATAGCATGTCCGGGTCCTCTTTAATGTGTGCATTTACTGACGTACTTATTGTGACGTTTACGACTAACTGAAGTGCAACATCTGCGAATTTAACCGCCTTAACCCTAAAGCTTACTAGTTTATTACAGCCTACTATTATTGCTTGAGTCTACATGTACAAAACATTATTTCTACCTTACATTACGGTGAGACATTGATATTATAGAGTCACAATATATTTTATTTATAAAGTTGGTTAAGTTCGTGGAAGATGGCAGTTTACTAACCGAGGATCTGTAGCATGTAGAAAATATTAATTTAGAAGTAATTAAAGAAGTTTAACATATTTTTCTTAAATAGCATTAGTTCATGGTTACATGTATATTGAACAAGCATAGTTTATCTTCGGTCTTCGGTCGGCAGTTTATTTGAATGAAGATAACCTTTTGTATTGATGACTTAGACGTTACACGAAAAGTAACCATAGACGATCGATATATAGAGATCAATGGCCATGTATATGTTCCTGTAATTATGCGTCTGTCACAGTTTAATAAATTGTGGCAATTCCTTTGATGCAGAAATAAAGAAGTTAAGTAACTGTAACATTTGCAAATTTAACTCATTATCTTTTTATTGTAATAATCACTGCAACTTAACCGGCTAGTTTGTGTTTATACATACAAAAGACTCGTGTATATTCAAGTTATGTCATAGGCACTTGCATGTTAAACAACAGAAGAAGTACCATTAAGGTATCGGTTAATTACACAAAGCAGATAAACTTTACGTTAATAAAGTGGGATCCCGTTGTCATTCACGTGACGGTTTCCCAAAATAATACTTTTACCGACCAATGAATTCAAATGGGGTGCGTTAAGTGTCGTTAAGAAATTGCTTGCATTGCAGAATATGCAAGAATGGCATCGACATTTGAAGCACAATATTCCTCCGGAAATTTGTGTATTAGTGGAATGAGACATGTAAATAGGCAATATACCTTCGCTGAACGACATCAGATGCTAGATGCTACCGCCAGAAATGAATATTACCCAGGAATAACGACAGAAAGACCAAACAATTCGGACTATGCTGCTCTAAGTGTGCGCTTAGATTCGTTTACTGGCTGGGAGGGTCAATCTGTGAGTCCCAACGAGCTCGCAAGTGCTGGATTCTATTTTACTGGTAAGTAATATGTGAGTCTTGTCTGATTTTTTACCTTCTCATTGAAAGTTCCATGGTGATGTTAACCGCAATATGAACACCGTCTTTTACGAATTAAATTTGTTCTGTTTACTGGTGTAAAATATACACTTGCTTTTAACGCGGGGCTGAAAATGAATGTTATTACGGCATAAAACAGTCTCAATGAAACAGAAAAACCAATATTTTATTGTTTGTCATGTTTGGTGCCTGCCAAGTTCTCCTTTAAACTATTTAAAAAAGAAACGTTTAAATGTTAAAGAATGTTTGAAAAATCACGTATTTTATTAAAAATTCAAATTCAAAATAATCGAAAATGAAGCAAATATAATCTAGTTAAATTGCTTTACATGTAGATGCTATCTGAAAATATTTCAGACAACGGGTTCAAATAACATTAATGTGGATTGATAGTCAATGCAATTACTACAACTTTGGCGGTTATAATTCTGAAAATAATGAATAAGGAATTGCACTATGTATTTGTCCCCAATAACTACCTAGATCTTTAGCAAATGATTATCAAGCAGTTAATCATTTATTACTATGTTTATTGACAGGTTTAAGAGACTGTGTTCGTTGCTTCTTTTGCGGGACTGGAATACAAGATTGGCAGATTGGGGACAATCCAATAACAGAGCATGCGCGATGCAGCCCCAAGTGTGCTTTTCTAAAGCAAAGCGAGGTAAATTGCCGTTGTTAATAAATAATTTGGTTATTGCAATTTCCATGAATTGAATATTTTGTATAGACCCACTTTAGATACAATTTACTTTAAGTATATCCTTATTAAACTACTGTGTAACTCAAAATTAATCTTAACAAGCTAAACATGATAACCGATTACGGGCGAGAAAGTTAGATGCCTTCTTGTCATAGGTATAAACAGTTTTTAAATGCTATGTATTTGTCATATTAACGTAAACCACAACTGTATTTTCACAACAATTCAGTGAAATAGGCATGTCAGTAATAGCCATACACAGAAAACACAGTCTTTCCACATAGTCAAAAAAAAAAGAGATAAGAAAGGAGCGTTCTTTTAAAATAATACAATTGGATCAATTGAAAAGAAAACCATTTAAAATTATAAACAACAACGCTAGTCCAATAGGTCATTGCCTTAAAGTTTAAACGGTCTTTGGGAAAGCATAATGCACTATGATTTAAACAATGTTTAATGATATATCAACTGCCAAGCCCTCATTTGAAAAATATAATAGTTGCTCATGTTAGTTTAACTTAAACCAACCACCACTATAGTCAATATTGCATGGAAAGATTTCGGGTTACCTTTAATTTATATCAACAGCAAAAATAGAAGAAAAGAAAAATTCATATTATCAGATAACGAATTTACTTTGTAGTTATTTATATTAATTATAGCAGCAAGAAGATCACATGGACGACCTTTCAATAGAGCTTTTCAGTAGCGTGGCTTCGAAGCAAGTCATTGATATGGGATACAGTCAGGACAATGTGATGAATGCTATCAGATTTGCTAGGGAGAAATTCGGTATTAGTTGTAAGTTGCCTAAATTTTTTCTCAGTCTGAACACTGTTGTTTAAATGAGGGTTTCATTAGGCTAGTCCGGTGGCTTCTTAAGTTTCTAAGGAATGCACCCATGTTCTGTTACAGTAGAACATCAATCTCATTGGACCGAATATAATGCTGAGACAATGACACAAAATTACCTTTGTGAATAGGCAGGGTGTTGCCAATAAATAAGTTCTACCCCATGACCACCACAATTTAATAATGAACTTTATCAACTGAAATAATCTTCTAGGAATGTTTATTAACGCAAAAATGTTAAAGGCAAACAGTTTTGAAAGTTGGCACGGAAAAAGTCCCGCATAATCGACCTTTAGCCCTTACGATGGGGTATATGAAAAAAGTATCAAATAACAATTCGAGAAGTGAAACAGAAAAAAATGTTTCCGCATTTGTTTGAATACGTTTTAATATCAGATTTGTTACAACCTGGCAACATATATTTTATATTTTGTCTTGAAATGGTTTAACGAAGCATCGCACCTTTTTCATCGTAGATTCTACAGATTTAAAGGCCCACCATCTGCTTGAATACATACTAGACGAAAGCTTTTCAAAGTCTTCAAGCCAAGCAGAGCAAAAGATTGTTTCAAGTGTGGAAACCTCTACTGTAGTGATGAGCGATCTACCAGGGAAAACCAAAGGAAATGCAGGCAGCAGAGAGACTGGAATTTATTGTATTGAATCAAGCAAAGGTATAATTGTTTTCTTTTCATTGAGAATTTTATAACGTTTCATTTGGTTTTATCTGTTGAACAATTTGCCTTTGCTCGTTATGTTTTTGTCTTGTTATTTTTGCAAGAAGCGTGTAAGACAACACAAACGTCAGGGGTAAATGTGACTTCGGTACATTTTTGACATTTCTGTTGTTTCTTAAGATTTAAAAAAAACAATTCAATTCATGTAAAACTTAAAGGTGAGTTTGTTACAACTTTTGACTTTTAATGTTATTTGTAATGATAACAAATATTATTAACAATTAAGATGAGTTTAACATAATGACATTATCTCGAAGATTGACTTCAGCTTTCTGAAGTCGCCTTTTCCCGTGACGTGTCCAAATAATATTTTAATGTTCTCGTATTAGTTTGATACGAGCAATATTCATATTTGAATATGCTGAAAAAATCTTTGACACTTGACCTGAATAATATGTCATTTAAATGCTGTGACATTGAATAGATTGTTAACTGAATTTTTACAATGTAAGTCGATTGTGTTTGTTTTTCCTTTCAGAGCAACGGAGTTTGCTGGAGCAGAATCGCCGGCTACGAGAACAGAGACTCTGCAAGATATGTTTAAATGAGGAGGCGTGTATTGTTTTCCGACCATGTGGTCATTTGGTGTCATGTGTACCATGTTCGCATGCGTCAAAAACATGCGCAGTCTGTAGAAGTAATATTCAAGACAAACTGCGAGTATACCAATGCTAAACAGCGTTCATATGCCCCAAACCGCCAATATTTATTCATTCATAGTAGATAGGGCGATAATATTTTTTATAAATTCTAGGACTTAAGAAACGTGTTAAATAATTATCCATATATGCTACATGTAATAGCTTAATTCAGAAGAAAAGTCTCCCTACACTGCCAAAATGCATAATAATTTAATTTCCTTAATAATATATATATTAAAACATTAATGTTCGCGTTTAGTATCTGCATTATGGCCGTAATCAAATTAAAAAAGACTCCGCAAACAATTAAAGAAATACACTAACTAACGTGTAAGAAAGAATTAGCCCACACTATTAAACTGTTTTTAAGGCATAGTCTTATCACGGTAAACATGGTAAAACTGTATATACTTATATCACAGATGCATATTATGAAAAATTTTACTGAAGGGTTTGCGCAGAATAGTAAACGCATTTTAGAAAAATGATAATAATATGATATTTAGTGATACTGATCTCACTTATAACAGTTTGTGGTACTTGTTTAAATGAATTCGTTTCGGACTGTCTGCATGTCAGTAAATGTGCAATCGAGCTAACGTAATACCCCCGCCTTATACAAAATTCCAAGTTGAGTAAAATACTGCAATACTGCCATAAATTCAAAAAAGGTAGTGTTGTTAGTCACTATACAACTGAAAATCACTGCCATTAATTTATCTATACGGTATTTTTGTGTAATTAAGTTGTTTCCTGCAGCGTAAATCATGTGTTTACGTATTAATGTGTGTTATTTATACTCTTTTTTTTTAAAAAAAGCACTTGCTATTGAACTACCATCGCAAAATTCAAAATATAGGCACAAATATTTAGCTGAGATCCTTCTTTGATTATTTATTTGCTTTTTTTTTGCTTATTTATATAATTTTCAATAATGTAAATGTATTATATTTATTATCTTACCGATATAAGTAATGTTGAATTTCATTGTACAATATTTTAGAGATTTAAGTATTTTACATTTGTAATAATATGTTTTGTGTATTGTACGAGTACATCTATATTATAGTATACTTATTAAATAAATATTAAAGTGTTCTTAATTACAGAAGTCTTGTTCTCCTTAGCATGTTATTTTGATTACAGAGATTGTTTTAAGTATTCATATAACTTTCTAACTGACTGGAAAGTATACATTCGCTAAATGTGTACGGAGTTGGGTGTATATTTTTATTTTCTTAATCTTTCTAAAAGCTCCAGCTGTTTCCTTTGCCACTGTCATCGTGTTCTATGCCAATGTAAATTTATGTGATTAATGACAATTAATATAATGTCATTTAATGGTCAGATATTCCGTGATCAAAGATCGATGAAAAATCAATGGCAATTATATTTTGAAAATTTATATAGTCCAACAGTAAATGAAATGTTCGACCAACAATGGTATGATCATGTCAATATTTTGCTAAACGAAGCTGTTCGAAATTCCGTTCCTTCACAAAACGTAACTGTATCTTCGCAAGAAGTTAAAGATGCACTTAAATCGTGTAAAAGAAATAAAGCTTGTGGGTATGACATGGTTTATTATGAACATTTTATTCTCGGTGGAGATCGAATCTGCGATTCTTTATCGTATTTATTTTCATCTATGTTGAAAAATTGTTTCATTCCTGAATCATTAAAAAAGGGAGTCATTGTCACTCTTCACAAGGGAGGTAATAAACGAAAAGATAACCCTGATAATTATCGAGCGATTTCTCTAACTCCAGCGACTCTTAAAGTTTTTGAAAAAATATTGCTAAATAGAAGTAAAGACATAATATTATCAAAAATTAATCCACAACAAGGTGGTTTTCAAGATGGCTTGAGTTGCCTGATGACGTCATTTTATTTTAAAGAATCCATACTCTATGGCAAAGAACAAGGTAGCAAAGTTCATGTATGTTTCCTTGATGCTAAACAAGCTTTTGATAGGGTGTGGCATGAAGGCCTCCTATGGAAATTATTTAATTGTAATTTAGATTCAAACACATTTCTCTGCTTTGTGAACTTATACACTGAGATGAAAAGTTGTGTTAAGTTCAAAGGTGAACTCTCACAATGGTTTAATGTTATGCAGGGAACCAGACAGGGAGGAATAAGCTCTCCCATACTATATCTCCTTTTCATAAATGACCTTATAAATGAACTACAGGAAAGTGGTCTGGGTTGTTGCATCTATAATTTTCATGCAAGTTCTCCGACTGTCGCGGATGATATGGTCCTACTTTCGTATTCTGTGTCAGGACTACAGAAAATGATTGACCTATGCAATAATTACTCTAGAAAGTGGCGATTTTTGTATAATGCTTCTAAGTGTTCCGTTATAACATTCAATGCAACTAGCCTAAACAATAACATGCTTAAACTTGGTAATGAACTTATCCCAACAAGTAATAGTTATAAACACCTTGGCATATTGTGTGACAATTATTTGAACATGCGTGATGCAATTGCAGAAATAAACTCCAAATTAAGGAGTACTTTTTTCAGTCTTTTAAACTGTGGCTTATTGCCAAATGAGATTAACCCGACAACATGGTTAAATATTTATCACTCGATAGTCTTACCAAAAGCACTATATGGTTGCGAGCTGATAAATTCGTTGAGCCAATCCCAATTATTAACACTTGAAAAGAGTCACAGACTTTGTTTGAAACGGATTCAGGGCCTACCAATCTCTGCATCGAATGAAATAGCTTTAGGGGCTCTAGGGGTTTACTCTATTGAATCAATCATTGATACAAAAAAACTTCTCTTCTTTGGACAGCTTTGTCGCCTACCGGCAAAATATCTTGCTAAAAGATTCTTTATTCATCGGTTATTGCGTTTTTTAACACTCGACCTTCAAACACAAGGTTTTATCCCTGATATATATCGACTAGTCGTTAAGTACAATTTAAAGTTGTGTTTAGACCAATTTCTGATTACTGGCAATTTCCCTTCAAAACAAATTTGGAATCGGCAAGTCACAAACAACATCATTAATTACCACTATAATGAAAGGAAAAGAAAAATTATCGAAAATATGGATATTGATATTTTTGAGAATTTTTTTGATCGGTCAAACAATTGCATTCTCTGGGAGTTAAGAAAGAATTGTAATAATTCTAGCTGGTTATGTAAAACAGCTTTAAGTAGTATGTGCAGGGTTTATGCTAAGTATAATTACCCTGAAGTTTGTTCAAAATGTAAATTGTTAAGCAACAATATCATTTTACACAAAGTTCACCATTGTACAATTAATCAGTACTACAGAAATGATATGTATAATTTTATCATTAACCAATATGGCTTTCCATCTTACTTTAAATTCATGAAGAAAGATAGCTGCAATCAAATTTTTGCGATTGTCGGTGGCCTTAAATGTGCATCAGATAATTATGATGTTAAAGTTCATCTCATGTTATTGAGACACTTAATCCGACTGCTTACATAATAATGTTATCTCGGAGTATATATCACCAGCAAATTTCTTGTTCAATAGTCTCACATAAATTTCGTTTCGTCCTGTGAGAGGTTGTACGAGAGTGTGCTGAGGATACTTAATTGAAGTTGTTTCTCTTCAGCATCTAAGAATAATTATGTGCTTACCGAAGGCTCGGTGACGGTAGAGCAGATTTTTCACTTGACCCTCGGTATGTTTCCTTAAACTCAAGGAAACGCACACTCAGTCTGTTGTTGTTATTATTAAAAACTGCATGCTGGTAACGTACTCATCAGTGTTAATTTACCAGTTATGACAGAATTGTTGTGTTTCGATCTCTGTTTGTATTTGTAATTGTATGATTATGTTGTTTCGATCTCTGTTTGTAATTGTATGATTATATTGTTTCGATCTATGTTTGTATTTGTAATTGTATGATTATATTGTAAATATGTTATGCTCTCCCACGTGGAGGAAATAAAGGAATCTATCTATCTTAATTATTCAGACAATGGTTACCGTTTCGATTAGTAAATATCACGTTCAGTATGATTTTGTCATCATGTTTATCATTACAAACCTGTACAAATGATCTGTACATCATTACAAATCTGTCATTAGTTAACATTAGCAAAAATCAGACACAGACGTACAAGTCAGAGACAAACATGTATAGGCCGCCGAGATTTACCATAATAAAATAAGTAACAGGTACATATGCACAGCTCCAATCACACAGCGTCAAGCAGGTGTACCTTTTTCTAAAATTGGTGTTTGTGCTGTGAACACTATTTTAGCATGGTTGCTGGTTGATGCCGATGAGTCGGTTTTTATCCTACACACTTTATGAATCACGCCATTTCAAGGACTTTAAGCACGATATTGTTATTCGTGAAAATATTGAGGCGCGCTCAACTTGTAGCGAGGCTGCGTGGACAGTAATGAGACTAAATGAAAGAAAATATGTTAATAATACTTCTTTTATAAGTCTTGAATATTTCGGCCAATTTTGATATGTAATTGAGAGGTTTCAATATCACAGCTTATATAGATTTGGATATTGTCCATTTAATCCTAGTAATATTAAGAATATTTCCTGCTTTTTAATTTTTGCCTTCGGCATTCTCTGAGACATGCATGATATGACATGTATTCTCCGATTCCATGTCAATATTCTATTCCGTTCAGTTCTGATCATTGTTTTCATTGTTAAGGTTGAACATGATCTTAAGACCACTAAGACCACATGCCGCTGAATATCGAATGATATTAATCTGAAAATACCTCGCTGAAGGTTCAATATTCACCTCAATAAAAATACCATCGTTTGGGATGGATCTAAATTGTGTAAAGATTGAGTTGCGGTCAATCGGTGCTAGGCGGCGTGAGAAGTAATAGGCATTTTCATTTCTGAACATGATTACTAAGTACTAATATCAGCATACATTCATTATTTCATGCAGTAATTATTACGTTCATTGTATAGCCGGTTATCCGATAATTCCTTTTGGGGGTCTGCCCCGGTAATCACACTCGTTGGCGTACATTGTAATTGGAATTACATGGCTAGGCGCTGTTGGAGTACGGGTTCGCTCCCTATTATGGGAAATATTATTTTAAATTCGCAGTAGCGCTATTTGAGTAAATAATCGATTACCGTTGTCATGAAGTAAATATTACGTATACCGGGGTTCAACATTTTTGGCGGGGTGGGGGGAGGGCGGTCGAGGTTAGTTCAATCAATAGCGCTACTGGAACCACATGCCTAGGCGCTGTCGCCATACTGGCATTTAGGGCAATATCTTTTAGAGGCTACAAATTACTTAAACACTCTGTTTGCGTGATATCGTATTTATATTTGTATTCAGCATACTTAGATTTTCGCAATAGAAGTTCATTTACATAAACTCTATACGTAGTTACTTCAATACTTTTTACGTCAAGGTTAAACAAAAATTTTCCATAACGTGTACAATGTTAACTGTTAATTCCACAAAAATGTGTACTAGAGTATTCTTTACTGGGTATTAAGAAAGTAAAGTTAGCCTTATTTAATGACTTGTATTACTAATATTCAATGTAAAACGGATTGGAAATTTCCGTCACGTGATTCACATCAAAACTGGATAAAACTGGATGATACCGCCTATTCGGTTTGTTTAATATAAATACATCAAGTAGTTCAATAAGGCGTCACTATAATAATCGGTTATTAACGAATCAGTGAAAACATAATGTCAATGTATAAAGAACAGGGGTTTATGTCGAATAATGCAGTTAATGCAACCTTATTATATTTAAGATGCACCCGAGATGATGTCAATAGTCATATAAATGTAGGACAGGTCGATTTAGAATTTCAAAGACAACATGAGCAAAATACGAGAGTGTCATCTGAAACACCAACGAATGCTGAATACGAAACTTTGTCTGCACGAATCTGGTCGTTTGTTGATTCTGACATACAATCTGTCAGTTCAACTGAGTTAGCAGAAGCCGGATTCTATTACACAGGTAGAAATTGCATTTAAATAAAATATTTTACACGGTTTTTCTGAACAAAGAAATGATACATTTTAAACGCCACAGCAGCATTAAATCAGAAAACTTTCTTTTAATTAAGTAAATTATTCATTTGTAACAAGTCTACAAGTTTGGGAAAGGTATATCTCGAACATATATTCTATGCGTATCGCAACGAAGTTCTACCAAATAAACCAACAACAAAAGCAGCATAGTTTGAATACTATACATGATCTCGATATTCATTGCGGAATTAATTTATTTGTTATTGGTGTACATTTGATGTAACTATGTGCATTTGATTCTTGAAATAGTGAAATTAAACATATTCTAGCGAGGGCGGAATAACATTGTTACAGTTCGAACCACTTGAATTCTGTCTCCAAATGATCATTAGACAAAGTCTATGGATTTTGCTGGATTACAACATCTGGCACACCTCAAAGATAGCCGAGGACTTATACATGCTTAGCACTGTCACAGAGGTCTTTTAAATCAGGCCCGAACAAATTGTGTTAAAAACCAACAATGCAGTTTTTTGAAGAGCAAAATCCAAAAAACTGTTCACGCTTGTTTATTATATATTAAATTCATGCTTACAGGTATCAAAGACTACGTACGGTGTTTTATGTGTGGTTGTGGAGTGAAGGATTGGGAACACGGAGACAAAGCTTGGATAGAGCATGCAAGATTTAGTCCCAACTGTGTTTATCTAAAACAATACCAGAGCGAGGAATTTATTCGTCTGTGCCAGAGCCTAAATGTTAATGATAGAGAAATTGCCAAGCAGGTAAGTCATTTCTAACAAAAAGTTAGTTCATATCACCCCCCCCCCCCTTGAAATCTACTCAAAAAATCGAATTCTACAAAAAGAAAATGATAAAGCTATTTTATTTGAATTCTTTTCATCTCTTAAAGTTTTGATTCAGGACGTTTTAAAAATGATTACGTATTGAATTTTACACAGTAACATGACAACCATATGAGTTACTCATAACATAAACCTTGTAAACAATTTAACACTCTTCTGTACTTGATAACATCAAATGTTTACGTTAAAGCTGGATGAACAAGCCTGACTTAGTATATATATATATATATATATATATATATATATATATATATATATATATATATATATATATATATATATATATATATATAATAAATAAAACTTATTTAAACAGGATTGCGCCGAAGTTTATAAATGTAAAATCTCCGCAATTTGTATAAGCCACTTACTGTAACTTAATAACAATATTTTCGCTAAGTATTCGCTAAAAACAACTTTTTCTAAATCGACTTTGTTTAAATAATACGTTTTAAAAAATAATGTTAACTTTTAATAAAAATATTACATCATCTTTTACGGCTGTATGTAAACATTCTAAAGTTTTAATTACTTTCTTCTACTTTTATAGTTGTTACTGAATCAACATTCCCAGCACCTGGATAATTACGAAGACCAACCTCCGAGTTTAACGAAGCATAGTTTCAATGACTTAGAGTCGCCTCTTTCTGAAGAAAATGACTCTTCTATTACTTAAAAAGATCTCGTTTATTATTATATAATGATGTTTCCTAGTGTGAATGATCTGATCTAACATGTGATGCCTGTTAAAAGTTGTATACAATTGTTTGTTTTATGCTTTTAATTTATTTATTTTTATTTCTGTCTTTCTTTGTTCGTTTGTTATTTATTTATTTCTTTAGTGAACTCGTTGGAAATTTATTATATACATGTTAATGATATAACTTTATGGTTGCTTTACGCGTTTGTTACTGTAACAATTGTTTACATGTTCTATTTGTAAGATTTTTTTAACTATATAATATTATTTAAAATGCGTTTTCCTTTATTATTGTCCCGATCCTTTAAGATCTCAGAGTAATTAAGATTATTTTGTTATTTCTTGTTTCCTTGCCGGAATGTCGATTTTTGCTATACTGGCCCCAATCGTCTCAAACTGTTAACTGCGAAGAGTCTCAGATCTCAAAAATCAAATGTGCCTATCAGAAAGCTTGAGATGAGATCTGGGTTCGTTATCGGCTGCCATTCTATCAGCTTATGGTATTAAATATTGCATTTCCGAGCTCTTCACAGACTTCACACACTTAGTAGGATTCAAATTTTTTTAATTAACGATTTTGATCATAATCCTTGCAAATCTCATTACAATCATACGTGCTCCTATTAAATGCATTGTTAAGGTAGCGCCTTTATAGAATCTTAATCAAAATAAGTCTGTATAGTAGTCGGTGTGCTACCGTGCTAAAATATGGTAGCTGTCTCAAATGTTGATGTTCTGTTATTTAAGTAAAAATTCTTTCCTTTTAAATTTAAATAGTTATCGTGTTACTTAATTTTGAAATTTATTTTCATAATCTGTTTGATACTTAGTTGCATAGTTAACATCTTTAATTCAGCGTAAGCGGTTTGACAATTGTATTACTGATAAGACGTAGATATCCTTATAATTGTTACGGTTACGATTGCCCGAGGCAGGTTACTTATCGTAAATTTTAGGGATTTTTATAACTATATCAAGACATTCGAACTTTGACTTTACACTAAGAAACATCAAAATTATTTACAAGAGCGAAGAAATACCGCTCACAAATAAGGATTACCTTAACTACATTTTATAAATAGTGTTCTATATTTGACATTAATTTGCAAGCGAAGACCTTGCACATGATTACCTGAAACAAATATTGTGAACATTAATTTATTGTTATCTGACGTTATTAACAATCTATTTGAAACAAAGAAATAAACAAAGAAACTTTACACGTGTTCTTTACTTCGACGGAAACCCGACGTATTGAAACCGGTTATAGATTGGTGGAGAATCCGGGTACAACATATATTTTGTTGTACACGATCATCATTCTGCTAAACCTCTACAAGCCTTGCGAGAACAATTCCCCCATTCGACATGTTGGATTACCACACCAGATCAACAGTTGGAAAACCATCAAATTACTACCAAAAGAGGAATCATCTTTATAGTGGACTTTATCCGCATTCGTTGTATACGCCTCAGCTCTTTAACAACAGGCAAATGGGTGTTTCCTTCTTTAGACCAGAAAGCGTTTTGAAGAGGAAAAGTGCAATAGTGAAACATCGCGGTAACGATAGAAGCTATTCTACGTCAAAAAGAAGGCTCGAGACATTGCCCGAATGTCGGCATTTCTTCGCTGGAAAACGGCAGAAAGTTTGCCATTTGCTGAGCTCAACAGCATCGAATTAGCAAAGTTGGGCTACAACAGTTCGCTCTCCTATTAGAAATGCGCGTGTGAATCAATTCCCAGTGGAGGTATTACACTTCAAATTACCGCGAAACACGAAGAGATTCTTAAATTAGAAGAATTCAAAACAGCAGCAACAAAACGATAAAGTACTTATTCAAAATCTACAAGAACACATCACTTCACTAACCCAACAAATAAATGATCTTCAACTTGAAAATACAAACAATTTAAATCTACAACAAGAAAATGAAAAACTGATATTCCTGAACTGCAGTTTTCGGCAACAATTTGAATTGGCCGTAAACCGTTTCAGTGAACGACGTCAAACTTCTTTTAATTAGAAACAAAACACGGAAACCTCGAGACACGGATGAAAAGCCTTCATTGTTAAGCCGATAAGTGGGTTGGAGTCTTTTCACCAAGACAACTTGTACTTGTTTTGTGATATGAGAACCTGTTGGGGCAAGTGTGAGGTTGGTGCACCCTGGAACCTGGTTTAAACCCCCAGTGGCAATTTGATTTGCCACTGACCGTTCCAAGGCGGTAACCCCTCGGGTTCTCATTTTTGTTTATTGTTAGTGGTGTCTGTTTTGAAACTGATCATTTTATTAACCATGCTCTCTCCCCCTCTCTTCTTCTTAGCTGTGTGGGGAGGCTGTTTTTTCTGAATGTGGCGATTCCTGATATGCATATTTCACCTTTTTTTTCAAAATGACAACGACCATAAACTACTAGATATTGCAAATCTACAATCAGCAATTCAGTCTAAAGACCAACGCATTAACATACTTATTACTGAAAATAATAAACTGACTGAACGATTGAAAAGTTATCAAAAAGAACACAAAAGCACTCCCGTCTGGAATCCAGGCTATTACATGAATGCTAGCGGACAACAACAAAACAGTGGATGCGGGTGTCTGCATTGTCAAAACAATAGTTTCTACTAGTGTGAGGATTGCTCTTGCAACAGACTATTCCTTCGTAATATCAAAGAACGTGCTAATTAAAAACAGCCTAATGACAGATTTTGTTCAAATTATTATTATCAATATCATGCCTTCAATAATTGTACTTCTAAAATCATTATTGTGTTTTCGATATTTCATCTTTATATATTTATCTGTTATAATTATACTACAATACTGTTTGTTAAGCGGGAGCTTAACTTTCTCGGACCGGAAGGGTATGCTACCGTGCTAAAATATGGTAGCTATCTCAAATGTTGATGTTCTTTTATTTAAGTAAAAATTCTTTCCTTTTAAATTTAAATATGTATCGTGTTACTTAATTTTGAAATTTATTGTCATAATCAGTTTGATAATTAGTTGCATAGTTAACATCTATAATTCAGCGAAAGCGGTTTGACAATTTTATTACTGAACTGCAGTTTAGATGTAGATATCCTTATAGTTGTCACGGTTACGATTGCAAGGTAACTTATCGTAAATTTTAGGGATTTTTATAACTATATCAAGACATTCTAACTTTGACTTTACACTAAGAAACATCAAAATTATTTACAAGAGCGAAGGAATACCGCTCACAAATAAGGATTACCTTAACTACATTTTATAAATAGTGTTCTATATTTGACATTAATTTGCAAGCGAAGACCTTGCACATGATTACCTGAAACAATTATTGTGAACATTAAGTTATTGTTATCTGACGTTATTAACAAAAAATGAATCTATTTGAAACAAAGAAATAAACAAAGAAACTTTACGCGTGTTCTTTACTTCGACGGAAACCCGACATATTGAAACCGGTTATAGATGTAAATCAATCACCGATTTTGTCACTGGTTATCAGGAATGTTAATAAAACACCAATGATAAATAAGTCAATAGTGTACATGAGTATAATCTATACACCTGTGTTTTTGAACAAAACATTGATGTTTATCAGCATTTATTACAAAAAACGTGATCATGCAAAAGATAATTGTCATGCACATAGCGGTCTTCGTCAGTATACAACGTCAACGGTATCCATGGATAGTAAGCAGACACCGGCACAAATTTAACACATTGGTTATCTTCATAAATCAGGCGACGGCTTGCATTTGTATATAAAATACGCATTGTTCATCACAATATCTCTATCATTTACCCCATCAGTATAAACGGTAATCGTTGTCATAAGTACCAGCATCAGTAGTTTATTTCAGCCATCGTTGTTTACCAGTTACTGACATTCATCAGTGATTACAAGGCAAAGTGTCCCTCAGCACAAATCAGTAGCCGGTTTTTATATTTTAATAACTAGATATCAGGTGCTGTCATTTAAGGTGGAACGCGCCTCAAAATTTTTTTTCGAGTTTCCTCACGAAATTTCGCATACATATAATTGAGCATATGCCTGATTTGGATGTGTGCTTACGTTTTTAATATCCTTAGCCGTTTCGAAACTACAATCCTTCAAAGTATGCCACTAACGTCACTTTTGAGACGTCTGTCAATTTTCCCGCGTTCAAGCAACAAAAGCCGATATTTCAATCAATTTTGCGTTGATTGCTACGAAATTTCATCACCTTGTTCGCCTTACAAATAACTTCATGTACATATAATTTTCTTATCCGTTGCTCACGTTTTACAAATTTTAATGCGTCTTTAACGTCCGTTTTCAGAGACAAAATGGCGTCGCGTTTTGCTTAAAAAATCGCGGTTTTCGTTGATTATGAAAAAATCTGCAAATTTAAATTTTGATTTGTTTAACTCTATTGATTAAAATTTTTACGACAAATCGTTTGATATCAAGAAAAGTATACCTTACCAGCTTCGTTTTCGCTCAATATTAATTTATCCTACCCCTCTATCTTCTTTCATTTGGCGTTGAAATACTGCTTTCTTTTACGTGGGATATCTGCCGTTCATTCTCTATCGTCCAGTTTTCAATCTTTCTATTATCCCAGCAGCATTGATGGTTAGACAATGATTTTACAATTTCAATTTTACGCATTGCAAATTTTGATAGAGAATGAAATAGCTTTTCACTGACGCACCATGGTCACGAACGGAATGGACGCAAACACGGACGTGCATAGTTTACGGACTTCGCACCACGGAATTATGTAAAGCCAGCTAACAATTTGCGACTCTCTAACCGTCATGACAAAGTAATAACGTACTTTAATGTTAGTTTACAATTTTTTTCTAGAAATTAAATAGATTTAACACTACTTAATGTTGTTTTTTACTCACAATGCAAGATTAACAATCGGCAATGTTATTACTTCCCTTTATTTATTATCTGGTATTTATTTTTAATGAATTACACAGTTTGTTGGTTACATGTAACAATAAGAAATAATTGAAAATGTTACTTATATTAAAAGAGGTAAAGAGAACATTTTTATTCTTACAGATAAAAACCTCAATATTTGAAAATTTCGATTGTCAAAACAATGAGTTTTATAGAAAGTTTGTTACCTAGCGCACACATGCTTACTGACTACTTCATTATGTCCTCGTTTGAGGCGGAAGAGCCCTAAAACTGAGAACAATCAAAAATATTTAGTAATAAAATTAGTTTATAAACCGTTAAGTAAACTTTTTTTTTTCAAATTACAATTTACCATTGTAATTTTAAGGACACTAGCAGAAAAAAATAAAATAAATACATCGGAATAAATATTCATGTTGTTACATATTCTATAGATCAGAACCCAAAATCATTTACTAATTAATTCCGTCCTTTATTGATTCATTCCTTCATTCCCTGTCTGTCTGACTGATTGATTGATTGTGATTGATTGATTTGTTCGTATTTCAATACTTGTAAATGTTATCTTTTTCGAAATAATGGCATCACATGCAGGTTATCAGAGATCGCTAACGTCGATAATTACAGCGTCACAAAAGACGTGTATACTCGTAGGCCCCTACTTTGTGAAATCGTGATAAAAACATAAATCCACAGTTAAATATATTTTAATTAATTATATATTGAGATATGAAATTAAATATATTACGGAGATGTGAATCCATTGTTCCTGAATACATAACAAACAAACATGCAAAACATATGAGTATTTGTTCCTACCAGATTTAATGTGTGAAAATTCGACAAAAACTCGAAATTATAAAACGTTCATTTTATCATATGCAATTAAAATGTTGAGAAATCCAAGGCATTTTATTTTTTAAAACAGCTCGAAAGGAATTGTTGGCATGATATGTCCGTTTTGATAAAATAATTCTGTGCGCTACTATTTTGGTTCAGTAACAACAAATACGGCGATTTTACATGCGAGTATAATTCCGTATTAATATATATCTTTATTTCATTTAAAGTTCAGACAGACTATAAATATATAATTGAAGGCAGATAACTCAAAACAAACTAAAGGTAAGCAGACGTACACAGTAATTTTCCGTGATGGAAAAATCTGGTATGAACTGGAAAGTTTTATGAATTTAGTATATAAAGGCAAACATTTTGAGCATAAGTTTAATAAACAATACAATCTTTTAGCACTGGTCAGTGATAAAATATGGCAATGGCTGTAGAACAGAGGCAATTATTTACGAATTACGCAAACGGAACGTTATGCATAAGCGGTGCTAGATGTGAGAATAGACAAACAAGGCATACTGATTTAGGATTTGGAAGACAATACGTGCAAAATTCTAGAATTGTGACTGAAACACCAAAGAATGTTGACTATGCAAGCTTAAATACACGAATCGGGTCGTTTTTTAGTTGGGACATACAAACTATAAGTTCAAACGAGCTTGCAGAAGCTGGGTTTTATTACACAGGTAGGCCTAACTTTGGTGCCTTTTAATGCATTTTAGAGTGCATCGCGATGAATAATTCTTATAATAAACTTAAAGATTTCAAGAAACTATTGCATTTTGGTAAAAAGTGTAACAGAAGCTTTCAAATGTCCAAGTTCGGGTCAAATATCGTAGCCAATAATTCGCTCAGAAAAAAACGCTAATTGTTATTCGTTCTAGTTCTAGCGACATAGAAATCATCAGCGAAAGCAGTTGTTTGAATTGCGGCATGTAAGTCAATAAACACGAAACCCATGCCAGAGAGGTAGGTGGGAATCTGCAAATGCAAAACACGGAGGTCATTAGCAAAGCGGCGTTGGAAATTTTCGGATTCAATATATTCAATTTATGCAAGTACATTTAGATTTACTCTCATATATTTGCAGGTATTAAAGATTATGTACGGTGTTTTATGTGTGGTTGTGGAGTGAAGGACTGGGACCGAGGAGACAAACCTTGGATCGAGCATGCAAGGTTTAGTCCGAACTGTGCATTTTTGAAACAACAAAAGAGCGAAGAATTTGTTCGTCTGTGTCAGAGTTCCAATATAAACGATCGAGAAAAAGCCGAACAAGTAAGTAAATTCAGTAAAAAAAATACTGAATATGTAAATAAATTCATGTCACGTCATTCAATAAAAAAATAAAATTCATAGATTTATTAATACACGAATGTCTAAAACTGAATTAAGAAAATGAAAACGTTAAACATTTTAATGGTTGTTAAAGGTTAAACCTCTACCGGTATTGCTGCTTGTTCACCTCTCGTAAAGTTGTAAAGTTATGTTGTAAACACACGTCTTTTTTATCAAAGTCTTCCTTGTTTACATTTTTATCGTTCAGTTTTATCACGTAAGTTATTGACCTTAACATTTCAAAAGGGTTATATTTCAAGTCAAATATCGTAAACATGCGTCGTTGAATACGTACTGAATTTTAAACATTAACCTTACTACGCAAGTTGTGGATCTTAACAATTTCAAATAACGTAAATATTGCAAACAGGATAAAACCACTCTGAAATTGATAGTCGGCTTATTAATATATATTTTAAACCAGGGTGACACCTATCAAAATTTATAGATTGACATCTCTGCATTTTGTTATGTTCCATACCTTAACCGAAAATGCTATTTTGTCATGCAGTTTAATAATAACAACCTTTGGTAGATTTGTTTCCGTTCTTTTCCTTGATAAACATTGACTAAAATTTGTCCAAAATTCCTCTGGCCTATCGCAATAAATCGATTTAAAACCATAAAATATTGACCAATGATAGTAGACTATAGTGTAAACGTAAAACGCAACCATATCTGAAATATATGATTACTTATATGAGTTGCTGATCGCATGAATTAAATACTGTCTAGTTCATGTTTTTCTTTACTTCTACAGTTGTTGGAAAATCAACGTCCACAGCAACATGGTCATGATCATGACCAACAGACGAGTTTTACACAGCATAGTTCTGCTGAGTCGCCATTATCTGTAGAAAATGACTCTTGTATTACAAGTGAAACACCCAGTGAAACGTCGGAGCTCAATTTAGGTACATTTTTATTTAAGTTCAAATTTGTTTAACATGAGAATCGATGATGTAATTTACTTATATGGAGACTGGTAACAATAAGTTTAACCAAGCAATTGTTTGAGAGTTGTCTCCAGACTCAGATTATGATACTTAGACGTACAATTGATTAGCACATTAGTTTTTAAAAAGTGGACACAGCTGTCTGAATGACATTAACAATAAAAGGAATTCATTGACATTCAATTTTCTTAATATCAATTAAAAATCTATTTTATCACAAACTTCATATTTTATCAACTTTAATAACCCATTTCAGATGAGGAACAAATAAAAGTATTGAAAGAAAACCGTGAACTCAAGCAGCAGAGGCTTTGTAAGATCTGCCTGAACGAAGAGGCATGTATTGTATTTCTCCCATGTGGTCATTTGGTGTCCTGTGGTACATGTTCACAAGCCCTGAACAGGTGTGCAGTTTGTAGAGCTGCAATACAAGGAAAAGTCCGAGCATATCCGGCTTAAATAGTGTTCAAAGAAATCCATGAGCTGAAGCACCAATGTAAGATCGTTCTAAACAAATAGGCACGAGCTCTTGAAAGGTGTGCAGTTTGTACAGCATGTTACAATGAAAGATCCAAGCATATCCAGTTAAGCAAATAAGTTGCTTACGAAGGGACACGGATCGTGTGAATAATAAGACGTAGGACGTAGGACGTTTTCATGTGATGGGACGTAGGTCGTTCGCCCAGATAAGTGAAATGAGTAGATGAGAAGAAGCATTGGATCGAAAGCGAAATGCATTGTGTTTCTGGTTGAAAAGATAATGCAAAATGAATCGTCGAACCTAATTCGTTTGCTTGTGGTTGATAATAACAGGAGGTGCAGTGAGATAACTAATGAATAAAAGAACAAAAGATTTATGTATTTGATCAAATTGCTTTCATGGACAAATAAAGAAGGAGAATTCTACATTAAATATATGATACACATTTAATTTGATTGTTTTCATAAAAACACACACAGATGGCAAATGGAGACTATCTAAATAAATTAAACGATTAAGTTATTTTGAATTATTATTAATAGAATGATGTTGGCATACTGAAATGTATTTGCTACGAAGACTAATGGTAATTCAAGTATAATAGTTCGATTGACATCTGCTGTAGGAAGGATCTATAGCATTAAAAATTGTCAAGTGGATTCAATTAAATGGGACATACCAACTTGTCATAGGGTAGGAACAATTGTAATAAAATTTATGTAAAATACCTCGTTTGTTTTTATTTCTCCCTATACTTCACTTGTGGTCTTCCATACACTTATAAATTATAATAAATTAGTAAAACAGTCTAAGGGAAATAACTTCTTAAATTTCGTTTCTTTTACCTTTGCACGTGATCACTAACATCCAATCACTGCACTGGTCACTTTTCGGTTATTCTTTCAAACGGTTGTTCCATTTGTGCATTTTGAAGAAATTAACTATTTTCTGGATAAATTTAATATTTGCCAGGTAAATGAATATTATATAATTATTATATAAGTTTAGTTTCATGATATTATTACGTAAATAAGTTTTGTAAACGATACTTTATAATTTTACCTGTCTACAATTGTGAAAGCTATGCTTCATTGTAAGATGACCTAATTCCCAGGTATTTTGTTTGTTTACAATATTTGACAGCTGTCAGATTTACCATTTCATAACTTATATACAGTTCACACTCGTTGTGTCAAACTCGCTTAAGTCGAAACATCGGTTATCTCGAATTAATTTCTCTTTGAATAGCTATTATTATAATTTCATTGTTAGTTATGTACATGTATTCTAAATAATTGTTATTATATTGCAGATATATTTATTTCGGATAAACATCATATCCAGAAATAAACTGAATAAAGTCGTTATCAACATAGTCTTCACTTATAGTTATCACCGCACAAACCCACGTAGTCAGGCTTGCCCTCATTAAAGGAGGCAAAACATAGAAGGAAGCTCGGTGATAAACTGATATGTTTCATATTGATTTCGTATACAAGAACTATCATAAAACAATTCCAACGTATGTACATGTACATGATTTAGGGTATTAGTGCTCAAACTGCACGTTTATATTACATAAAAACTCCACAAACTATTATTTTTAAAAAGGGCAATATGTTGTATTCTTGCTATATTTTTACACGTATTTAATATTTGTATTTAGTTTTGGAAGATTATTAATCGTTTTTTGTTGATTATGTTTTTACCTGTTTGTTGATAAAATAATTGTTTTAAAGTTGTTGTTTTTTTAGTATAGGTAATGCAAACCAGAAGCAACGATCTCAATAATGATGTATTATTTGAAGACTGCCCGATTTAAAACTTGATAAAAATTAATTATCCGTTTTAATGCACTTAAAACTTGTGTGAAGAAAACAATGAATACAAGATAAATTTCTCTTTATATTTTTTATTATTAGTACAAAATAATTAATGTCGGTTAAAGAAACAATCATTCTATAAATAGCGGTCACGTCATCAGGCTAACATAGACCTCTATCATAAGAACGCATAACAATCCTAACCAGGATTTTTGTCTTCATACGCGGAGTTAACAGTCCGCAATGTAGTTACGTCAATTAACCGTAGACACATGAATAAATATTGTATTTTTTGTCGATTTAGTTTAGAAACATATTCAGATAACCCGTAATATTGAGTTGTATATCCCTTATTTTAAGTCTAATGTGACTTTTGAACACTGTCTTATGTCTGTATGTAAGAGCGGTATCTAGAGGAATTCTATAAATAGCTGTCACGTCATCAAACTAACTAGTCCCAATCCCAGTATACTTTGAGCGAAAGTACACAGGTCAATGTGATGATCACGTGACCGGTGTGTACACAATGAAGAAACAATAGGAAACTATTTCTGAAAATCAATCCAGTACCAATACACTTACAACAATGTTTGAAGTTCAAAATAACCGAACAGAAAGGCAAGTAAAACGCCTCAGTTCTAAGATAATTTTTGTAAATCGCTGCATTTTGCATGCGGATTCGCGCATAGTTAACATATGCATTTCGTCATTGTAGTTATTTTCGTTATTGTCATTGCAACACCTGGCGGAAGGAACACCCGGTCATATGTTGTGAGAAACATATTAGTCGATACTAATTGGTGATCATGCAAAGTAACATTTTAATTCTAGATTAAGTTACTGAAACAAAAATGAAAACGTCATACATGTATCAGGAGTTGCCACGTATAGATGAAAGACATACTTTATATAGAGGGCATTTGTTTTTTAAAAACGTTTTAAATTTCAAACAGATAATGACTACAATTAACACAAAATACAACACGATGTGTTATTTCAGAAGAACGGTTCTGAGGGGAAGCACTTATGCCGCAGGATTAATAAATTTATTAAATTATTGTATAATGTACACCATCCTTACACTTACCCATTCAGGTTCCCATATGAACAGAGGCGATCAAGTTGCTTTAGTAAATTACTCCATCCCAACCACTAAATTATCGATAATGTTGCATGCAAACGTCGATCTAGATGAGGGTTTTTTTTTCAATATTGCAAGCCTACATGACCAATTAAGAACAATATCGTACAGTTAACACTCGACATCGGTCTTAAATCACAATTATCTGGAAGGTTTTAATTAAAACCAGTCTCCATATGGACCTGTTTTTTGGTGTCATATTTACAATGTTACAACAAAATCTTGCACTCTAAAACAAATCGATCCGTGACAATTTAATACAAATGTAAACATCACGAGTTTGTCGTTCGAAATTGTAAACTCGACTGTCTCGTTATCGTAAATATTTACATTCCTTTTACTTTTATCTCGGTCTAATTACATGTAATACTATCTGGTACAGCTGTACTAGATTCGTTTCAAACTAAGTGGAAGATTCGAGTGATAGCTGGAAATTTTTAATTATGTGAAGGCTTGATAAAGTCAGTTACAGCTGGTAGTTATTACCAAAGTGTTAACGTTCCTTTGATCAAAAATATATATCTTTGACTTAAAGGCAGCAAAATTGCAAAAAGATTTTCAGCTACACCACATTATCCGTCGTGTTGTTTGTTGTAAGTCATACTTATGAAAAAAAATTGTTAATAAATGAATTTGTATAACCTTATTGTTTTCTATATCTCACTATCAATAAATTTATCCGAATTGAGAAATTTAGTTTTTATAAAGCCTAAATAACTTTCAAAAACACCCTGATGCTATACATTTTATGAAACAAAAAAAAATAATGAAAAAAATAACAAATTTAGCATTTAAAAATTATCTTTGTAAATTTATTATAAATTGTAAATTTCTTCCTCTTACATGTATGTACATGTTGTCGAATATGTTACAAAAAACTGTTTCCATTTCAATACCCACAAATTGAATAATTCTCTTGTATAATTTTACATGACTGTATGTTGTTACTTTGCAACCTCGACAAAATAAAGTGTGTTGTTGTTGTTGTTAAAATATTGATCTCAAAAATCAACACGCTCTTTCCGGAAAGTTTGTGTAGAGAATAGTTCCAGTAAAAATATCCCATGTGTGCCGGGGCACATGAGTTTTAATTTTAGAGTTTATACCTTATAAAAAGTCATTAACTTGCTTTTGAGCATTTTTGAAAGAAATATATCTTACTTTTTAAATAAAAAAAGGTGGTAAAATTGTTCTGTTCCCCCACAAGCACTTGTATGTTATTCTAATTACCATTGAAAAAATGAAATATGCATATTAGGAATGGCCACATCCAGCATACACAGCCTCCCCACACAGCCAAAAAGTAGAGAGGAAAAGAGAGCATGGTATTACAATAATCAGCTACAAAAAGGACACCACAAACAAATAACGAAAGTGAGAACCAGAGGGGTTACCGCCTTGGAACGGTCAGTGGCAAAACAAATTGCCACTGGGGGTTTAAACCAGGTTCTAGGGTGCGCTAACCTCACACTTGCCCCAACAGGTTCTCGTATCACAAAACAAGTACAAATTGTCTTGGTGAAATAACTCCAACCCACCCATCAGCTCAACTATGTTGCATGCAAAAGCAAACAAACATATAAACATAAGAGTTTAATTGCGTTGCAAAGCCAAAGGGTGGGTACTCAATGATCTTACCGAGACCAGAGCACCTAGAGTAAAATCAGCAAGTACACGATGACAGGGACAAAAGAAACAAATCGAGCTTCTAGGTTCTTTTAAGAAAAGATTTACCCATAAACCTTCATAAACTCTTATACCCCTGCCACCGTCGTGCAACCAAAGAGGTAAGCATTATGATCAACTGTAGATGGGTTAAAAAGATTTAGTCAACTATTTTAAAATATTTTCAACTTTTACATTTAACAAAAATATTTAACTATTATATTGAATATGTTTATTATTTAAGGTACAAAACTGAGTTTTCAACAAAAAACCTCAACAATCATGCAATAACCATATCATTTCTTCAAAATAATTAAAATTAAAACCATCAAACTCATTTTGTATAGTATTATTCCACATGACCTGATAAACGTTCTATTTTTATCAACATGGGATCCCATGTCAATAAACTATTTAGTACATTGATAACAAGGTAATTCACTTGAATATGACGGTGTTTTCCATTCGTTAATTTACAACCGACTGCTATTTTTTTTCTGGAAGGAAATTGAATACCTTAAAAGTTTGATTTATTGCGATGACCAATTTTCAAAATGTTGTTGGTTGTTACATGTACCAAGGTGTTTCAATTAAAATATTTAATCTTTAATCTTGTTCCAGTTCTTTAACTTCTCGGTTGGTTCTCATTTCCATTAAATGTTTGGGTTGTCGATTTTGAAATTCTTTATATAACCATTGCACAAAACTTTTCCGTACCTTATTATCATATCTGTTTCGGGATTTCAATTATGTTTGGGAAAGATGTTAAGTTATTTAAACACGACTGTTCTGATATTGTTTATAATAGCTTTAAAGGTTTACTGGTCGTCTAATCGTAGTTAAATTAAAAGACAAAAATATGTGTCATATTTGTCTGTATATGTTGAAGTAAAAATGATGGAATTATAATGGAAACTGCGTTTTAACCAAACGTTTTCACGGCTATAAATTATAAACGTATAAGTGGTGTGAGGAAAACATGTTTCAGTAAGCAATGCTGGATTTCATTGTTTTCTTAGGTACATGTATTGGTCGCGAATTTATATGTTATTTAAGTAGAAGTATAATTCAGTACCTTTAAACTGTTTGATAATATGAAGTGTATGTATCAGTAGTTAAGAAGTTAAGTAAAACAATCTCTTTTTATGTTCACTTGGAAGGTACTCCTTGATAGAGCACACGCTATTAATTTTTTTATCAAAAGCGAATCATTCCAAACTTTCTCATAGAAAAAAGACGAAAAGGAAGCTAGCTTTATATTGTTAAGATACCACACTTATTGAACAATGATGGGTCATTATTTTCGAATAACTTATTTGAATTTGGTCACTCATTTTGAAGACAAAATGATACTTTTACCGCGAAACGCATAGTTAATGATGTCGTCTTCTCAACTTTGTCGTAATTTGAAGAATCGACGTCAACTGCCCGAATGTACCTTTTCATGTGACTTGCCCCTTTTAATTGATTTAAAATTAAAAAGGTAACGTAATTTAATAGGTTTAATAAAATATCATTCAAAGTCATTTGCAACACGGTCAAGTAGCTTAGCAATTTCGTGACTCACTCATTCCTTTGTCATTGTTTTCTTTCATCGATTTATAAGTTTATACTAATGGGATCCCCAACAAACTTTAAAAATAACTTGACCTAAATATTGGTTTTGTTTGTCTACAAGGAAGTTAATAATTGATATCGATGACAAAATTTCGATGACAAATCAGTATTTTGAAACAAGCAAATGCATATATATAGCCAGTAGAAATAAATATTGAAGTCTATGTATATTTTTGTTAAGTAAGCACGGTGACCATAATTATATTCTTAAAGGTTTCGCTCTTTAAGCTATTATAAATGAAAACCTCCGGTAAAAAACACCGTCCTTTTTACGAAACACGTTCTTCTAGTATTTCTTCATCACTGTGTATAAGTGGTACGAGATATACCTTACCAAGAAGTAGCGATGCCTTACCAGTGGTAGCAGTAAAGAGCCCAGGAAAAGCCGACTCTGATGCAACAAGTGCACGAATGGTGTCATTTTATTATGATTGGGATTTTCTTTCTAAGTTGATAAATTATGGATTTTATGGTACGGGCTTGTATTTTTGTGCTCTCAAAAATAACTTGATTTCAATAGTGAGGTTTGCACATTAATACTTCATATTATATCGAGCATCGAGTTGTTTTAGTGTTAACATTTATGTCAACCACCTAATGATTTGTGAAGCCACTATATTTTTCATTGCGATAGAGTGAGGTGTAGACAGTTTAATGATCTTAAATACTTGGTTTTTTTGTGACCACAGTAGCGCTATCTGTGCAATGTGGTTTTATCACGTGAATTTCGCGAATTACGTTTTGTGTTACAATTTTTAACGTCACACAAAAAGCTGTTTCTTTCAGAGATCTTTGAGATCACCGGATAAACCATGGACGCATTATTTCATTTCTGAAATTTTCAGGGAAGGAAGACGATGATCGGTGTTTTTCCTGCGGATATTGCCGAAGATATATGGAAAGTATAGACAACCCATGGAACGACCATGTCAAATGGGACACTGACTACTCATTTACTCAGCAATGCAGCCGAGTTCAATTCGGCAGATCCCGCCGCTTAGGTAGAGCATCGCTTTCACGTCAGCAAGATGCTGCTTTCAAAGACTCCCAACAGAGTTATGCCACTGGATTTGACGGCACTGATAATGTAGAAGTTTTAGCACCTACGATTACCGATATATTCACCCGTAATCAAAGTGATAGGGAATATGGTAAGATAATTAAATTTATTCATTTAAAAGCACCCCTTTGAAAATCTGAATTAAATCTAGAAGTTAGGTTATTTAAGGCATAAATTAACTTAAAGAAATGATATTATAGTAACGAAAAAAAGCTGTAAAAAGGGATTCACCAAATCATTATCACACTTCATCAACTGATTTCTGAAATTCTCTCTCTCTCTCTCTCTCTCTCTCTCTCTCTCTCTCTCTCTCTCTCCGTGTCTCCCTGTCTCTCTCTCTAGAATATTGTAAAAAGTGGGTTCGCTGACCGTTACAACGCGGTTACTTGTCGTTACCTCTATTTGTGATAAGCGGTGTATGTTTGTTTTTTTTTTTTAAATTGATCATATTATAATCATATGCTCTATTGTGTTTCTGGACAAGTTTTCTCTTATACGTTCATTTCACCGTTATTCAAATGATACATCAACCATTATTGATTATAGCTCAAGCCAGAGATCTCGAAGAGAAGGAACTCTGCAAGATGTGCCACGACAAAGAAGCGTGGATGGTGTTTCATGCATACTGGCACGTTGTGACATGTGCGCATTGTGCTAATGCGTTAAAATAACGGACAGTTTACTGAACCGATAAATCACTTCCAATATTGTGTTAAGGATCTCGAACTGTTCACTTTTGATGAGAACTGCTTAAAACTTTCCGAAGCATAATTAATTTTATCTTTATCATAACTTGCAGAGAGAGAGAGAGAGAGAGAGAGACTGAGAAAGAAAGAGAGAGTTAGGGATTAGAGAGATTACTTATTGCTATAAACATGTCCTCGTTGTTATCTCACACGTGCACCGCCAGGTTCCCATAGGTACCGACAAGCACAAAACCATTGGTGAATGGTAAAAGTCAAACCGATCAACATATAAAAAATGCAGCTTTGAAAGGTATATCTCTTGTTTTAATAAGTGTTTATAAGACAAATATTGTTAAACTCCTTCCTCATAACAATGACAACATGGTAAACCCCATTGTAAATGTCTACATATAAAAAAGGAAGTGGGCATATTTAGCATGACATAGATCCTTATTATCGAATGAATTTTCTTTAGAAAATTGTTAGTGACAAGTTGTTTTGCCATTGACACTTCCGAGGCGGTAGCCTCAATTGTTTACTTTTTCGTTAATTGCTAGTGGCGTCTTATTTTAAAAATATATTCTTAAACACACATGCTCTCTTCTTCTATATCATTTTCCATCATAAAGTAGTCTTTTATTTTCGTTTTTGTTTGTTTCGTTTTGCATTTTATTATAATCAGACTAATATATAAGAACATTTTGAACAAAAGCTTTATAGCGGCAACTCGTGACAACTCGTGAAATGAAAAACCAAACAAAGAATGGTTGCCAGGTGAATTCTGCCCGAAAAGTCCTGACCCATGGTAAAGCATAAACCCCACCCAACCATGGAGCATAACAGTTTTAACCGCGCTTAGAATAGGGAGAAGTGTACTTTACCCATTCACTAGTTAGTTTTTATGGTTGTATATATAAAAAAAAAAATGAAATATGCATATCAGGAATGGCCACATCCAGCATACACAGCCTCCCCACACAGCCAAAACGTATAAGTTAACGCTTTTAGTGCATTGAATCAGTATGTTACACTCTTGCATAAAATGTTCGAGTTTAAATGAAATGACCATTTGTTATACTTTTCTGTAAATCAGGCAGTTGTCGCCTAGTTCGCCTTACCCGCAAGACAAGTGCATGCACATTATAATGTTACCCTAATACAATTTAACCTTGATTTAATCAAAATATAGTTTTGGAATCCCAAAAATAAATTTAAACAAGCCGTTTAAACATGGTTAATAACATTTAAAATTTTTCTTATTTCATAGATAAAGTTACCCTTTATCACTAGGAAGTTAACATACTTGTATTGTTCCGGTCCTCATATCAGATCGCTTAATTATTTCAAGTATAACAGCTTTGGAAAGAAAAGCCGTTAACGCTTACAGAGCTATCCAATGATTTTGAAGCACGATTCGAATTCAAAGATTCGTATTTTAAAACATGCTGTTGCTTGTCTGTATGCTTTAGCTTTAGGAAGACAAGCAGCACACATGAAACGATGGCGTTCTCTTCGGTCTTATCATCGCACCATTCTTTACAGGCAAATAGTGCATTGTGCATAAGTGGTGCAAGATTTGCGATTATTCAACCTGTTACAGTTGATTTTGCAAACAATGAAAATACCGAGCGAATTCAAACAGAAACGGATAGACCAAAACACCCGGACTATGCTTCAGCAAGTATGCGAGTTGATTCATTCTATGGATGGAATTCACAGAATGTCAGTGCAAATGATTTAGTTGCCGCTGGATTTTATTATACAGGTAGACTTTTCTTAATTATGTTATTGTTTGATGTTTGTAACATTGAAATAAATGCATTGAATAATTACAGTTTTCCATCTGTAATGCATAGTAAGTACCTTTGTGTCAAACATTTAAACAATGTGGGCCGTCCTTAACAAGTGCAGGTTAGAACAATCATATGCAATAACATTTTGATAGAATTTAATAAAATGCATGCATTCAAGTGCTGTTTTGATCGTATCTAAAATTGTGTAAAGAAACAAATCTGTTCAATGTCATGATTTATTTTTTTTGTTATCCCATTTATTTCATCTTTATGTGCCCTTTAAACCAGTGCTGTTATCGATTTCGTCCTTAAAAGGCGTTGGAGAACAATGCATGTGATTGTGTAAATATTGAATGCTCGTGAACAGGCTCAATCAAACAGAGTCTGCAACATTAAATGATTTTGACTATCTGTTGTATTCGATGGCTTTAAAATCCTTTTTCATTAATTTAAAATATACAGGTATAAAAGACTATGTCAGATGTTTCCACTGTGGAGGCGGAATTAAGGACTGGGACATTGGAGACGATCCATGGTCAGAACATACCAAATGGTATCCTAACTGTGCATATATCAGAAACAACCTTCGTCGATGTAATAGGTCAGAATCTTCCCAAACAAATTTTACACAACCCAATCAAGCTCCTGCTGGTTTCCAGCCTTCGACCTTGAGCTCTCCTGTCAGAAGTAAACAGACTTTAGAAAATGTAGTACAAGACAGTCCATTAGGAGTCTCAAACTTAGAACCAGGTATACGTTGCTATAATTTGTATCGAAGTGACAATTAAACTTGACTCTAAGAGAAATCACAATGGCACAAAAATAAACCAAACAACACACATGTCCTGTATTCAAAATCGTGTTGTGATAAAAAATAACCTGCACTATAGACCCAATGGGCATGGTGCTGGTTATTTTAAGTTTTGAATTACGTATTAGTTATTTTAAATTGCAAGTATCATTTATATAAGATCTTATATCATATCTATCCAAATATAATAGAAAGTAGTTGAAAAAGTAACTGAATTTGCTATTAATGTTTTTAACTCAGTCTGTTAATTTGGATCAAATAAGTGCCTCATTTAAGTACTACTTCTTTTTATTATAACTACAATGTATTAATTTGGATTACATGTAAATCAGTATCTAATTTGACTACTGCTCTTGTTTATTATAATTGTAACTATTAATTTGAATCAAATAAGTATCTCAAATTGAATAGTTTGTTTCTTTATAGAAGTGGTAAATCTGCTGGAGGAAAATCGTCAACTGAAAGAACAAAGAACTTGCAAGATATGTCTAGACCAGGAGGCATGTATTGTGTTTCTTCCATGCGGGCATCTAGTCTCATGTGCACAATGTTCACATGCAATACGTAGATGCGCAGTTTGTAGAGCAATGATTCAAGACAAAGTCAGAGTCTATCAAGCATAAATTATGTAGCAGATTTGTTTCATTAGTATCTGCACACCTTGTGTGGAACCTGCAAAGTTTATATTTGACTGCTGTTAAAGTCAGAGTCGATCAAGAATAAATATGTAGCAGATTTTTTCTTTAGTATCTGTACACACTGTGTGGATCCTGCAAAGTTTATATTTGATTGCTTTTCAAGTCAGAGTATATCAAGTATAAATATGTAGCAGGTTATTTTATAAGTTTCTGCACACAGTGTGTGGATCCTGCAATGTTTATATTTGACTGCTGTTAAAGTCAGGTTCTATCAATCATTAAATATATAGCAGATATTTTTCATTAGTATCTGCACACCTTGTGTGGATTCTGTATAGTTTATATTTGACTGCTGTTAAAGTCGGAGTCCATAAAGCATAAAATATGTAAAAGATTATTTTATAAGTATCTGCACACAGTGTGTGGATCCTAAAAATTATATCTGCGTACAAATGTAGCCATTGGCTGACAAATGCCTACTTTAGAGGAAAAGTACGTGTTCTAAATTTTTTTATCACTGCCAAATGTATGTATCCACTGCCCAATTTTGTATCTGAATAGATAATTGAAATGTGAATAAATGTATATATACCCACGTTTGTATTTGTTTACTTTATCAATAATGTGCTATTTTTATATAATTGGAAAACCAGAATATATGGGGATATATTTAGTAACATTACATAGAAACCCCAAACGACTAACTTGCTATTTTTAGTTGAACTATTTTTAAATGCAAAGCCAGGTTTAACTCCAATTTTTCTTAGACGAAAATAAATTAAAATGTTAAATTGAAATCAATCGAACATTTATATGAAAATGCAGCAGATTCGACTTGAATGAGCCCGGAAAAAGCAATAAGGGAAATGCATATAACTGTCTATTCTGTCTAGACCCGCTTTGATTGTATCTCGATTATCTACACGATCAAACACTACGTTTTTATAAATCTAAACGAAAATAACATTAAAAAGGCAGAAATACTTTAATTGAGGTGACTTAACAATATCCGAAGCTTTGTTATCTGGGATGTAAAGCAAACAAGCTCTACTTAGTTGGCGATTGACAGCGTACAATGTATCAGTTCTCTAATTGCTTTGTTTTCTTCTTAAGTTTCGCGGTGGAATCGTGAATTTAAACGACACGTATGCAAAGTTCTAGGAAAACTGTGATGTAAATGGTATCTGAGTTGGTGCACCTTAGATCCTTCTTGACCTCATCCCCCCCCACCGTGGCCTATTGTTTGAACCCAAAAGTTCTCTTTTTTCGTTATTGTGTGTGAGTTTCATTTGAAATTAATCTTCAAAACACAAAATACATGCAATCTTGTTTCTTCCTCTATACTTTTTGGCTGCTAAGAAAGACTTAGTTTTCTGGTATGGAAATTCCCGATATGCATATTTTATTAATGTATGCTTCAAGTTGATATTTAGAACATTACCTTGTCTGAACTGGGTATGCAAAAAGTGCTATAACCGTTATTATCTTACAAACTCTCAGCTAGAGACACTATCATTTGAAATTCACAATAGCGCTATTTGTGCAGTGTGGCGGCCGTAAAACTTCTCCCCGTACATTTAGTCCATACTGTTATCAGTAAATTAACCCGTTACCGATGTCATGCAGTGATTGTAACGTATATCAGGGCTATCCGATCGACGTTTTTTGGCGTTGTCCCGGTTAGCTCAGTTGGTTACATCGCAGGAATTGCAAGGCTAAGCGCTGTCGCCTTGACGGTGCGGGTTCGCTCCGAGCTAGAGAAACTATCATTTGAAACGTTTATAAAACTATTTTGACAAAAATGTGTTATACGAATGAAATTTTTACGAAATAGAACTACATAAATATTAGTAGTTCAAAAGACAACCCTTACCGACGCCGTGTAGTAAACAGGCAAGTTTATATTCCGCTATGCCAACAATTTCATAATTATAAATATCACGTAATTTTAATTATATGTTGTGCACTACTTACTGTGATATAATAATAACCGTTTGATTATGATTGTCTGAATAGATTAAGAATCATTACTGTAACATTGATTTTGTTTACACTCCATTAATTTGTTATTATTAATCAATACAGATATACAGATATATTTATAAAACTAGAACTTGAGCACACCTTTATTATATAGGAAGATATAGTGTACGTATTTGCTCTGAATTTCATCAGATACGGGATACCACTAATGACGGTAAAGGATTTTTACGATACTTATATTTATTTTTGGGAAGGACTCAATTTAAGTATATAAAGACCCGACATATAGATGTAGGTTTATCATAATCTTCTTTATAGAAAGAATTGATTATACCTGTAGTTAGAGCTTAGGTTGATATAAGAAGAAGACGTTTAAATGGCAACCGCAGTCGAACACCGCTTTCCTATTTACCACACAAATTTACTTAAAACTTCATCGTCGTTGTGTATAAGTGGTGCGCGATACCCTCGTTTAACCAGGCAATGTTTTAACGGGGTGCAAGGCGGTGCAGAGGTTACAGCAGAAAGACAGGTTGTAGCAGAAAGACCAAATAATGTTGACTATGAATCTCTTAGTGCACGACTTGCATCATTCTTTGGCTGGGATGGTCAGAATGTGTCTCCCTCTGAATTGGCTAATGCTGGATTTTATTATACTTGTAAGTATTTTTGGGTTTCAAATAATCGGTTTGGCACTGAAAGCAGCTGCATTTTGCTAGTTTTATTACATGAAGAATCATAACGATGTTATTGACTTCAGCATACAAAAGATCTTTAGTAACATTTAAATAAGAATAAGGTGGCTTCATTTGGAAATCTGTTAATATAAAACTAGCCTAGATCGTACCGGGTAAGTAATGAACGGATTCCAGATCAGTCAGTTTTCTATTTTGCAAATAACAGCTAGAGCGAGGACGTTTTTTTCTTATGTACTTTTGCAATAACAATAATATTTTTCTCGTATTATATTAACTAAATTGGATGAAATGAATATCAATACCGATATATTTAACATCTTTGAAATACTTAATAAAAACGTATAATTAAAAAGAAAACACTCTTAGGAACACTCTGGGCTGGTGGTTATAAAACTAAGATTGGAAACCAGTCTCAAATCTCAAACATCTGATTGGCTGAAATGGCGACTGGTCGCTATTTCAGCCAATCAGATGCTTGAGATTTGAGACTGGTTTCCATGCTCAGCTTTATAACCTTGGGTACAGATTTCTTTTTGGCGGAACAGATGTACATCATTCAGTAATGGTTCGCTGTTATATAAGGCATACATGTAGCGCATTATTCGTTCAGAAAATTTGTTTTCCAAACGAAAATCCGATCTACAACACCGTCAAATGGATTAACAATTAAAGGAAATGTCACTTATTAATATTAAAGGTATAAAAGACTACGTCCGATGCTTCTTCTGTGGGGGTGGAATAAAAGATTGGAAGAGGGGTGACAATCCGTGGAATGAGCATGTCAAATGGTACCCGCACTGCGAATATACTAATCAATTCCACAGGGGGCATGTGGACGGATCAAGATCTGACCACACATCACTGCATCCATCCCAACAAGATTCTGTTTCGTGTCACGCCCAGCAAGGTCATATAAAAGATATCAATGTAGCAACGACAGTTACAAGAAAAGCCACTGGTCTTAAAAGTGCTGAATGTGCAAACCCAGGTAACACATTACTCTTTTCATCCTACTGCAAACAACTTCAGTATTTGCAAAATCGTTATGTTAAATTGTAGTTGTGATATTAAGGTAATAGAAGACAATCAATTTTAAACATGTTCTCACTTATTTATTAAAGATTTTTTGAAATACTTTATAACACAAAATGTAAGGATTAACAAAAGATGTTTCCTCACAATTTAAAATATAAATGGGGCACGCCACGGGAAAAGGTACATTCGGTCATATTTTGTGACATTTTAGTTTTTACTATATTTAGAAAGAACTTACATGTATAAATCAATTTCTTACAACTAAAATGTGATTTTGTTACACATTTTGACATTAAAATGGGATTTTTACCGCGAAATGCATAATAAGTAATGTTGTCTGCTCAACTTTATAACGTCATTTCAAGAATTGACGTCAAACGCCCGAATGTACCTTTTCCCCTGACGCGCCCGAAATGATGTTTAAGATTACAAATTATCTGCAAACTAGTGACGGAATTTTAAAAAAGAAACCATTATTGACAAATCTTCTGTTGTTCATCTAAGACCTATGGTAGAAGCAATTTTAATAATGACCAGTGGTACATAATTCTTGTGCACGGTTTTATCTACTAACTTAAAGATAACTAAGGTTAGAAAAAAAACATCATTGAAAGCAATAAAAAGGACATATATGAAAATTTTGAAATATCATTTCATTAATTTCTGCTTGTTTTCAGTAATAACAATTATTGTATTTAATCGTATAATATTAGCATAATTTCTTAGACTATTGTTTCTGACAAAAAAATTAATGATATTAAAGTAGAAATATTTAATTGAATACTTGATTTTAACAGGTATTACAGATCTTCGAGAAGAAAATCGTAAACTGAAGGAGCAAAGCCTCTGCAAGATATGTCTCGTTGAAGAAGCTTGCATTGTAGTTCTGCCGTGTTGCCATTTAGTGTCATGTGTACCGTGCTCACGTGAATTGAAGACATGCGCAGTCTGCAAAGCCAATATCAAAGAAAATATCCGAGTTTATCAAGCGTAAATAGATATAATGACACTTTTTCATCCAAACGATGTAACACTAACATTTTATCTTTGCTCACAAAAAAACTAAATCAACTTGTGTGTTTGCCGACCACGAATCGTCGAGTGGATTTGTGTTGAGAAATAAATATAAAAACATACGATATGTCTCCATTAGGAATTAACGAATGTGTATTGTGTGTGTTGACACATTGATTTGATAAACTGTGTTTTACACGTTTGTGTGCTTTTGTATGCTACATCATTGAGTTGGTGGATGGAATGGAGTTATTTCACCAAGACAATTTGTACTTGTTTGTTCATATGGGGGCAAGCGTGAGGTTGGTGTAGCAAAGAACCTGGTTTAAACACCCAGCGGCAAACTGATTTGCCACCTACAGTTCCAAGGCGGTAACCCCTCGGGTTATCATTTTCTCAAATTATTTGTAGCGTCTATTTAGAATTTGTCAATGTTTCTACCTACTCTCTACTTTTTGGCTGTTTGAGGAGGCTGTGTCTACTGGATGTGGACTTTTCTGATATGCATATTTCACTTGAATCGTACTGAGTTTAGAGTATGATACATGTACTTGCAATGATACATTTCTGGTGTGTTATTGTTGTTGTTTAGTAGTTGGTGATGTTTTTATTTGTTTGTGTTATTGTTTTTGGTTTGTTTGTTTTATTTTATAATTTTCAATATATTATATCGTTTGCCCAATTGAAGCTTTTATATTAAATGTCTCCCGCTTTAGAACCGATGTCGAAGTGATTGACATGTCATTCAGCAAATTATTATTCAACGTATAACTTTAGCAACTTTATACACCGTTATAAATCTGCTACATAGTCGAATTTATACAATAGACCTTTATAGACTTAGCGTTCATTCTATTGGACATTTTGAATCAAAAAGTATATTTATGGTTGTCACCATCCGTTGTCTTTATTTATTAACGTTTTCACGAAAACATCGGTGTTTGGGGTGGCCTTTGCAATAAGAATTAGTAGCGACAGTATGTGTATCAGCTTAAGTTTGGCAGAACATTTTACACGTATAATTTAATGAACGCTGAAAGTATCGAAAACTTTAAACCAGGCCATTAAACCTTTTTGATTGCGCTGTTCCTTAATAACGAGGTTACACAGAAAATAAGACATACATCGATTTACAAGAATGCAAAAAATAAACTATTTTTTAATGTTAATTGTTTTATGTTTGATCTCAAATGCACGCAGTTCATAATTATATAAATTTCATAAAGAATCTACATTGAATTCAAATGATATTTGGTAAAACCGATGACTAATTATAAATGGAACAGTTTATTTTAAGAAAAGCGGGAAACCAATATGACATCGTAATGTCTCATGCCTCCTCCTACACACAAGCTTTGTTAATATAAAATGGCCTAGATGTTTTAGTCTATAAAGCAAAAGGTACATAAAATATGAAAATATCTGCTGAAAAACGCCGTCTTTTATACGATACACATTTACCTAAGATTTCTTCTGCACTGTGTATAAGTGGTGCAAAATATGCGAGTCCAAATCTTCGTGATAACGTGCACGACGTTGAAGAGGTACCAATTGAGAATAATGCCGACTTCGACTCAATTCGTACATTTTATGGCAGGAATTGTCAGAGAATGAATTCGTCAGATTTGGCTACTGGCTTTTATCATACAAGTAAGCATTTTTTGAAATTCAACAATGAACTTAACAAATTAAAAAAATATTATAGTAAGAAACATTGCTTGAAAATTGGTGAACTATATTACGAACAACTTGAAGGCGAGCTTTAGCAAGTCTTAAATTGTTAAACAAGAGCCTACGGACATATCTCATGCACATAATCCCGTCCAATGTGCTAACGAAACACGACAATACATTTTGAAGGGATGCGAACATGTTAGGCAATTGTTTTACCTGGGAACAATACGCTGTAGTTCTGTACATGAAACGTTATCAATCTGGAATAAAATTCCAAATTCAGGGTTAATTGAATACCATCATATCAAATGTGTACTGCTTACTTGGGACGTAACTGAGATGCGCTAAGTCCATGGCCTAACGGCCTGGCCAGAAATAAGTCATTTCCAGACGCAGTTTGCAATACACTCTACTTTAAATGAGTGTAAGAAGTTAGTTGTCTGTCATTTTGTAAAATGTTTTAGTAATGCCCTTGTAAGAATGTGTATACTTAGAAAAGTTGTTTAAAAGTGTATTTTTGTATTCGGTGACTTTCAAAGTTCCCTTTTATCTATTCTTATAGTATTCATTTAGAACTTGTTTGACTTCAGTGTTTTCAAGGCTTTCTTATTTAATTCGTTGGTTAAAAGAAAATTAAACTGCAGTCAAATTGAAGTCCATTGATCAATCATGTCGACGATAAAAACATCACCATTTTAATGAGAGATTTTATGAAGGTTTCTCTGGAAATCTTGATACAAAAAAAAACAACGTCTTTTGTTAGTACGTGGGAGTAATCATTTTTTCAATTTTGGATCTCTCGCTTTATTATTTACAAAATTACGCCATACAAAGTTAACGCTTGTTCTATTTCAAAATGAATTTTAGTGAAAAATAAACACATTATTATTAAATGTACACATTTGCTTTGAGTTATAGCAATTAATCGTTTTGCAACACTACTAGCATCTCATTTATATTTAGTATCTTCATTTTGCAGGTGTGGAGGACTATGTATGGTGCTTTTTCGGTGGATGTGGAATCAAACATTGGGAGATGGAAGACAAGCCATGGATTGATATGGATACCGATAATCACCCAGCAGCTGTAGTAACATCGGTTACAAGAATACACAACGTTTTAGAAAGTGCCGGAGAATCGGAATATGGTAAGAAATTTCAGTGCAAATGCGTCTTGGAACATGCAATAAAAACTTGTATGCAATGAATTATAGATAGCAAATGAAATCGATTTTTTTCATGACATCACCTGGCTCCTGGTGTGTAAAATCCCATGTAAGAAATGTATTTTTAAAACTTCTATATAACTGTGATGTCGGTAAATGGATATGTTTTTTTCTGATATAATTTATGTTACTTATTCAAACTTCGTTACACTTACCACGACTTAATGCTAATAATTGAATTTAACAGACATAGGAGATCATGATGAGGAAACTCGCAGGCGAAATGGACATAGACTCTGCAAGATGTGCCGCATCAACGAAGCATGTCTAGTGTTTCTGGCCTATTGCCATTTAGTGTCCTGTGATCGGTGTTCAAATTACTTGTAAAGACTGCACCGAAATTAAAAGTTGCCCAGTTTATATACACAAATCTCGTGCACAGAAATGCTTAATATATTTTGTATATAGATGACATAATAAAATCATATTTTGGCTTACTGTATGTCTTCGCATCGTGTGTAATTCATATTTACGTTAACCGTCCACCTTGATGTTGTCTAACAACTGCCTTGAGGATAAGTATCTTAATAAATGCTTGCCAATACTGCCACATTTAACTATCCACTGCTGAAATGTTTGCCCGTTGTTGATAATTTGAATATAAATACAGATGTATTCGAAACATTAATTTTACCTTTAAGTTTTTTTCTATTTTTAAATTAAATAATTTATAATAGATTTTAGTCAAGTGTGCTATTTTTAATAATATGAAAACCAGAAATTCAGAATGTCAATTAATATTTAGAAACAAGACATGGAAAAACCCATAAATCTATTTTAGAATCGAAATAAACATTAAAAGTTGACATTTTTTGTGTTAAGAGCCTCTTTTTGAAGACTTTAAAGTATATGCGCGTTTTGCTGAGAAACACTTTTTGTTTCTTTTTTTCTCAGAGTAGTAAATGGGTTTATTTAGAAATACTTGAAACTGTGGTCTAAAAATACCAGACAAAACCTATACACAGATAATCTTCATATGAGCCTTGAAGTTTTGTTTTTGGGCAATATTAATGATATGAAATGATAATTTACAATAACTCTGTGCACACCCTGGTAACGGCTCTCCCAGGTACAGGTGGCACTCCGACACGGTAAATAATTTTAGATGATACCGGTAGGTGGTTTAAGTATTTCGTTTGTATCTTCGGAAATTCAAAACCTTCTAAAGTGTGAAACATATTAGCGCTCTGGTGAATAAATGATGACATGAAAAGTGAGATTAAGCATATGGATATCAGGAATGGCAACATCCAGAAGATACAGCCTGTCCACACAGCTAAAATTTCGAGAAAAGGGCACATGGTTTATAAAATGATCAAAATAGACACCACACCAATAACTATTCTATATGTCAAATACTTGATCTCCCGATTCATTATCAAAACCTGTCGATTTATTGTCTCTAGAAAACGAATTTATGATACAAACTAAACGAATTGTTACATCAGAAAATGTGACTTTAACAAAATAGATATTATTATGTTTAAACATGTGTGGTGTGTTAAGAAAAGGTGACTTATGCCTGTCAAGAAAATCAACATTCAGAACTCAAAGCCTCTCAACACAGACAGTAATGATGAAAAGAGAAAGTATATAGATCTATATTATTCTTATATTACGTTTGTCGAAAAGAGACAACCAATATTGACAAAAATGTCAACACGAGGTCAATCGCCTTAAGAAAAGACAGCGGCAAAGCATTTTATTACATATTCTGTGTTTCACCAACCTCGCACTTCCTCCGTCAGCTTCTTGTATAAACTAGTATGTCCTAATTCCCATGGATTTGGTTTATCATCACTTTTCCTTTAATGTTTGATTCCAGAATTATATGGAAGTAGCTATGCAGAGTAAGTGAGGCTTGGTTTTATGTGGTTTGTGCTACGAAGTTGTCCGTCAATATGATTGAGTGAGCCGTCTGAAATTGTATCGTTGTGACCTGACCGGTGCAGATACGCATTACTGTCTGTAGATGTCTTAAGGTTTAACAGTAACTGTTGTAGGATAACATTGAACTGTAGTTGTGCAAATAAGAATTACCTTCTTTATAGTTTTACCAGCTGAGGGTTAAGTATAGTTGTGCTGGCACGTGTAACTATTTGTACTAATCAATTAATTTTAGGTGTTGTTATAAGAATGCCTAGAGTTTATAGTAGTTCTTAAATTGAAACACACATAAGAATTAATCTTATGACAGTCTTCCTTCGAAAGCGGATCACATGGGAAGCTGTTCTCATAAAAATGGTGGATATTTCTACTCTCGTACATGTACTCACCCGGCATGAACGAATATTACAGTAATATAATTCCGTCGACCTGTTTAATTATCTATGTAGGATAAAACTAAGTTGTCGACTGGTTACTTCCTTCGTCTGTCTTTTTTTCGTTTCTGGATATAAATCCTTTTATATATTTAATATTTTAATTGCGTTACATCATCATATATTTTCAGGTATGTTGTACAAATATTGAATGTTCACTGAAGACGATTTATTATTTATTATTTTGACATCCCGTGTACTCGTGTGTCTCCTTAAAAAACGAACTTTGGCCCATCAGCTAAACCAAATACAATTTTCAAAGCATTTACTATATAATTTGAAAAATATTTGTAAAACACCACAAATCCACAAATCTATATACAGAGAATTTTAGTTTAATTACTTTTTGTCAGTAAAAAGAACAATTATTCCTACAAATATCATTTTAAAATAATCAACCGGTAACTCTGTCGATCATCCGTTTGATAGCAGTAGGCTGGAATCCACTGTTTGTCGCTGGAGAATAAAACGAAAAGTGAGACTATACCGTGAAAAGAACTTTGCATGTAGGTGGTCAAACAAAATAATTCACGACAGGTAAACTTATCAATAAAGGGGAAAAAGTAGCTGATAGGGTTTTTTTTAATATTCACCACCGAAGACCAATGCAAACAAATCACTAATACTTGTATATTGAGTGCGTTTTCTAATTAGTTCACCTTACCGGATCTTTTTCTAAAGATCAGCTAATCAGAACATCACTCTTCATGTGAGCATTTGTCGACAAAACCAATAGAAGGGTGCGGGTATTAATTAAAAGTAACAAAACTTCAAATGGCCATTTAAAAAGTAAACAAAATACCGGCACATCATATTTTCAAAATTTCAAGTGTTATAATAACTGTTTCGCCGATTATTTTATTTGATTACTTTATGACAGTTGGCCATTTTAGCCATATGCAAAAGTTAGATTTCAGTGGCGTTTTAAACCCTTTAGCTAATTGTTTTACCACAGACCGTTTCAAAGCGGTAGCTCTTGGGTTCTCTTTCTCATTAACTATTTGCGGTGTCTATTTTGAAATTTCTCATTTTATTACACGTGCTCTTTTTTCCTCTCTGCTTGATGGCTGTGGGAGTTGTGTCTTCTGGAAGTGGCCTTCCTGTGCCCAAGGTTATAAAACTGAGCATGGAAACCAGTCTCAAATCTCAAGCATCTGATTGGCTGAAATGGCGACTGGTCGCCATTTCAGCTAATCAGATGCTTGAGATTTGAGACTGGTTTCCAAACTCAGCTTTATAACCTTCAGGCCTGATATGCATATTTCACTTTTTTTTCAAAGTATTGGATTCTTTTACATGTCATGATGAGTAAACCATAAACAATTAGCAACTTACCAAACAAAGCGCCTGTATACCCCCACCAATCCCAACAGCCGTTAGGGTTCAAAGGTATCGTCGAGGTTATGGCTTGTGGGTAGAGAATGATGATGTTATTAAGTTCCCCAACCTCGTTGTAACCTCCGTGACGAACATAAGTATCACCAATCAATTTTCTAGCAAAATCATTCAAATAAAAACACGTGGAAATAAAAACATTTATAAGAAAATGAAAATGCTTCAGTTTTAACTGAAATATGACTTGTACTTTTTTAAAGAATGAGAGATGAAACATTTTTTTTGAACTAACAATATTATGTGAGGATTTTGTGTCAGTTAAGCATTGAATAAAAAAAACTCAAGTTGACAATTTTACCTTTACAATTTAAAAACTCATTTTTACTTCTTTTGATTTTGTTTTTAACATTGTTGGTTCCATTGCATATTTGGAGAAAACCTGCGAAACGTCTTGGTTGCATGTATTTATTTGTTGATACCAAATAAAAAAGATCAATTTATTTCTATAGATTTTTAGCTAATCAATGTGCATGTTTGTCCTAATACTCAGGTTAATATTGTCTATATGTTTTCTAATATCTAAAAGACAGTTCTTTATAAAAATGCAAGAGATAAATAAAAGCGATAAAATTCATGCATTGATAAAATCAATCTAAAAAGCCAGTAGTCAAAATCACTCACTGTCCCATTTTGCAGCCATGGAAAGCAACGTGCAGTTTGCATTCTGAATTAATAAAACATTAAATCAATTCTTATCATTACTTTTTATTAGCACAAAATTGAAAGGAATTGAAGTGGGCAAAAACTAAACAAAAATACTAAATATCATCAAACTAAAATATGTAGACTACACGATCATTAAGGTATGTTTGTAGTATTGATCAGTTTCAGTTCCGGTCTAGTTAAGCATTGCCTCCGATTTTTTATCTAAACTGCGACATTTATTTCAACAGAAACTGTTCTTTGTTTGTTCAAGGAAATGAGTGAACATTAGATCCATAATGCAAGTTAATTTACTTATATGATTAATAATTTGTTTTGAAATATGAAACATGAATTTTAAAACCGCCGGACACAACAAATTAGGGTGCAAACACAATTTAAATTTCTGCTAATGCAGTGTTAAGCACATTTTTATAACCTTTTAAAACTCCTCATTAAGACCGGCCTTAAATTAGGACAACGTCTGTATTAACACCAGTATTTAAATGCCTCAAATTTCAATGTAACCATATAAACAATTTTAGAGTTTCTGTTATGTATATGCATATTATTTTATATGTGTGAAGTTGGCAATGCAATCGTAGATCGCCGTTCGACATTCAATGCATAGCTGTGCAATCGACATACAGCTCTGCATTGGCAGACTATCCGCCAATGTACAGCTGTGAGATCGACATTCAGCTCTGCATTCAATGTTTAGCTCTGGGTTGGTCATTCAGCTCGGCATTCAAAAAGGTAAGTCACTCAATGTTTAGCTGTGGGTTCGACATTCAGCTATGCATTCGCCAATGTAGAGCTGTGAGTTCGACATTCAGCTCTGCATTCAAAACAGGATTTCCCTCAATGTTTAGCTGTGGATTGGACATTCAGATCTGCATTCACCAATGTACAGCTGTGGGTTCGTCATTCAGCTCTGCATTCAAAACGGGAGGTATCTCAATGTTTAGCTGTGGGTTGGACATTCAGATCTGCATTCACCAATGTACAGCTGTGAGTTCGACATTCAGCTATGCATTCGCCAATGTAGAGCTGTGAGTTCGACATTCAGCTATGCATTCGCCAATGTACAGCTGTGAGTTCGACATTGAGCTCGGCATTCAAAAAGGTAAGTCCCTCAATGTTTAGCTGTGGGTTCGACATTCAGCTATGCATTCGCCAATGTGCAGCTCTGAGTTCGACATTCAGCTCTGCATTCAAAACGGGAGGTCCCTCAATGTTTAGCTGTGGGTTGGACATTCAGATCTGCATTCGCCAATGTACAGCTGTGGGTTCGACATTCAGCTATGCATTCGCCAATGTAGAGCTGTGGGTTCGACATTCAGCTCTGCATTCAATACAGGAGTTAACTCAATGTTTAGCTGTGGGTTGGACATTCAGATCTGCATTCACTAATGTACAGCTGTGAGTTCGACATTCAGCTCTGCATTCAAAACGGGAGGTATCTCAATGTTTAGCTGTGGGTTGGACATTCAGATCTGCATTCACAAATGTACATCTGTGAGTTCGACATTCAGCTATGCATTCGCCAATGTAGAGCTGTGAGTTCGACATTCAGCTATGCATTCGCCAATGTACAGCTGTGAGTTCGACATTGAGCTCGGCATTCAAAAAGGTAAGTCCCTCAATGTTTAGCTGTGGGTTCGACATTCAGCTCTGCATTCGCCAATGTACAGCTCTGAGTTCGACATTCAGCTCTGCATTCAAAACGGGAGGTCCCTCAATGTTTAGCTGTGGGTTGGACGTTCAGATCTGCATTCGCAAATGTACAGCTGTGGGTTCGACATTCAGCTATGCATTCGCCAATGTAGAGCTGTGAGTTCGACATTCAACTCTGCATTCAAAACAGGATTTTCCTTAATGTTTAGCTGTGGGTTGAACATTCAGATCTGCATTCACCAATGTACAGCTGTGGGTTCGTCATTCAGCTCTGCATTCAAAACGGGAGGTATCTCAATGTTTAGCTGTGGGTTGGACATTCAGATCTGCATTCACCAATGTACAGCTGTGAGTTCGACATTCAGCTATGCATTCGCCAATGTAGAGCTGTGAGTTTGACATTCAGCTATGCATTCGCCAATGTACAGCTGTGAGTTCGACATTGAGCTCGGCATTCAAAAAGGTAAGTCCCTCAATGTTTAGCTGTGGGTTCGACATTCAGCTATGCATTCGCCAATGTGCAGCTCTGAGTTCGACATTCAGCTCTGCATTCAGAACGGTAGATCCCTTAATGTTTAGCTGTGGGTTGGACATTCAGATCTGCATTCGCCAATATACAGCTGTGGGTTCGACATTCAGCTATGCATTCGCCAATGTAGAGCTTTGAGTTCGACATTCAGCTCTGCATTCAAAACAGGAGTTCCCTCAATGCTTAGCTGTTAGTTGGACATTCAGATCTGCATTCACCAATGTACAGCTGTGGGTTCGACATTCAGCTCTGCATTCAAAACGGGAGGTATCTCAATGTTTAGCTGTGGGTTGGACATTTAGATCTGCATTCGCCAATGTACAGCTGTGAGTTCGACATTCAGCTCTGCATTCAAAACATGAGTTCTCAATGCTTAACTGTTTGTTGGACATTCAGATTTGCATTCACCAATGTACAGCTGTGGGTTCGTCATTTAGCTCTGCATTCAAAACGGGAGGTATCTCAATGTTTAGCTGTGGGTTGGACATTCAGATCTGCATTCACCAATGTACAGCTGTGAGTACGACATTCAGCTATGCATTCGCCAATGTAGAGCTGTGAGTTCGACATTCAGCTATGCATTCGCCAATGTACAGCTGTGAGTTCGACATTGAGCTCGGCATTCAAAAAGGTAAGTCCCTCAATGTTTAGCTGTGGGTTCGACATTCAGCTATGCATTCGCCAATGTGCAGCTCTGAGTTCGACATTCAGCTCTGCATTCAAAACGGGAGGTCCCTCAATGTTCAGCTGTGGGTTGGACATTCAGATCTGCATTCGCCAATGTACAACTGTGTGTTCGACATTCAGATATGCATTCGCCAATGTAGAGCTGTGAGTTCGACATTCAGCTCTGCATTCAAAACAGGAGTTCCCTCAATGCTTATCTGTTCGTTGGACATTCAGATCTGCATTCGCCAATGTACAGCTGTGAGTTCGACATTCAGCTCTGCATTCAAAACGGGAGGTCCCTCAATGTTTAGCTGTGGGTTGGACATTCAGATCTGCATTCGCCAATGTACAGCTGTGGGTTCGACATTCAGCTATGCATTCGCCAATGTAGAGCTGTGAGTTCGACATTCAGCTCTGCATTCAAAACAGGATTTCCCTCAATGTTTAGCTGTGGGTTGGACATTCAGATCTGCATTCACCAATGTACAGCTGTGGGTTCGTCATTCAGCTCTGCATTCAAAACGGGAGGTATCTCAATGTTTAGCTGTGGGTTGGACATTCAGATCTGCATTCACCAATGTACAGCTGTGAGTTCGACATTCAGCTATTCATTCGCCAATGTAGAGCTGTGAGTTCGACATTCAGCTATGCATTCGCCAATGTACAGCTGTGAGTTCGACATTGAGCTCGGCATTCAAAAAGGTAAGTCCCTCAATGTTTAGCTGTGGGTTCGACATTCAGCTATGCATTCGCCAATGTGCAGCTCTGAGTTCGACATTCAGCTCTGCATTCAAAACGGGAGGTCCCTCAATGTTTAGCTGTGGGTTGGACATTCAGATCTGCATTCGCCAATGTACAGCTGTGGGTTCGACATTCAGCTATGCATTCGCCAATGTAGTGCTGTGAGTTCGACATTCAGCTCTGCATTCAAAACAGGAGTTCCCTCAATGCTTAGCTGTTCGTTGGACATTCAGATCTGCATTCACCAATGTACAGCTGTGGGTTCGTCATTCAGCTCTGCATTCAAAACGGGAGGTATCTCAATGTTTAGCTGTGGGTTGGACATTCAGATCTGCATTCACCAAGTTTTACTGGGGAGAAGAATCTATGAAGAAATAACCTGCTTTTCGGAGGCCGTTGTCTGTTGAAAATCACGAGTATTTCGAGCTTTTGGTGAACCTTTTTGACATTCACTGTTAGATCAGACCCTAAACAGCTGTCACGTTGGAACCCGCCGTATTGTAGGAAAAACATTCTCTCGAACGTGGATAGGGTCTGTAGCCGTTCCTGACCATTATTCAATTATATACATAGAAATCAACAGAAACATTATTACAGCTATTTCACAGTTTATATTTCGACAGGTTCATAAATTATGCCTCATACGTTTATCTTTAAGGAGTTAACTAAAGGTTTTGTTGTAGTGCGGTGGGATGAATAAAATGTTCGCCGGCTTCCTTGCGAGATCTGATCCAGAGGCTCGAAGATACTAGAATATTAAACTAATAGTTTCGATTGGTGAAGTCTATGTTTTTCCAACAGACCTACGTCTAACGGTCATTTCTTCAGTCGGTCCAGTCATATGTTCTACCATACTGCAGTCGACCCAGACCTACGACCTTTCTGTTGTATACTCGGTTCAGACCTATTGTCATTTAATCTACGTTCAGCGGAAACTCCACATTAAAATGCTTCTGTTAAAATATACGAGTTTAAACTTCATTTCAACATATTTACAATGACTAAACGATAGAGGGACTTTTGCGAGTTTCAAAACCAGAAATTCGCCACAAACAAACTGACTTTTGCGTTTAAAATGTCGAAGTTATCGTCATTGAAGAAAAGAAAGTCGATTTATTTTCAGCGTATACGGATACAAAAGCGACTTATTTGTACGTTTTATACCAAAAGGAAAACAACAAGACGAGGCCAAAACAACGCTTCCCTAAATTATATAAATACTTTAAACTTTTTATTGTCAAGATTTACAAATTTTATCCAATATCAAATCATATGTATTTTTCTTATGATGATTAAAGATACCCTTCCTAGTTCTCCGTATAATGCTGAGAGATTTGTAGGCTTATTAACAAATAAAACGTTTCTTAAAAATTTTGTGTGGACTATTTCAGTATCTTTTCCTTCATTTAAACCCCATACATACGATGAATAATTAAGAACAGATGAGACTAAGATATCAAATAGTTTACATTTCTCTGTGATATTAAATTCGTAATTGTTAAAAACGGAAAAAAATCTATACATAGCTTTTGAAGCGTGTTCAGCTATGCATTTTAAAATGTCTTACAAATATATAAATGCTGGCACTTTAATGCAAAATTGTTACGATTCACAACGCAAAAAGATTTGAAAAAATAAAACTGATTGATCTAAAATGTAACGTTTTATTATTTGTTACTTTAAATTTGAAAACATAAGTTCTTATTAATAGGACCACCGGGTGAAACTGTTTTAAATTAAGTGGTTAGTTTTTTTAGCATCTTGTTTTAAAACTCGACGTATCGGAAGAATAACTTCAGCATCCATAAATAGTGCAAAACAAGAACTCGGCGATTTGTGTAAAACGGGAATCTGAGCTGTCTTCTGTGAGTGTAGAGAATCCTCATTTGCATTTTTCATTTTTCAACATTTTAAACAAGAAGAATAACCAGAATATCGTATATTGGAGAATGGCATAGCTGTACATTGCTGAATGCAGGGGTAAGTGTCCAACGCATGGCAAAACATTGAAGAATTTTAACATGTCTTAAAATACCAAAGTAACATTGAAGAACTAAACTTTTTGAAAGCCGATCTAAATGTCGAACCCACTGATAAAGATCGAGGGACCTCCCGTTTTCAATGCAGAGCTGCATGTCGAACTCACAGCTGTACATTGGCGAATGCATAGCTGAATGTCGAACCCACAGCTGTACATTGGCTAATGCAGATCTGAATGTCCAACCCACAGCTAAACATTGAGGGACCTCCCGTTTGGAATGCAGAGCTGAATGTCGATCTCAGAGCTGTACATTGGCGAATGCATAGCTGAATGTCGAACCCACAGCTGTACATTGGTGAATGAAGATCTGAATGTCCAACCCACAGCTAAACATTGAGATACCCCCGTTTTGAATGCAGAGCTGAATGTCGAACTCACAGCTGTACATTGGTGAATGCACATCTGAATGTCGAACCCACAGCTAAACATTGAGTGACTTACCTTTTTGAATGCCGAGCTGAAGGACCAACCCAGAGCTAAACATTGAGATTGCTCCCGTTTTGAATGGAGAGCTGAATGACGAACCCACAGCTGTACATTGGTGAATGCAGATCTGAATGTCCAACCCACAGCTAAACATTGAGATACCTCCCGTTTTGAATGCAGAGCTGAATGACGAACCCACAGCTGTACATTGGTGAATGCAGATCTGAATGTCCAACCCACAGCTAAACATTGAGGGAAATCCTGTTTTGAATGCAGAGTTGAATGTCGAACTCACAGCTCTACATTGGCGAATGCATAGCTGAATGTCGAACCCACAGCTGTACATTGGCGAATGCAGATCTGAACGTCCAACCCACAGCTAAACATTGAGTGACCTCCCGTTTTGAATGCAGAGCTGAATGTCGAACTCAGAGCTGTACATTGGCGAATGCAGATCTGAATGTCCAACCCACAGCTAAACATTAAGGTACCTCCCGTTTTGAATGCAGAGCTGAATGTCGAACTCAGAGCAGCACATTGGCGAATGCATAGCTGAATGTCCAACCCACAGCTAAACATTGAGGGACTTATCTTTTTGAATGCCGAGCTCAATGTCGAACTCACAGCTGTACATTGGCGAATGCATAGCTGAATGTCGAACTCACAGCTCTACATTGGCGAATGCATAGCTGAATGTCGAACTCACAGCTGTACATTGGTGAATGCAGATCTGAATGTCCAACCCACAGCTAAACATTGAGATACCTCCCGTAATGAATGCAGAGCTGAATGACGAACCCACAGCTGTACATTGGTGAATGCAGATCTGAATGTCCAACGAACAGCTAAGCATTGAGGGAACTCCTGTTTTGAATGCAGAGCTGAATGTCGAACTCTAAGCTCTACATTGGCGAATGCATAGCTGAATGTCGAACCCACAGCTGTACATTGGCGAATGCAGATCTGAATGTCCAACCCACAGCTAAACATTGAAGGACCTCCCGTTTTGAATGCAGAGCTGAATGTCGAACTCAGAGCTGCACATTGGCGAATGCATAGCTGAATGTCGAACCCACAGCTAAACATTGAGGGACTTACCTTTTTGAATGCCGAGCTCAATGTCGAACTCACAGCTGTACATTGGCGAATGCATAGCTGAATGTCGAACTCACAGCTCTACATTGGCGAATGCATAGCTGAATGTCGAACTCACAGCTGTACATTGGTGAATGCAGATCTGAATGTCCAACCCACAGCTAAACATTGAGATACCTCCCGTTTTGAATGCAGAGCTGAATGACGAACCCACAGCTGTACATTGGTGAATGCAGATCTGAATGTCCAACGAACAGCTAAGCATTGAAGGAACTCCTGTTTGAATGCAGAGCTGAATGTCGAACTCACAGCTCTACATTGGCGAATGCATAGCTGAATGTCGAACCCACAGCTGTACATTGGCGAATGCAGATCTGAATGTCCAACCCACAGCTAAACATTGAGATACCTCCCGTTTTGAATGCAGAGCTGAATGTCGAACCCACAGCTGTACATTGGTGAATGCAGATCTGAATGTCCAACTAACAGCTAAGCATTAAGGGAACTCCTGTTTTGAATGCAGAGCTGAATGTCGAACTCACAGCTCTACATTGGCGAATGCATAGCTGAATGTCGAACCCACAGCTGTACATTGGCGAATGCAGATCTGAATGTCCAACCCACAGCTAAACATTGAGGGACCTACCGTTTTGAATGCAGAGCTGAATGTCGAACTCAGAGCTGCACATTGGCGAATGCATAGCTGAATGTTGAACCCACAGCTAAACATTGAGGGACTTACCTTTTTGAATGCCGAGCTCAATGTCGAACTCACAGCTGTACATTGGCGAATGCATAGCTGAATGTCGAACTCACAGCTGTACATTGGTGAATGCAGATCTGAATGTCCAACCCACAGCTAAACATTGAGATACCTCCCGTTTTGAATGCAGAGCTGAATGACGAACCCACAGCTGTACATTGGTGAATGCAGATCTGAATGTCCAATCCACAGCTAAACATTGAGGGAAATCCTGTTTTGAATGCAGAGTTGAATGTCGAACTCACAGCTCTACATTGGCGAATGCATAGCTGAATGTCGAACCCACAGCTGTACATTGGCGAATGCAGATCTGAACGTCCAACCCACAGCTAAACATTGAGGGACCTCCCGTTTTGAATGCAGAGCTGAATGTCGAACTCAGAGCTGTACATTGGCGAATGCAGAGCTGAATGTCGAACCCACAGCTAAACATTGAGCGACTTACCTTTTTGAATGCCGAGCTCAATGTCGAACTCACAGCTGTACATTGGCGAATGCATAGCTGAATGTCGAACTCACAGCACTACATTGGCGAATGCATAGCTGAATGTCGAACTCACAGCTGTACATTGGTGAATGCAGATCTGAATGTCCAACCCACAGCTAAACATTGAGATACCTCCCGTTTTGAATGCAGAGCTGAATGTCGAACTCACAGCTGTACATTAGTGAATGCAGATCTGAATGTCCAACCCACAGCTAAACATTAAGGAAAATCCTGTTTTGAATGCAGAGCTGAATGTCGAACCCACAGCTCTACATTGGCGAATGCAGTGCTGAATTTTGCACCTACAGCTGTACATTGGCGAATGCAGATCTGAATGTCCAACCCACAGCTAAACATTGAGGGACCTCCCGTTTTGAATGCAGAGCTGAATGTCGAACTCAGAGCTGTACATTGGCGAATGCATAGCTGAATGTCGAACCCACAGCTAAACATTGAGTGACTTACCTTTTTGAATGCCGAGCTGAATGACCAACCCAGAGCTAAACATTGAATGCAGAGCTGAATGTCGATCTCTCAGCTGTACATTGGCGGATAGTCTGCCAATGCAGAGCTGTATGTCGATTGCACAGCTATGCATTGAATGTCGAACGGCGATCTACGATTGCATTGCCAACTTCACACATATTATTATTTTTTGTTTTTAAACTTCGTATAATTTTACTTAGCGTTTTATCGAGACAGGCAGATGGAACATAGATATATCCTTCTGAATCCATACTGTACATGCTGGGAGTGGAGACGTAGAAGAAATCAGCCTGGCTGAACTTCATCAACTGTAATGTTAAAAGATCTTAGTGCCCAAGGTCATAAAACTAAATCTGTAGACCAATCTCGAGCATCTGATTGGCTGAAATGGCGAACAGTATGAGATGCTTGGGATTTGAGACTGGTCTCAAACCTATGTTTATAATCGAGAGGCCCTAGATGTTTAAAACAAGATGAGATGCTAGAGATTTTAGACTGGTCTCAAATTTAACTTTTATAATCGAGAGGCTCTTGCTGTATAACTGACAATGAGTAAATAGAATGTCACGTGATGTTCTGCGTATAAAATCAAAAATGATCATATAGAAGACATGAGCGAATTGATTACTTTCCAGTAATTTAAACAAGTCAAGAAAACATAGTGATATCATGTATTACTTTTCGCTGATAAACAATATTCAAGTTAACGATAACTTAGTTTAGCTGTTTTCACGACTTTTTGCTTACAGTTGATATACATTTGATTCGTTGATTCTGTTAAAACATAATCATTTAGAAGACTTATTTACAATAAAATAGTCTTTCTTCCGAAAGGGAACTCCGTTAGAACTTTATTTAAAATTGTAACTCTTTATTTCCGAATTTTCGAACTATTGTTCGTTATCAAGAACAATTGCAGAAATTATGAGACTCAGTGAAAATTTTTAAATAGAGTTGTAAAAGACATATGTTGCGAAGAAAATGGAATATGGAGTCTGTCTATTGTTTTATCAATTTATCTCTTTTTGCTGATCGTTGTTGTTGTTTGAAGTTCTCTTTTTGTTTTGTTAATAATTAAACGCTGAAAAAAGGAAAATTAAGGGAAGATTACAAAAAATCAAGAAAGTACAGTCAATCAATACCTTTCCTCGAAGCGTTATACCACTGGTTGGTCGCTGTAATTATAACACAACATAATAAATTAAGCAGTAGTTTTTCAACATTTCTACTTCGTAAACATCATTGTTTTTTATTTAACAACAAATTGAAAATGTAAATGAAAATGACCTTCACTTAACTGAAAGTCGACAATCCAAAGAGATAATTGAAAATGCTGTAATCTTTATGTTTTGAGCTATGATTGTGACTTTTAAGCATCTCTTTGCCCTATAACGCAATAAAACTCACGTTTGACCATTTATACTTGACACTTGTAGTAATTAAAATTAAATTAATGATTTACTTAGCTACATGATCGGACTAAATCTCATTAATCTTTAGTTAAATGAATCTGAAACACTTGTAACAGTGTGTTTCTGATATTAAAATATGCCCAGTACATTCAACCAGAAGTGTTATCAATTTCCATCCTTCAAACACTTATAACAGGATGTTTCTGACTTAGAAACGGAAGGTTTTGCTGGTTGAAAGCAACACTTTCAAAGTTTACAAGATCCGGTTCTGAATGTTAGCCTTCCGGTGAGCCACATTATCGGCATTATCAATATTGCCAACTCTAGCCCTTGGGACAGTTTACGGACCCAAAATTTAAACAATAATACAAAACGTTCCCAAAAATGAACTAGTTACATGATTGCATCTGCCCTGTTTTGTTACTAATATATTATTTAGTCTTAACCAGACTGGTAGTTTAACCTGCTGGAGTGTTAAAACACGACTCAATCACATTAAACCTCTGAACTCAATTTATTAATTCCATTTTCTTCCATCGACATGTTATAACCTAATGGGCTAGACTGTCCTTCTCACGCATTTTCAGCCATAAATGTTGTTTGACGATTAAAGGCGGCGGATTCGCAGTTTTGAATGCCAGAGAAAGTGTTGCTTTTACTATGAAAACCATGATGAACCGCTCTCATACAGCGTTTTTCATTTCAAAGATTTCAACAATCGGGTGTGTAACTTTTGCGTTCGCCAAAGATGGAAGGTATCCTAGTTTGGGCAATACAAATATATTAAAATGAAACATCTTAAGCCACCAAACACGACAGTTATTAAAATATTTTAGGCTTGATTTGACTGAGCCTGTTCATGGGCAGTGATGGCAATGCAAACACTAACCGCGTAGCTTAGCCCCGTGTTGAGAGCAACTCAGTATTTACACGGTGCCTATCCATATCGGCTGCTTCTTTGCGAAATTCGCTATATCGGCTGTTTCTTTGCTTCGGCAACGGCTATTCTTTGCTAAAAACAATGGATTGAGAGCATATGTCGAAGATTCCAGATGCAAATGTTACAGATATAAGGTATATTATACAAAAAAGGTTGTGCACGGAACATTAGAATGTCTAAACTATGAATTGTAGTGTTTACTTTTTAAATATCGTCGATTGTGGCCGAAATCTCGATGAAACTAGTTGAAGATACACAGACGTAGAGCACAGATCCAGCTTTTCCGCAGTCTATAACGAGTGTTTGCTTTGATATCTAACGTATCAAGCGATATATTGTATTCATTTCTTCAATATTCTTCCAAAAAATACTTACAAATAGGTAGAAATATTAATAGATTTATCAAATACCCTTTACTTTCGGTTTAATTGGGGCACCGGCGGCCTCTCTGCTCACCAGTTTTTGGTGCACAGGCTGACTCTTTGAATTCTGCACAGGTAGGCTCAATGATAATGACTATTTAGGAACCTGTTTACTCACAGTATTATGGACAATTTAGAATTTTGTCACTGCATTCTCCTTATTAGAATGTAAATTAGCGTTACAAGAGCAGGGGACTTCGAAGTTGAACGAGAAACCTTAAGGTTTATCGCAACTGTGTTAGTGTCCTTTTTATGTAAGGTTAATACATGCATAGCTAAATGTTTATGAAAATGCTAATAGATATGTTTAACAATAATAAAGCTTTACAAAACGTTAACAAGGTTAAAACACTTATTTGATATGTATAGCCTATGTACATTCTATATTGCAGTTTTAGCACATAACTCCACTTGCCCATTTATTGGTTTATTCGCCGATTCATTCGTACGTCCGTTCGTTCATCGTCCGTTTTCCATCAACCGATCGTCCGTCGGTCGTTCTTTCTCTTATCCCTTCCTCCCTCTCTCCGTTCATTCGTCCTTTTATCCACCTGAACGTCCCTCCGTCCGTCCGTCGAAAATAGGTCGTATTATGGGAACACTCATGGCGGCCAGGCGAGCGGGCGTCCAACCTCTGTAGTGGCTTGGGCGATTTCGCTGGTTATCGAATATGGCCGAGATACTATGAACAAGTTTCATGAAGATCGGTCAAAAACTGTTTAAGTTATTGAGCGGACATCGCTGTGGACGCCACTTAAAAAAAGTGATTTTAAAGAAAATTGTTCAGATAATATTATGTAAGGCTATGCAATCAAATGATCATTTTATAGAAAAGGTTCAATGAAACGGACTACTAGGGAGAAATATGAATGGACGGACGGATTCTTTTCGCAAAGAAACAGCCGATATGGATAGGCACCGTGATTTACACGTCATTATTGTTTTAGCCATCAAGCTTGCATAAGCACTTACTGTTAGATGTCCACCATAGATGTGATTTAGTAGGTGGAAGGCAGCGGAGTAGTTGCAGTTGCTGATATAACCAGTGCCCTCTGCCGGCTTATTGCATGCTCCTCCATAGTTGTCCGTAGGCTAGAAGACAAAATGTTCGTTATCAAGCTAGGATGGCGGAGTAGTGAAATTGCTCCAACATATTAGTCATTGGTGCTGGGTTGTATCATTGGAGTATATGACCTAAGTCTGTCTGTCTGAATAAATTAAGGTAGGGTGGCAATTGATAGATTTGAAGTATATGACGTAAGTCTAAATAAGTTATGTTATTCATACGAATGTATATATTATGTCGCACCTTGTAAAAACGTTATCATAAAATTGAATCAATAACATTTCGGATGGAATATAAAATGAAGATTAAAATCTTGAGTCATTTCTTTGCTGAGAAAATAGAGTTTGAAAAGAAACATATTCGAATCAGCTCGTTCTATGAAAATGATTACCATAGTATGTTCGGAGTTCAAATCAAAAACTGTCATTACGTCATTTCGATCCCTGACAAAATGTTGATAAAAAGCTTCATCAACCTGTCCGATTCCTACAATTACATAAAATAAGAAAATATTTACTAGATTTATTATTAACTAAAACTTGCACTATGAATTAACCTGCATATATCTTCTATATTGTAATAACATTTTATTTTTCATTGGTAATTGTTTGGCGCGTCTCTTTTGTTTGGTGGCTTTCAAAGTTTTTTTATTCATCGATTTTCTTATTGATAGTTATTGTTTTTGGTGTCTTTTTCTAACTGATCGTATTTTCCTCTCTACTTTAGACACTGTAAGGAGCCTGTGTTTTCTGGATATTCCAGATACACATGTATCACACTTTTCTGAGTAACACATACAAACACTACAGCAACAATTAGTGAAATAGAATATCATGTCAGTGTACAGGATAATTAAAAAGACTATGCCTTACGTCGCTGTACAGGAATCTCCTAAAATACCGCATTTAAGGTTCTTTGTTCAGCGTCATATGCACACCCCCGTTTGGAGTGGATTTAAATTGTCGTTTATATTGCGCTTAACCAAGGCTAGGCAACGTCGGCATTTATATGCATTTCCATTACTGTCCATGAACAGGCTCAATCAAACCGAGCCTGCAATATTTTCATATTTGTCTTTTTCGGCGGCTTTCAATGTTACATTTGCATCTATTTCAACATTACTGAGGCCGCCAATCTAATGATTGTTGACTAAGTCATAATTCTTACGACAAATTCGAATATTTAAGGTGTTCTGTAGGTAAAAGATAGACTGAGCTTTTCAAATTCATTCAAAAATACAACTTTTATTACCAGGATTTATAACGGAGTCGGCCTTCCCGTTCAGAATGTAAACCTTGTCGTGAGCCATATTTGCGGTATCATCAATATTGCCAACTTTAGCCCCAGCGACAGTTGTTGCTTCTAGGGCAAGAACAGATATACCAGAAGGCATAGACATACACACGCCCACTGCCAATGCGGCATTGCCACCGGAACAGTCGAAAGGAGCTGCAAAAGAACAAGTTAATGGCATTTTATTCACACAACATTACTAAAGGCTCGATGCATGGCACACATTATTATCAAATATAGACAAATGATCATGATTTAACCAGTCTATGAGAAAATGGACCATATCAACTTATGAAAAGCAGATTCTAAACATATTTGGATTGTTAGAACATTGTAACAGCGTTCCGATTTTATCAAACGTTTGTTAATTTTAACAATCCACAATCTATTTAAATCATTGAAAAAACATGTTTCAGTTTTATATTCACATAATGAATTTAGTAAAAACTTTAGCAGCAATACATAATACAATTATGTAGTGTTGTGGAAATGTTAAACAACGTTTTGTATTGTCGCATTAGACTGGCTCAGTTATATCTTGAGCAGTACGATGATGCTGATCACTCTTGCTGCCTTTCCTACCAATACATTAGTTTTGAATCTTTATCAAAGATGTAAACTACCTTTATGTACACATACATATATGTAAATCTACTCAACCAGCAGAGGTTCTAGAAAAGTACTAAACATTCTTTAGGTTATAAAGTGCTTTTTGATAATTGTACCAACAGTTTGACCAAATTGCTGATACTGGCTCTCGTATTGCCAAATTTGTTTATCAATGCAAATAGTAAAATTAATCGTTCCTTAACGTTGATTTGACTTGTAATATACATATGTATAATATCTAACAAAACACTTAAAAACTGAAATATACTGCGCCGATGTTTAATTTATACTGAAATACAGTGTATGATTTGTAAAAGTAGAATTCACTTACGCCCTGCTATCATGCCTACACCCATGATTGTCTTGGAATAAATCACGTGGATTTGCGTTGCCATGGCAGCACCTGAGGATATCCCGGAAACTGATATCTTTGTCTTGTCCACATTGTAGTGCTCTACAAGCATCAATATAATAAAGTTGGACTGATACAATTTTTTAGTTCTTTGTTTTTATTTTTCTTGAAATTTTTTAAATTGCAAGTGACAAAACACATTTTTACAGTCTGAAACGTACGCAACCCGGAAAATGTTAACTGAAAGCTAAATAAACATATTGAAGTCACGTCACAGTCTCCAAAACCTTGAGCTAATATCTAAAGAATAAAAAAGCTCACCAACACAATCAAATGTTCCTGTACCACATTTACCCAAATTTGGTACCAAATAAAAAATCAAGTGCTATAACCTACCTGTTTGAATCTGCTCATTTAAAATAAAAGCATGGAAACAAGTGACCGTTTTCCAGTGGGGTTATATATGGGAAGAGGTTCCTTCGGACAGTTGACGTCAACATTTGAAAAGACGTCATAAATTTAAGCAGACGACATTATTCATTATGCATTTCGCGGCAAAAATACCATTTTATTGTCAAAATTTGTAACAAAATCACATTTTAGTTATAACAAATTCATTTGTAGTTGTAAGTTCTTTCTTAATTTAGTAAAAACTAAAATATCACTAAAATGATCGGAGGTAGCTTTTCCCGTGACGTGCCCCATATCAGGTTAATTTCTCAGCAGCACGGTTTGTGTAGTGTAGCGACTATAGACTGTATCCCAGTGCAAAAAAGTGAGTATTCTGATCGGTATATAATCTGTTTCTGGTGTAATATACTGATAGTCACGTTATACCTTGTAATTTCCCTTTTTGGCCGTTGTATATGCAACCTCGGTCGGATTTGTGTGGCTATCCGCTGTGGCTGTATAGGTTCAAATCCCAGAACATTCAAATTCAGTGAAATAAATCAAAAAATGTAATATTACATCTTAAAATACGAAATATCTGCTTACCAAGCTGATTTCCACTGGAGAAGAAAATAAATCCTTCTGAAAACTTGAGAAAAAGGAACAAAACCGCCGCTTTATGTATCATCGACATTCAAATTTGTTTACTTACTAAGGCATGACTCCGTTCATTCAAAATCGTGTCATATGGTCATCTCGAGATAAGATTGGTGTGTGCACAATCACATTTTTCGTTGTGCCAAACTAATAGTTTGGTTGTTTGAAGCTACTAGCAAAGTCGACTATCATAATTAAACATAAATCCAACTATTTTAATATAACAAAATGTTAATTTTGATAACTTGTGGACTTTTCTTTTAATAGATAATGCTAATTTGGTGTTAACGATTTTAATAATTCTAGATGTTTACATTCGCTCTTGTTTGTATATAAGGATTGAATAAATCTCTCAGTATTTGTGTTCGAAAGAAAAATTCTTAATAATAAAATTTATAAATAACAGAAAAATATCGAATAAGTCAATTTTATTTTACCACAAGTTTTCTTTGTCTACCTGTCTGGAGGCATTTATATGTCTTGTACTTTGCCTGTGTGCTAGTCTTCATGTATTAAAAACGAAATTTGACAACATACACACCATAAATTTTGAATTATTGAAATGTGAGGCATACTGAAGTCGACTTATATAGATTTTCTGAAGTGTCAGTATTGTTTTCAGTAAAATTACCCCTTACCGATGTCGTGCAATGATGATTACTTATATCAAGGCTATCCGATCAACCTTTTTGTGGGTTGTCCTTGTTAGCTAAATTGGTTGCGTCTTCGAAATTGCATGGCTAGGCGCTTTCGCCGTGACTGTGCGGGTTCGCTTCCAGGTAGAGGCAATATCATTTATGTTTGAAACAACAATTTTTGAAAAACTGATTTAGCAATGGTCTCAAAATTTGGCAGAGCCAAATTTAAAACTCATCACCCAAGTTTAGAAGGGAAAACATTAAATGGTTACCAGTTCAGTAACAAAGAAAATTGTGTTATTCTATAAAGAAGATAAAAAATAAAAATGCTTGCAAATATTTTGTTTATTTATTTATCAAGTTTCAAACTAAAGTTCAAAACAAATTTGCGTTCTAATGTTATCTTATGTCATACTACATCATTTTTAAATAATCTTAAGCAAAATAGTAATATATTTACGTAATTGGTTTTATTATTATTATAAAATTAAATACAATTTTAAGTCAAAAATAAGAAAATATCGAGACAATATTTGCAAATAATAATGATTTATTTCAGAATTGACATGTGTACAAATGTTCATGTATTACATATTCTAAAATATATATTAAGTTTTATCATTGATATAAAATAAAATATTTTTAACTGAAGATTTAAAAAATCGAGCCAAAATATGCAAGTTACCATGCTTCATTTCAGAATTGTCAATTGCATTTATTGTACTTAAGTCATGAATTTAAAGCGACAGACTTTTAACTAATAACTAGTAGCTGTATATTTCAAGAATAACTAAAAAACACTAAATCAGTATTTAATGAAAACCTGTTCAATACTTATGCTTAATATTTTTAAGTATCAAAGATTTCACCTTAAAATTAAATGTGGTAACAAAACCTACCAAACCGGAGAGAATTAAGCTGCAGTTGATATTGTTTGTGCCAATGATTATGCAAATTTGGATAATTAGTTATACTTTAAAAATGCGTTTTGTAGTAATATTATTTAACCCTTTACTTAAAAGGATATTTAGAGGATAATGCACGGCTGAGCGGGGCCGGGACTTGACAATTGGCCCGTTGGGAAATATACGCCCCGAGGGCTTTAGCCCGAGAGCCGTTTGCGAGCGAGGGCCGATTATCACACCGGTCCCGCTCAGCTGTGTATTAACGACTATAATACATACCTTAATAGACATCTTTTTGGACATATTTTTTATAAAATGTTCATTCAGGTTCTTGAGTGGGCACTTGAAAGAGCACTTTGATGTCGGCAACGTCACGATTTAAATACTACGTCATTTATGTTTAATATGTGACTTATTTCGACGAATGTTTACTTTTTCAAACAGTGCATATCGCTGTCGGTTGAAATTTTCTTTCTGATTGCTTTTAAACCAGAGCATAATTGCAAAATCTTTGGACAGGTATGAATGTGTTGAATGTTGAATGGTAGAAGTGTTGAACGTGGTATGAGTCTGAACAGGCTATGAGTTAAGAGTGGTTCGTACTTATACCGCTGCTGCGAGCTTTCAGGAATTGCAGGGCTAGGCGCTGTCGCCGTGACGGTACGGGTTCGCTCCCAGCAAGAGGCACTATAATTTGAAATTCACAGTAGCGCTATTTGTGCAGTGTGGCGGCCGTAAAATGTCTCCCCGTACATATAGTCAGTACTGTAAAATAACACGTTACCGATGTCATGCAGTGATTGTTACGTATATCAGGGCTATCCGATCAACCTTTTTTGGGGTTGTCCCGGTTAGCTCAATCGGTTGCGTCGCAGGAATTGCAGGGCTAGGCGCTGTCGCCGTGACGATGCGGGTTCGCTCCCAGCTAGAGGCACTATAATTTTCATTATCTACACCAAATAGGCTTTATTCTAACGGAAATATGGAGCAAACGATCAGAAGAAATATTGGAAGTTATGTGCTTTTACCTCGGGTTATTTCTCTGGTACGTACAATTCAGTTTAAGTTTTAACCATTCCAAAGCGTGTGTTTGAATAGATTATTTTTTGATCGGTTACTTAATTGTCATTATAAATCTGTAGGGTGAAATGCAAAATGTTTCTGCCGTGGATTATTTTATTTTAATCTTTAGAACAAGCCGCACAAGTTAAGATATAAAGATTGAAAACAAAACAGAAATATTGTAACGTCACGCGCACCAATTCCGAGGGCCGATATCATGTTATCAGCCCTCGCGTGAGGGCCGATTATATGATAATACCCCGGTCTTGACAATAATAGCCAAAATTACTATATAAATTTGTTACTATACGAGTAGAAGATTCGTAAATAGCAAGGTATTTATTATGTTGTTTTTTTTTTATTCCAGAGGCGACTATAACAATGTTTGCTTATTGGTTAGAATAACCCAATACATCTAATAGCGAACAGCTGATCTGTGTCTGGTCGACTGTGGGGTGAAGGCCACATCCTATGAAGTCAATGGTTGAACTGAGACAATGTCAATAAAAGAGTAATGGTATAAAAATGCAAACTCGCATTTTGATTATTTTTTTATTCCAACTTGGTTTAAAATATATATTCACTTTCATTTTGATTTTCCAATAACTTTTCTGAATTACAGCCTTGCAGTGTGATACAGTCATGTAACCATGTGTTATCCAATTAAAACATCATTTCTAAATGAATTCTGTTTAAAGTTAAAGTGGTAGACCAATTTTTTTTTAAATTGTTGAATCATTTGTGACAGTCATGTTTATAATAGTGGGTTGTGTTTTCTGTAAATATATTTGAAATTTCAATATATTGATAGAAAGCATAACTCACACATCAAAAAAAATGCAACTGCTTTAAACAATTTATGGTCTCAGACTGTCTCTTTAACATGAAGTCTATATTTCCAACAACTTATCTACAGAAGTGATATTATACACCTTGTTACTTTTTAAAAAGTTCAGTTTTAAATAAAGCAAAGTTAAATCAGATTGCTTGTAAATCGTGGTAACAAGTTGTTTTATGAAGTAACTGGCATTTAACCACAAACTGCTCAATGCGGCTTTTATGATCCCATTGCAGTCCAATCAGGATTATAAGTATCATGCATGAGTGTGAGGTGAAGATGGAAAAATCTGTCACCGAGGGTTAACTGTTTTGCGGGAACGAGGCTCTGCCGAGTTCCCGCCAAAACAGTTCACCCGAGGTGACAGATTTTTCTATCTTTACCGAATGTCTCGTGCAAGATACTTTTTCTTGCATACCTTTTTTTATTAACCAGCGAAGCTGGTTTTACTAATCACATTTCTGAAATCGGTATCAAACCAACTTGCAAAAGGCGATTTACGCGTTTCAGAGAAATCAGAGTAAGTAAAGTAGTCCCCAAGTTTCCTGTTACGTGTTAAAGTTGGTATTATCTACGTCATGTTGATAGGACAAAACCTGGTGCATCAATGGTAAATGTAAAATCGGTGCGGTTCATATTTCTAGGACTTGATCGGTGCGGTGCAACAATAGTCAAACATTGTCCGTGTCCGCGATTTTTCACTCACCAAGATATCGTTGGGATTATTCCATACCTCCGTGTCCGTCCGACGTGGAACGGACACGGAGGTATGGAATATGGGTCGCACTTAAATGCGGTCCAATTAGCGGACGATATAGAATATCGTTGAAAAGTGCGGACGACAAAAACAAAGAAGGAGCGTCATTTTTCGTGTTCGTTATGTCTTTGGGATGTCAGTACACAGATTTCACTATTACAATTTCTTGCCTAAAACCCTTTACTCAATATATACGCCTTTCATCACATAGGTTACCAGTTCAGGTCCCAATCAGCTGGCACAATAGTGCCATCTGATCTGGATTTAAAATTTGTGATTACTGGTCAGAAAAAAATGATAATAAAAGCGAACAGTTTAAATCCTAATCAGATCGCACAGATGTGCCAGCTGATATGGATCTAAACTGTTCGCACAAGCTATGAAGGTATATCTATGGAGTAAAGGGTTAACAGAAGCCTTCATCCAGATAATACATGGAAACCCTTATTTCCACTATCATTTACACAAGAGGAAGTTCTTTGCGAGTGAAACAAGTTTTTTTGCTTTTTCGTAAATGGATACATGTATGAGAATCATGGCACTGGTTGTTCTCAATAAGAAAAAAACGCTTCGCTGGTTTTCTGTACTTTCAGTACTTTGATTTATAACATTTCTGTGTATGTAGACAAACTAATTTATTTTCCTTATGTTCAAATATTGACATTTACGTAAACCTTTTTTTACAATGACGTCACTAACTTGAATATAATTATTACGTCAGATACTTGAAGACGTGACGTCACTCACGTGACTCATTCTACACGGGGGGGGGGGGGGGGGG